>JAFMOD010001031.1:528278-594528 GCA_019802435.1 Corydoras maculifer | reverse complement strand
ACAGGGCGCCAATCCATCGCTGGGCACACACTCACTCACACAGACACACTCTAAACTGGGCAATTTTTGAGAATTCAATTAACTTGATTCATGTTTTTGGACTGTGGGAGGAAACCGGAGAACCCGGAGGAAACCCACGCAGACACGGGGAGAACATGGAAACTCCACCCAGATGGGGATTCGAACCGGGAATCCCTAGCGCTGAGAGGCGAACGTGCTAACCACTAAGCCACCGTGCCGCCGTAATTGCACATTTTAAATTTAATTTCAAATAAAAAAACAGATTTGTAGAACTATATTAGTCACTAACAGAAAAGTATAAATAAAATGGAATATGAAAATTAGCACAAATAAAAAATGTTTAATTTATCTACGACGGTTTTCTAACATTATTGACCTATTTAGTTTTATAGTTGTATTCCTCTAAAATCATGTTACACCAAAATGAACAAATGTGTTTGTGTCCGTCTGTTTGTGTGTGTGTGTGTGTGTGTGTGTGTGTGTGTGTGTGTGTGTGTGTGTGTGTTTGTGTAAAATATTTTAGTTTTAGTTTTTCTGTCTATGGCCGAGATTTTTATATTGGTGCGGCCTAACAGGAATCAGATAACTATCACCAACACCCAAAATGTTTTTGTGCCACCTCTCTCAGACAATGATGCATTTAAAATGTGTTTGTGCATTATCTCTCTTAAGACCGCATGGTGTGTGTTTGAGTTGGCACTGATGTTCTTTCCGTACTGAACTACTCCCACTGCATCAGTGGTTCTTGGATGTGAGAATGATAGCAGAGGCCATTGTTAAAATTTGGAAGTTTGTATTTATATGTGTGCTTTCACACAGAACACTGGCTTAATGGATATCACACCCTGGTGATTATCATCTGGAGTAAAAGTGTTAGCAATTTTATGCCCAGCCTTTCAGCACCCACATATTGGTTCATGTTAAGTCAAGGTCAGAATGTCCAGCAGAAAAATGACCAGACAAAAGGTCTGCATTAATAAAGGAGAACAGAGGAAAGCCGAAAGACTGACAGAAACAGATAGGACGAGTGAATCAGAGTGGCTGAGAAACAGAGTGAACATGACAGAAAAGCAAACCTACAGAGGCAAAAAGTGATCAAAGGCCACAAATTCAGATTCATATTCAGATTTTTTTTTTGTCACATTTGCAATCGTTACAAATGAACAGTGAAATGCAAAGGTGACAGCTCTTTAAACTGTGCAAGGATTCATAAGAGGAGAAAAGAAAGAAATACAAAATATTACATTACAATTTGCTTAAAAGGGTGGCATGTTGGCTTAGTGGTTAAAATGTGTGCCTTTCAGCACTGGCAATCCAGGTTTGATTTCCTAATTTGGTTGGAGTTTTCATGTTCTCCCCGTGTCTGCATGGGTTTCTTCCAGGTTCTCTGGTTTCCTCCCACAGCCCATAACATGGATTTAGGGTGAATTAATTGCTCTAAAATGCCCCATATAAAGTGTGTTTGTGTGTGTTTGTGTGAGTGGGTGTGCCCAAAGTTAGATTGGGGTCCATCCCAGGTGTATCTGCACAGCGACCAAAACGTTCTCACCTGGATGAGCATGAGAGACCTCCCCACAACCCTAGTAGAGGAATAAGTGGAAGATAATTAATGAATAAATTAATTAATAAATGAATGGTCAAAATCTTGAACATTTATTCACAAAATAAAATTACAAATTTTTCAATTCATAAACTGTTCCCAACTACATTATAAAGTGGCTGGGCATAAACATTCTGACTCATAAACTGTACATTCCATTAGTTCCTATTCTATTTTTTTTTACTTGTTTTGCCACCAGATACTCACAGAAACAAAAAGATGCAAAGCACAGGAAAGAACAACACAAAAGCACAGATAGAAAAGCAAGACAGACAGACAGAAAAGAAAGACAGACAGACAAAAATGGATAAGAGGAAAAGATACAAGAAAATAATTTTAAACAGGTAGAAACAGAGAAGGAGAAAGAAAAGCAGACAGGTTAAAAAAAATCAAAAATCAGATGATACTGGAGAGAAAAGTAGAAACAGTGAAAAAAAGAAAGTGAATTTAATCTCTACCCATTGTGTAAACTGTTATTGGAAATTGTAGATGCTTTTGAAAATTTATCGAGTTCTTTGTGTGCAGAATGTTTATGCATGTTTATATGTGAGGGTGAAATTGTGTATGTGGGAGGGGTGGTTGGGTGGCATTTTTCTGTTTGTATTTACTTGGCATGGGAAAATGAATATGTGTGTATTTGGGGTTTGGATGTGTGTGAGTTTCTGCTCTCTGCCTGTGTCAGTATGATGGATGGTTTGGGTTACACAGGGCAAGAAATCTCCCCTTGCTCACTACCCTCCTATGGGATATCCCATACACACGTGGTGTGTCTATGTGTGTATTTATGCATGTGTGTGTGTGTGTGCATTGCCTACTGACAGTCACATTGTAAAGTCCAGAACAGACTGACTCCACCCGCTGGCATTACAACAGCAGGAATGCTTACACCAATGAACTTAAAAAAAAAAACAGTGCCAGCTGCCTATGTTCACACTCCACACACAAACACACACATTAATAGTGTGAGAACATCCACACACCTCAAGATAAATAACATACAGTCCACATTTAACTGGTAGTTAAATTACAAGTTACAAGTGTAGATCATATCAGTGATTACACTATTGTATGTCAAAATTATAACTTTGTACCAGATGGAATGGCTAAATCAAATCCAGTTTCAAATGCCCCTTAACCTTACCCTTGCTTTGCCCTTACAAATTATAAGTGCATTTATGAAGCTTTGTAAAGTATACTTAACTCTTTATAACATTTGTCATAAGCCATTGTTAATGTACAAAGATGTTCATAATCATAGTCATGAATTGTTAGAACAATTTGACTTAAGACTTTTTAATACAAAGTGACATGATATTTAACTTATTTATTCTTTGAATGTTTAGACATTCTAACTTAAAACAAGATGGTTACACTTTTCTTAATGTCTGTAAAGGGCATTTATAAGCTTTTTTAAGTCATTATGTACTGCTATGTTTGCAGTCTCTTTCAAAGAGCTTATTACTGACAAAAATGAACATTATGCCTGTCAAGAGAGCTTAGACTAACAAATAAGTATTATGAAAATTTTTTAAAAATGTATGTTAATACATCAAATGTACAGTACCAGTACAAAAATTGGCACACCACTTTCTTGATCCATTGTCTATTTTCTCTGCTTACTATACAGATGGACTTTATAGTATTACAATTACAAACTCTTTTCTCTTTTCTTACACCTCTTTTCTTTGTTTTGTTTGTCCCTGTTGATTTTATCTTCTCTATTTGTCAGGACTATCACAGAATAGGTAAAATATGGGTTGTGTGTTGTTCTGCATTGTTCTGTCAGTTCTGCATTAACACTGATGCGGTGAGGGTGTTTTAGTGCTGTGGTAGTTGCATACAAAACACCTCAGTAACATTGCTGGGATAGGAGTAATGCACCCACCAATTAATACCTGCTCTGTGGTGCTGCTATTTGTAAGAAATCAATGACAAGTGCATCATCAGTTAATCATTGTACAAACTGCAATACAAACTGTGTGTGTGTGTGTGTGTGTGTGTGTGTTTGTGTGTGTGTGTGTGTGTATCTGTGTACACTTTTAACTGCTTATTAGCAAGTGATCGGGAAGTGAGTTTCAATTGGCATTAATCTGTCACTATGTCGAGGCTATCCCCGCCACGGCAACTGTTTCCTTAGATAAACCATCATTGTGGTGACAGGTCCTGATTGGCCGACAGCGGGTGGAAGTTAGAAAAGTGCACTTCCTGCCAGACATTTTTATCATTGTAAGAGCAGCAAGGTCAAAAAAAAGAGAAAGAGTGAAGGCTTTTCTATCGACTGTGAGGGTCCAGTATCCAGTGTTTGTGTGTGTTTGTGTGTGTGTGTGTGTGTGTGTGTGTGTGTGTGTGTGTGTGTGTGTGTGTGTGTGTGTGTGTGTGTGTGTGTGTGTGTGTGTGTGTGTGTGTGTGTATGTGAGAGAGAGAAAGAGGGAGAGAGAGAATAAGTGTAGCCAAGCAAGACAGCTGTCTGCTTCCTCTGCAAACATCTGAGTTATGGCTTCATTTTGGTGGTATCAGAAAAAAGTGGGTATTTTTATTGTTGTTCCTTTAATTCTTTTCCAGAAATTGTGGGTAAAACACAATTGAGTTGATGAATGTGGTACAGAAAGATGGTGTGTGTCTGTGTGTGTGTGTGTGTGTGTGTGTGTGTGTGTGTAACTCCTTTAGAGCTAATTCTATTCCTTTTCTTTAGCTAACTCAAATTTAAATCTAGAGTACATTTATCATCTACAGTGCAGTTAGCTGTATTAAAATCTGCTGGAATCTGTTTAAAACAAGCAAGCAAAGTTAAGATAGAAGGTACTCAATTGTGCAAATCTAAAGTACAGAAAGCATGCTACTAGAAAGTGTCTACAGTTGCAAAATAAAAATAAAAAAGTTTAGTTCAAAAGAATTGTAGTAATATTAAACATATATTGAATCCATGTCTTTGGACTGTGGGAGAAAACCAGAGAACTCGGAGGAAATCCCACGCAAACATGTGGAGAACATAGAAACTCCATCCAGATTGGGATTCAAATTTGGATACCCAGCACTGAGAGGCAAACGTGCTAACCACTATTATAAATACTATTAACTTCAATGTTTTTCTACGAATCATTTTAAAAACTAGAAGTGAATCTTGTTGAATGTGTAATCAAAACTCCGCTAAGAGCTGGGATGAGCATAATGGGCAAACTGATCAGCAATAAAAATTAATGAATAAAGTGGTCTATATAAATCAGCACAGGCTTATGTGTCTGCTGGTGGAGCAGAGTCCCAGGGCAGGATGCAAAAAAATATGGTTTAACAAAGAAGGCTCCATAGTACAAAAATTGCTTGCAAAAAAGACAAGAGGAAAAGGAGGAGAAGACGCTGACAAAAATGAGTAAATTAATTAACAATACTTAATTAAATGAAATACCTGAAGACGAAGGACTGAAATGCAGACAAAACATGAAAAGAGTGTGATTAAAGAAATGTTTCCTGCACCTCTAACAAGATAAGTGATGAATGTGTTAATATATCACCGGTTCAACTACAAGACACATGATCATTTTCAATGCTTTTCAATGCAATCCAGCTTCTGCAAATTGATGCCTTGTTTAAGTTAATATTCATCATACCCTGATGACTGGTTCTCATTTGTGTTAATTAGTCATCGGCAAGAAAGCGTTATGTCCTGTAGTTTGCAGTGATCCTTTGTATCTACCCTATTCATCATACCCTGTTGCCTTTCTTTGTGCTTAATACTAAAGCTTCCATGTTATCTGCTACCTGGCTGATGTGTGCATAAATACTGGTTGTGGCTTCACAAATACACGTGAAGGCAGCAACGCCAGTTGTTGGTTAGTTGTCTATCAATATTTGCAAAATCTAATTCTAAATTAAAATTTGTTCAAAGATTGTGGGTTAGCCTCTAGAGGGCATATATGAGACCAATTATCATAAAAATACTGTACGGCTGGGTAAAAACATTATTGACAATACTAATCATGTGTTGAAAAATTAATATATATATATATATATATATATATATATATATATATATAGATATAGATATAGATATAGATATAGATATAGATATATGTCTGGATATGTCCATTGTGTTACACAGTTTAATGAGGTTAGACTGAAGCACTATTTTGTGCACCAGTCAATCCTTAAGTTAAATAACGAACTTAATCCATAATGACCAAATGTGTTAAAATGTGAGTAAACTATTTGTTGTATGTATTGTGTAATGTTTTGTAAAGTTTTGTAGATGTTTCTATGCCGATGTTAAGTGTATTGTATTCTATTAAAGCTACTGTTCTTTTGCAAGACAAATTTCAGGTCATAGGCCTCACAATAAAGTATTATCAATCTATCAATGTACCTGTCGCTAGTACGAACTCTTCCCATTGAAGGTTTGCTTAATTAACTCTAATTCTCCTCATTGTCTTCTCCACAACATGCTGCACAGCTTACTCTTACTTACACACATTTGAAAACATTCAAGCAACGCCATCTTGGAATTTGGCTGCTAATTGAAGAGCTGAACTTGGCTCAGAGCTTACTCAAGATGATCTTAAAGTAGCTTACATAGCTCCTGATGGCCTACTATCATTAATTTATTCATTCATTAATTTATTCATTATCTTCTAATTAATCCTCTATTATGGTTACGAGGGAGGTGTCCCAATTGCCTATCCAAGTTAAGACATTTTGGGCAATTTAGAGCATTCAGTTTACCATAAATCCATTTTTTTAGACTGTTGGTGGAAACCATAGAACCAGAAGGAAACCCACACGTTTCAGGGGCTTGGCAGATATAGCCAGGACAGGGCACCAATCTATTGCTGGGCACACTCACTCACACAGACACATACACAAAAACACACTCCATGGGGCAATGTAGTGCATTCAATTTACCTTGAATCTATTTTTTTGGACTGTGGGAGAAAACTGGAAAACCTTGAGGAAACGCACATGGACAGGGGAGAACATGGAAACTCCACCCATATAGGGAGCTAACCACTAAGCCAACGTGCTCTAGACTACCATTAAGATTTTTACAAACATTTTGAAAAATGTTTGGAGAAGCTTTTTACGATGTAATGTTTGAGGCGCAGTTTTTCACCTTCCCAAAAATAACGGCTTTTAAAGTGTTAGAGAACAGTCTCACTTTTATTTTTATACTGATTATAAGGTTTTATCTAAATATCTGTCCAATAGACGTAAATGTTTTACACACTTCATTCACAAAGATCATTTGTACAATGTAACAAAAGTCTGTCCATTAATCAGGAGAAATTGACTTGATTACTGGAGGTGTAAATAAAATCGACTTGATTACTGATACCCCTGAAAGTCCTGAAAGCTTTCTGGTTTGGAGAGGACTTTTAAAACTGGTTAAATGTTTCACGAACTCCTCATATATGTTGGTAATTGAGAAAGCCTGCATTACCTATTTACAGATATGAATAATAGCACTAATTTAGAACTGGTCTAAACTCACAGTCACACACATACTTTAATTTGTAAAGGATGTGCAAAGATGGACAAAATTGCTGCTAACACATTGTATACCTTTTTACATTTATGGACAATTGCTTCTGAAACCATGCATATACAAGTACATGTTTATACCATGGGCATATTTGTGCTCAAAGTGGCTCATAACACTAGTGGGCCACCTGCACTGTTCCCTCACATTTACTTGAATGTTTATTGTCCTGTATATTGTCTTGTATTTATTGTAATGTGGGGCGGCAAGGAGGCTTAGTGGTTAGCACATTCACCTCTCAGCACTAGGGATTCCTGGTTCAAATGCCAATCTGAGTAGAGTTTCCATGTTCTCCCCGTGTCTGCGTGGGTTTCCTCCAGGTTCTCCGGTTTACTCCCACAGTCCAAAAACATGGATCAAGGTCAATTGAATTCCTCAAATTATCCCATATGAAATGTGTTTGTGTTTGTGTGAGTGAGTGTGTGCCCAGCGATAGATTGGCGCCCTGTCCTGTGTGTACCTACCCAGCGCCAGAAACATTCTCCTCTTGATGGGCATGGTTAACCCTCCCCTAGGACCCTAGTAGAGGAGAAAGTGGAAAATAATGGATGAATGGATGGATGTTCCCTGGGCTAAGGGTGACGGTAGCTGTTGAAGTGAATGACGAAGCTGTTGAAGTGAATGACTGAAGAAGATGGACTATTATCTCTTGGTACCCCATGGGAGATTTTCAGCTAGTTGACAAGAACTGTCAAAAATAAGTAGGTGACAGACATCCAGTGGAGGATTGTACATGGACAATAGCTATACAAACTGGTATCTGACACATCTGGATCCTGATTTACGGGTGCTGTAAATTCTGTCAAACACATGTCTGTTTCACTTCATTTTACAATATTCATGTCTTACAGATATTTATAACCTTTTACCTGTTTGGTTTTAATGTTATGGACAGACTTTCAATCCAGTCCAATTTTTAAGTGGAAAACACTGTACTAGAAGGAGGAAGTATAGATGTAGATGTGTGTATTGCTAGTAGTAACTTGTTTTAGAACTTATAATGAAGAATTTAATAGAGCATTAAGCATTTACTAAAGGTCACTGTAAATCTCTCTCTCTATACTTTACTGTATCACTCTGTCTTGCTGTCGCTCTCATCTCTCTCCCTCTCTCTCCCTCTGCTCTCTCTCTGGTCCTAATGGACATGCTCTAATCTTTCCTCTCCTTCCACATAGCAAAGTTTTTTTTTTCTCTGTCCTGCAGTGACTGGCGGGTGCTAAAACAAAATCCTCTAGCTTTGTTGTTTTTAAAAAAAGCTTATCATCATTCGACGAGGCGTATTTTTTTTAATTAAAACCTAGACAGTGCAAGTATGCAATTAACAGGCTGTAATTAAGTAGGAGCTGTGAAGTGCACCAGGCCAGACTTCATTTCAGTTCAACAATGGCCAAGTAGCTTTCTGATCTCCAAATTAGTGAGTCCTTGTAATATCTGCTTTGTGCCTGATTCACTGGGTTAAGAGAGGCCTGTGAGGCGCGTGATTGATGTGCAGGCCTAAAAACGAACAGCAACGGTCTATCAGGAAATGCAAATCACACCTTCATGTTTGTAAGTTAACATAAGGCTGCGATTAATGGAGAGGAAAAAACAATCAGCCACTCTGCTGCTGCCTGATTAGTGGTTTTGAATGTGAGGGTTTAATTAAGTGCCTTTAATAAATGACACATAACATCAAAATATGTGATACTCCATTTTAAAATGTTTACTTTAGTTGTGTGGTGTCAAATTAGCACCTGACTCAAGTGGCTAGAAGTAATTTGCTCTCTTATAGGAGGCCAGAATCTTTGGCTCTGTTTAAATTAACTACGCAATAATGACCAGTGAGGTCTCACAGAGAAAAAAAGCACAACACATGTACAATTTTAATTACAACCGATTTCATCAGTGTACAAAAAAAAACAGGAATGAACTGAATTTTTTAGACAAGGTGCTAAGCTGCTAAAGACTCTAATTACAATCAGTAAAATAGAGAGTTAAAGTAAATAGAGGTAAAACAGAATTTATCATGCTTTTTAAACTCATATTTTCTGCCTAATACATGTTTTGGTTAGCAGTGTTAAAAGATATGAAGTCGGAAATAAGATAAATCAGATCCAGGGATTGTTCTGTAATCTGTAACTACCAAAAGCTAATGAAGTGAATTAAGTAGTGGAGCTGTATGGATTTGCTTGCATTGAATGAACACCAGTCAAGATGTAGTGATTCGAGGATCAGTTGAAACCCCTTGGTTTGGCAAGTTTTAGGATCATGCCAGACAAATATTTTATTCATTTATTATCTTCCGCTTAATCCTCTATTCGTGTTGTGAAGAGGGTTCCCCATGACCATCCAGAAGAAAAAGTTTTGGGTGCTGGAGAGATCCATCACTGGGGACACTCCCTCTACACAGACACAAACTATATAAACCGGAGAACCCAAGTAAAACACACACACAGACATAGGTAGACCATGGAAACTGGGTATTCGAATCTGTATCCCCATAGCTGAGAGGCAAACGTGCTAACCTTTAAGCCACCTCATTACAAAAAATTGTGCATCATTTAATGTATACAAATATAAAATTAATAAGTCAAGTGTAAGAATTATAATTTACAATGTGAAAACAAAAACAAAGTTTGCTTTTCTATTTGTTTCCTAAGCAACATACTAACACAGCTTTGAATAAGATTTAAGGATGTAAATTCTTTTAAAAAATTTGTTCCTGAGAGGTGGAACAATGCCTCTACCACGAAACTGCTACATTTCTAAATAATAAACATCATGTTTGTGGATGTTTAGTCTGCATATGTTTTGTCTCCATGTTAAAAAACATGATCGGGATCAAGCTTTTACTAAAAAATAATAAATAATTTTAAAAAGAAACAAGGATGTGGATGTGGCAAGACACACAAGGTGCAGAAGGACGCATGGTGTGTGAATGTGTGAGCTTCATACTTTTTACAGCATGTTGTTAAATATGTGTTTATTAATGGCAATAACTTAATTATTTTCATTTTACTGAATGTGTTAATTAAAATGTCCTGCCCACAAGCGTATTTTAATAGAGGTATTATAATTAGAGGTAATTTGTTTAGTTGTCTCAGGATGACCAGTATTTACACTCAGGGTTAAACAAAAAAGGATTCCAATTTGACAGGACAAATAAGCATTCATTTTTTAAGTTACCTACAAGCAAGGCTTTTACTTGTAACCGCTTAAATTATTGAAAATGTCAAACCCAAGACGCACTAGGGTTTCCACCTGGTTAAGGAAACAGTAAGCAAAACCATCTGCAGTATATGGAATAAACTTAGAACAGGGATGGTGAAATGTCAGATCCTGAGTGTTTAGTGAAATTAACAAGCACTTTTTAGTGTTTAAATTGTGTCTTTTTGACTACACTCTTCCTGTCGACTGTGTTTGTGTGTGTGTGTGTGTGTATGTGTGTGTGAGAGAGAGAGAGAGAGAGAGATAGAGAGAGAGAGAGAGAGAGAGAGAGAGAAGCTGAGATAGAAAGAGAGAAAAGAGAGAAAAGAGGCCATTACTTTGAGGTTTAAAACAGAATGTCATTTGTAGAACCAGGCATGTGGCTTTACTTAAAGTCCATGTTCGCTTCAATTAGAGAGTGAAAAGAAGGAAAAAGGGGGAACAAGAAAAAAAGCCAAACACCAAGAATGAAAGAAAGTGGAAGCTGTCTGCCTCTGTGCACGCTTGAGTATTATTGAGAAACATCCAGCAGCTACAAAAACATCTTGCTTGTGTGTGTGTGTGTGTGTGTGTGTGTGTGTGTGTGTGTGTGTGTGTGTGTGTGTGTCGGAGCTGCGAGGTGTATCGGGGTCAGGTTGCATATGTGTTAATCTAACAGAGTCTTAGCTACTGTCATGTTGCTGATGTTCAGTGTCAAGTCCATCACACCACTCCTCATGCAACCCGTCTTTTCCTGTTCTCTTGTTGAAGACATTATTACCTAGTTGTTATCATGTAGCAATAGTTAGTAATATCCAATAAACACTAATAGAAATTTTATTAATGGATCAATAATGCTGAATAAAGAAATAGACTATAAACTAAACTAATACAGGGAATGAAAAGTGTCAAAGTCAAAAAGTGTAAAGTAAAAGTGAATATACATTCTCCATTCCTCAATGGACATGCTGTATATATATATATATATATATATATAGTATATATAGTGACATGTGGCGCGTGGTTAGTGGTTAGCACATTCGCCTCTCAGCACTGAGGATTCCCAGTTCAATCTGGCTGGAGTTGCCATTTTCTCCCCATGTCCATTCCTGGTTTCCTCCAGGATCTCCGGCTTCCTCCCACAGTCCAAAAACATGGTGTATCTTTGTGAGTGTGTGGCTAGCGAAAGATTGGTGCCCAGCGCCCGAAACGTTCTCCCCTGGATGGGCAATAGGGAAACCCCATTGTAGAGGATAGATAATGCGAAAAGCGAAAGATAATAAATAAATGAATATATATATATATAAAAAAAAAATATATATATATATATATATATATATATATATATATATATAGATAGATAGATAGATAGATAGATAGATAGATAGATAGATAGATAGATAGATAGATAGATAGACAGACAGACAGACAGACAGA
Source organism: Corydoras maculifer (assembly GCA_019802435.1). Classification (NCBI taxonomy): domain Eukaryota; kingdom Metazoa; phylum Chordata; class Actinopteri; order Siluriformes; family Callichthyidae; genus Corydoras; species Corydoras maculifer. The sequence continues at coordinate 582,778 of JAFMOD010001031.1, read as the reverse complement.
CAGACAGACAGATATATAATAATTTATTATTATTATTATTATTATTAATTTATTATTATATTCATAGTTTTGTCCTCTAGTCCCCATGCTCTGTTTTGCAATGGTAAGAACCAGCATAGAGCAGGTATAATTTGGTTGATGGATTATTATTTAAACTGCAATGACAGTGATGTGATGGTGTGTATGTGTTGCACTTCAACACGTGGATAAGACGTAGCTTCCAAACTTTTTTCATGTAACTTTACTTTTCATTGTAAAAGGCTTCATTAATTGTGTAAAACCTTCTGAAACATAGCCAGTAGTTATCGGAATCTTAAAACTAATACTAACATAAGCAATGTGGTAAATATGAAAAATTTATTATGAACAGCTCCCTGAATGTTTTTAGGAAGGATGGAGGTTATTTATAGGCGTATGGGTAGTTAAACTCAAACTAAATGGCAAGCCAGAATCATCTGGAGGTGTAAATGAAAAACGTATCAGCTGAGAAATCAGGAAATGTCAGGAGGTTTGCTCACAATATGAACAGAAATTTGCAGTTTATTGAGCTCATGTTGCTTCTTTTATTCTGGAATTAAAGCTCTCACTGTCTTTTGTTACATGGGTTATTATTTATCTAGTTTTTAATATTAATGCAGTACAAAAGTCATTCTTATGTAGCCCTATGATTTGAACTTTGGCAACACTTTACCTAAATCCGGTATTCATAATGCACCATTAAAATATTTATAAAGCTTTATAAAGCATTCATAATGCCTTATAATACTTGTCATAAGCCTTTGGAAATGTCCGTAGATGTACATAATCACACTCAGTATATAAGTGTTATAAGAACAGGTCATAAGGCTTTATAACACAAAGTGACATGATGCATTATGAATTACCTATTTTAACTGTTTGTTAATTTATTATAGAGACCAGCAACATAAAGCCTTATAACATTTGTGTTTAACAACTGCTTTTCTTTAAAAAAAAGTACTCATAACTATTTATAAAAGCTTATAAGCTCCCTGTACAGGCATGAAGTGTTGTCATTAATTACCTCTTTTACAAAACTTTTAAATGCTCTTTAAGTAAAGTGTAATAAAAAATATCTGTCTAAATATCCAAATAATCAAAGTTTAAATAAGTTCATATTATAATACATCAAGTCACTTGGTGTTATAAAGCCTTATGTCAAATTGTTATAACACTATATGACTTTATGATGATTATTAACATCTATGTACATTAACAAAGGCTTATGATAGATATTAAAGGATTATTAATTCTTTATAAAGCTTTATAAATGCACTTATAATGCATTATAGATACTGGATTCATACAATGTGTTACCTGAACTTTTAATAGTAGCTAACTAGCAGAATATGTGTTTTATAAATAACGGTTTAAAGAAAAAGAAAAACAAAGTAGAGCATCAACAACTATACTTTAAGTGAATCTACGAACTTGCTGAATCTAGTAATAAACTAGCACATTTTTATTTACATTTAATAAATATTATAAATAGTTATTGGAAATGTAATAAAATCTTAAAATTATTTTTTTATATAGACAAGTTAAAGTTATGAAAATGAGGTCATTAAAGTATGTAGATTGCTAGATAATGTTTACTTTAAGATGTCCCAACACAGGAAATAGATGACAGCTCTGACAAAAAAAGATAAATTATAACTGAATGAACTATATGACTAGCATTGCAAAAGTTAGCTGGATGCAATGAGTTGAAACACTGTGGATTAAATGTTGAAATCAAAAAAATAAATGGATCAGACCTCTGTTTCATTTCTCAAGTGCATATATACATGCCGTAATCGTATGTGAGACTACAGACTTTTATTTGATATTTTAAATAGCAATAACAGTGCATATGTACTGTATATGCTTTAAACAAAGTGAGTCATGGATGGTAAAGCATGGAGAGTTGACTGTAAAATTCATAAGAATATTAGAAAGCATTATAAGGTTGGCCCAGTGCTTCTTTATTTATGATATCCCTATGCATTGATTATATCCATCTGCTATAGCCTTTTTTATATATTTTAAAGATATCTTAAATGACAACACATTCATTCACTCATTATCTTCTGCTATATCCTCTACTATATTTCCCATGGCCATCCTGGGGAGAATGTTTTGAGGCGCTGAACAGAACAGGGCGGCTGTCGCTGGGCACACTCACTCACGCAGACAAACACACACTATATGGGGCAATTAAGAGCATTCATTATACCTTAAATCTATGTTTTTGGACTGTGGGAGGTAACCGTAGAATCCAGAGAAAACCCATGCTGATATGGGGTGAACATGAAGACTCCAACCAGATTAGGATTCGAACCTGAATACCCAGCGCTGAGAGGTGAACATTCTAAACAAAGCAGGAAAATACAAATAAATTAAAAAAAGTCCTAAAGTAGAAAGACATAAAAACATGTCCCTGTTAATTATTGTTAATTATTGTTAACTATATATTCTATATATTATAAAGTGTTTATTATTAAAAAATATCAACATTGAGATTGTTGAGTTAATTCATTCATTCATTATCACCCGCTTTATCCTCTATTAGGGTCTCAGTGGGGTTCCCCATGCCCATCCAGGGGAGAACGTCTCGGGCGCTGGGCAGATACACCCAGGACAGGGCGCCAATCCATCGCTGGGCACACACTCACTCACTCAAACACACTCTATATGGGGCAATTTGGAGAACTCAATTAACTTGAAACCCACGTGGACACGGGGAGAACATGGAAACTCCACCCAGATGGGGATTCGAACCGGGAATCCTTAGCGCTGAGAGGCGAACGTGCTAACCACTATGCCACTGTGCCGCCCTGTTGAGTTCATTTTGCTGACCAAATGTTCACACTGATAATATGCAACTAAAAACTCTGCTTGTACTGATTAAATAAATCACACAATTAAAAGGACACCAGAAACCACAGGAATTCAGAATAAGTTAAGCAGGAGGGAATGAGAAGCTGGGAGAAAAGAGTCACCCCTGGAGGTCTGCCTCTATTGTACAACGTAAACAATGCTAGTTTTGATAACCTTTGACTCCCCCGTGTTTGTCTATGATTGGGAAACACCTCGCCAGCAGCTGCTCTTTAGAGAACCAATAAATAAGAGAATTGAGAAAAAGAATAGAAAAGATTGACAGGCAGAAAGCAAACAAGTGAAAGGTAATAATTAAAGTGGTAATTAAATGAATCCCTAAACCCTAAGGCTGTTTTAGCTGATATCACAGCAGTCTTAAGGATAACATGGGAAACTAAACCATGTCCAAACTTTGGTAATGCCCCAAGTACTAGAGAGGGATTTTTTAGTTTTAACTTAAACCTCTTTTATAGCTGCAACATGACCCATTATTTGACTAAACTTTAACCGGAAGAGTTCTATATATGAATGCAAATTTGTTTATATTTAACTCAAGGACACGTGGCAAAAAAGCAACCCCAAATTCTTTTTCTTCTTCTTCCACTGTGCTTGACAGTTGGTATGGTGTAAATATTCATTCATTCATTCATTATCTCCCGCTTTATCCTCTAGTAGGGTCGCGGTGGGGTTCCCCATGCCCATCCAGGGGAGAATGTTTCGGGCGCTGGGCAGATAGACCCAGGACAGGGCGCCAATCCATCGCTGGACACACACTCACTCACACACACACACTATATGAGGCAATTTGGAGAATTCAGTTGAATTGATCCATGTTTTTGGACTGTGGGAGGAAACCGGAGAACCCGGAGGAAACCCACGCGGACACGAGGAGAACATGGAAACTCCACACAGATGGGGATTCGAACCGGGAATCCCTAGCGCTGAGAGGCGAACGTGCTCACCACCGTGCCACCGTGCCGCCGTAAATATTAATTGATTCAAATTGCATCCATTTTACTCTTCGTGAATTGTTGCATCGATACATCTGCAAGACTATCGATTGATGTGCAACAATGCAGACATGTAAAAACACAGAGGCCTAAACATCAGTGGAACTGTAAGGCACATTATGTAATAATAGATTTCATATCTGGCTGTGCTTGTTAAATTTGTATTAATAATATACTTATATATATTTCCAAGATTACAAATGTTAGACTGTAGAGGTCAGTTTTTCATTTTGTTGTTTTAATTTATTAGTGAAATGACTAAATTTAGTATTGGATCGTATTTAATAGTATCAAATCTGATTGAATCATTGAATTCCTAAATACAGTATCAAAAATAATTTAATTGTTGGCTTGAAGAATGAATATTAGAATCGTCATGAAGGCTCCGATTTACACCAATATTTTTTCTAATATGTGTATAGTTTTCATCAAGCATGGTGCAGTGCCATACATTTTAACTTTTGCCGCATCCATGTAAATGACTTTACTTAAAAAGATTTGCAGTTCATTTAGATACATTTTTACAAACTTAGGCCAGTCTACAATGATCTTATGAAGTAAATTTTTCCTACTGTTAAACCAAAGTTGGTTAGTCTTTTTTCAATTGTGCTATAATGCAAAAAAGGTTTCTAACTGAGGTCTGTGGAGTCCATGAAATGATAATTTCAAAGATTTTTGTGGCAGATCATCATTACTTTTACATTACATTTGGTCATTTTGCAAACGCTTTTATCCAAAGCGTCTTACAAGCTGAGCACAGGGTTAATCACAACATCCCTGGAGCAATGAGGGTTAAGACTCTACCACATTGGTAACTTCAGTGGACCTGGGATTTGAAACCCCAACCTTCAGATTGATAGCTCAATGCCCTAACAACTAAGCTCATCTCATCAAAGAGATGCCTGAACTTCTACTACCATATGTCAATTAAGTAAGGTATCACTGTAAAGTACAAAAATGTTTGAAGAGATTGTATGGTTTATTGAATACCCATGGTGCACCCAATTCCAAATAATTTCCAAAAAAATATGCAATAATAATTTAACATTTAATTCATTTATTTACTGAAAACTTTATTTAGTAAGCAAATAGATAAATATTTAAATTAAATTACATACTTATTCAATAAATAAATATAAACCAATGAAGTAATTGATTTCTGCAACACACTCAAGAAAAGTTGAGACAAAGTCAAAATAAGACATTATAGATTATAGGTTGAAGCAGTATACTGAAAGGTGACACAATTAGTTTGGAAAGTTAGGAAAATGTTTTCTAGTGCATAATTGAAAAATGTTTAGGTCTTTTATAAACTACAGTTCATAAAAGTAATGCATAAAAAGACGTAAGTCCTGGTGTGCAAGGGCTGAGGGCAGACACTGCTGCTGAATAAATGTGTTTAGGTGATGTTTTTTGATGGCTGTCATGCTACTCTAATGTACATAGGAACAACGGCTTGTGAGTACTTTAAAAATGATACAGTCACTTAATACAGTCCCTATTGCATCAACCTGAAATAGATACATATACATATGTACATTTTATGCAGAAATGTTCTCACCCGGAGCGACACAGTGGTGTAGTGGTTAACACGTCTTAACACTGCCGATCCAGGTTTGAACCCTAATACGGGTGGAGTTTTCAGGTTCTCTCCGTGTCACTGTGGGTTTCCTCCAGGTTCTCCAGTTTCCTCCCACGGTCCATTCAAGTAATTGCTTTAAATTGTCCCATATAGAGTGTCTGAGTGCCTCCCCCCAACATACAACACTAGTCGATGATTAAGTGGAAGGTAGTGAATGAATGAAAACTTGTGAAGACCAAGGCTCAGTGGGGGAATTAGCATCCTTCATTGCCTGAGCAGCATTAACAGTACATTATAACATGTACAAATTAAGTGTCCACTAAAAAAACAAGGCTGCTTAAAAGTTATTCAGTTTAATCCCTCATAGAAATCAGAATTTATTTAAACTAATTTTGTGATGCCAGCAACATTCAATTTGAATGACTTCAGTCACCAATGTCGCTGAGATCTTCATTCATTCATTCATTCATTCATTATCTTCCGCTTTATCCTCTATTAGGGTCGTGGTGGGGTTCCCCATGCCCATCCAGGGGAGAACGTCTTGGGCGCTGGGGCAGATACACCCAGGACAGGGCGCTGATCTACCGCTGGGCACACACTCACTCACACAAACACACTCTATATGGGGCAATGTTTTTGGACTGTGGGAGGAAACCGGAGAACCCGGAGGAAACCCACACATGGAAACTCCACCCAGATGGGGATTCGAACCGGGAATCCCTAGTGCTGAGAGGCGAACGTCCTAACCACTAAGCCACCGTGACGCCCCGATCTGTATATATACTGTATATATATATATATATATATATATATATATATATATATATATATATATATATATATATACAGAGAGAGAGAGAGAGAGAGAGAGAGAGAGAAAGAGAAAGAGAGAGAGCTAGAGAGATAGAGATAGATAGATAGATAGATAGATAGATAGATAGATAGATAGATAGATAGATAGATAGATAGATAGATAGATAGATAGATAGATAGATAGATAGATAGATAGATAGATAGATAGATAGATAGATAGATATAGGTGTGTTTGTGTGTGTGTGTGTGTGTGTGTATGATGCCAGAGCTGGAGCTCCAGGGCCATTTATCAGACAGGAGGTTTAATTATAAACTACTAGTAAGACTTTATGCCAAATCTGTAGGGAGCAGTAGCTCGGTGGTTAGGGCATTGGTTGTCGGTTCAAATCCCAGGTCCACTGAAGTTTCCATTGTGGGTCCTTGAGCAAGGCCCTTAACCCTCATTGCTCCAGGGATGTTGTGATTAACCCTGTGCTCACCTTGTAAGTCGCTTTGGATAAAAGCGTCTGTTAAATGACCAAATGTAAATGTAAATCTGACCTTTTATTATGTCTGTCATACTCATGTGCGTTTAAAGTCAGATACTAATAGTTTGTCATCATGTCTTCATAATGTGATATGCTTTTTTTTTTCTTTTGCAAGATGTTGTTTAGTGCCATATCTCCTAACATTTTCCACTGTGGCATTGTCTGTTCACTATTTTCCATAAGTCTTTTGGCCTTTCAAATGCAAATTTTGAACCTTAGTCATGCTGCCATTTTTTAAATGAAGTTTTTTTTTTTTTAGTCATACTTGTTTAAATGTTTTTTTTTTAATTGTTTAAGATGTAGGTCTTGAAGTTTTTGCAAAGTTTACAAATATATCGGTACAGCAAAATGCATCTCAAACTAATTTAAATTTTGTTGTTTTACATAATGGGAGATCTGATCAATTTTAATGAAATATTAAATACATGCTCAGTTTAGGCAGGTTTGACCAGGCTCTCTTAGGTTACAACAAGATTTGATGAACCTCAAAACTTTGATTGAGAGGACTTGCACCAAATTGCCTATATCTGGTGCATTTGTGTGTGTGTCTGTGTCAAAGTTCCCCCCCGTGACCCAAATACGGGATAAAGTGGAAGCTAATGGGTAGATGGAATACACATTCTTTTGTAACATTAATTTAAGTGATGAAACAAAGCTATGATATATACAAATGTACAGATTTCCATTTACAGTATAACAGATGCTGTTACAGTGGTATGCTCTCAGTGCAGTCAGGTTTAGATAAAGTGCTCTCGGCATATACAGGCTTGGATAATGCACTCTTGGGGCAAACAGGCTTCATAAAAAAACTCACTCAGTGCAAATATATTTATTCACTGCACTCTTGGTGAAAACCTGCTGAGTTAAAGTGCTCTTGATGCAAACAGGCTGCCTATGCTCAGCCACATGAGTATGTCTGTATCAGATTCAGATACAGTGGCCATTGTCAATTAGACCATCGAAGCCGCTTTACAGTTTTCTAAGCCTGTACCCCAAAAGAGCAAGCTGACAGTGAAAGAAAAGAAAACTTAGCTTTAGTTTAGTGGAGACTCCAGGAGATTGGGAGACTCATCCTCCTGGAGTGGCCATCCTCTAGCTTGGCACATTCACTCAGACAGACACACACAACCACACTCTGTATGTTGCAATTTGGAGCATTCAATTTGCCTTAAATCCATGCTTTTGGACTGTGGGAGGAAACCGGAGAATCTGGAAGAAACCCACGCGGACATGGGGAGAACATGAAGGATCCAGATTTTGAGTTAGACAAACAATCTAAAGAACAATCTATACCTTGCTTATTGGAAAATTAGAATTTTATTGTGTATATTTAGATTTCTAATTCTATTTAAAATTTTTCCTAGTTTTTTGTTTAAATCTCTTCTAATGACTGGATACCTTTTTCACCCTTCTTCTAATGTATCTGCTGCTGAGAATGTGTATTTCCCCATTGTGGGACAAATAAAGGTTTATCTTAACTTATCTTATCTTTTAAACCAACTTTGTTGTTGTTTTTTTTTTTGGAGAATTTTTGAACATTTGAGAATTTAGACGCTCTCTGATCTTAATTTTTTTTTCAACATAAAAAAAATGTATGTATGGTGTTCACCACTGCAAAATGTTGGAAAAATCTTCCGCTAAACAAAAGATACTTTTTAAATTAAAAAGAAGAATACTTTCCAGATATTACTAGATTAAACAGGAAATATACTTTAAGAGAGAAAGATTCCATCTCAATTACAGAGCCAATAGGGCATTGCAATGTGTTCCAAGCAATAGAATTCAGACTTAACTATCAGGTCGATAGAAAGAATGCTGTCAGAGTTTATTCCGACACAGACTCATTGGCAGCTTTATTAAGAACTGGAACTGCTCGTATTTCATGAATGCTTTCCAAGTTGAAAGAGTTGGACAGCAACCAGATCAGTACAGTCCTACAAATTTGGAACATAGGCATGGGTTAAAGCAGGTTGGGATGTGCTGACAAAAAATATCCTCAGCTCAAATCAATGCCAGTCCCAATAACTCCCAATCAATAAGTTCCTGGCCTGCCACACACTGAAAAAACTCTCTGCACTCCAGAATATATGGAAAAGGCTTAAGGGCAGTGCCATAAGAGAGAGCAAGCAAGACGTCCAGGGCAGGCAACAGAAAAACTGGTAACTCCCTAAGAATAAGAGTAAAATTTAAAAGACAAAATATTTAAAGTAATTTCAAGAATTCAAGGAGACTTTATTGTTATTTTCATCACATGTGGTATATCAAATGAAAACAAAATTGAGCCAGTTTCAAAGTAAAATAAAATAAAAATAATTATACAAGTATATAAAGCATAAAATATATAATTGTAAAATAAAATATATATATATGAAGAGTTTTTTTTACACATGCCTGAGCTGGGTGCAGCTGAAGCCAAAAATGCTGTAATAAGATTAAGATTATAAATAGTTAACAAAATTAAAAGGGCATAAATATCTAAAGCTGCAGTTACATTGTTACAAACCCATCCAGGGAAGAACGTTTTTGGGCACTGGGCAGATACACCCAGGACATGGCGCAAATGCATCACTAAGCATACACTCACTCTGCCATCATACTGCCCAGAGTGATTATTAAATGTGTAAAATATAATATTAATAGAGGGCAGAATGGTGGCTTAATGGTTAGCACATTCGCCCTCAGCGCTGGGGATCCAGGTTAGAATCGCATTCTAGGTGTTTCCATGTTCTCCCCATGTCCAGGTGGCTTTCTTGCTTATTAAGAAAAGTTCCCAATACACTACACTAGATATACACAATACACTAGAGTGCATAAAGCATAAAGCACTAACTTTGTACCCTTCTGGTTCAACTGGTTAAAATGGGTAAGATGTTTTTCATGGAAACAATTTAGATAACTGAAACAACATGATTTCCAAATAAATTGGAATTAAATTCAAATGAGACATCAATTTTTTAAATATTTTATGTTAATTTTTAATTTACACATTCAGTCATTCATTTATATACTTATTCATTCTGCAGTTAAGGGATTTAAGACTAAATATAACAAATTAAAACTCTGGATTACATCTGATCTTGTAATCTTTTAGTATAAGTGCAGCTTTAGTCCATTGAAACCATAAATTAGCTACGTATTGTAGTTGAAGAATCATTTCATCAAAATTCATCAACCTCTTTCCCCTCAGACCTGCACACCTATCAATTTTCATGTGGTTAAATTGGCAGGCAAATTACATGGTCACACCATATGGTTCTACCTCATTGTCTGTCAATAGCCAGTCATTTTTCAATTAGTCCTTATTAGTAGGCAAGGTTCTGGAAATGCCTCTCCTTGTATTTAACCTCCGCGCCCTGCCTGGGGAAAGTGTGCCTGAACGTGCGCGCGTGTGTGTGTCTATGATTAGTGAGGAAGGAGTGCGGAGGTGACAGAAGCCCTTTTCAAATATTTTGTCTTCATTCCAAAGGACCACAACATAATTATAGAGCAGCACTTCATTATTGTCTGACTCATGTTTAATGCATTGTTTTATTAACCAAGTGAGAGAGACTCTACTTGTAGTATTGTAATATTGATGCCTATGTACAAAAATTTTAGATAATGCATACATACACAAATTAAATAAAAAATTGAGAAAACTAAAATTTTAAATTAAAAAAAACATGTTATAGAGTGCAGCACAGTGGCTCATTGATCAGCATGTTCGTCTCGCAGTGCTGCGGTTTCAGGTTCAAATCTCAATCAGGGTGGAGATTCCATCTTCTCACTCTGTGCTTCCGTTTCCTACCAAATTTTTAAAAAATGGAATTAAAATAAATTAAATGCTCTAAATTACTCCATAAACTGTGTGTTTGTGTGTATGTGTGTGTGTGTGGGGGGGGGGGGGGTGTGAGTAAGTGTGCCCAGTGATAAATCATGGACTCCATATTATAAAATTTAAATATCTAAATGTAACAAACTCACTGGTATGGGCAACTCACAAGGATGACAGACACGTGCTGTATTTGAAAAATGTGCTTTACAACCATAACACATACCAAAAAACAAACAATTTTCAATTGCATTTGCATATACATTGTGATTACATATAAAGCCAGTAGCACAATTTGAATAGGCAATATGGATTATGTATAATGATCCAGACTTGTGACCTGAAAGTCTTTTGTTCAATGAAGTTGCTGAAGTGCCCTTGGTGAATTATACAAATTAAAGAATGGGGTAAATATAAATGGTAAATTCTGGGCAAGGGGTAGTTACCTTAAACCAAATTCAGAGCTGTGTACATCTTACATTGAGACTGATGAGCTCAATCATCTTATGCATATTTTAGCATTGAGATGGATGGTGGCAGAGGAAAACGAGAGAATGAGAGAGATATAAAAAAGAGCGAGAGAAAGATAGAAAGGTAGCAAAAGAGAATAAGAGAGAGAGAAAGTTAAAAGGTTAAAGAAAGCAACCTGAAAATGAACATGACTAAAACTGTAAGCAGGAAAGTTAATCTATAAGAAGGCAGTAAGCAAAAAACAAGGACAAATAGGACACCATGTGGGTGAAGCAAAGGAATAAGTGGCTGGATAGTAAAAAAGAAGAAGGGAAAAGGGGTTGGGGAGGGAGGTTGTGTTAGAAATCTGTACCCCTTCCTCTTCAATATAGCACATGTCACAGGCCTCTCCTCTGGGGTAAATAAAAGCTAATAGGCTAACGCTAGCAGCAGTGCTGAGTGATGATGCTGATGGATGGCGCGTGTCAACGGCAGCTCTTTGATAAGACTCCATAAATATTTTATCAAGTGTAATGGAAATTGTCAAATCAATCTAATTGTGTCATACATTACTAGGACATCAAAATTAAACAAAGCACATATGCTATCATTTTGGCTTCTTGGTCATGTTGCCTCTGGACAGCAATTCAGGGGGGTCTCGTAAAGCCCTCGGGGATGGACACTGCCAAAACTGCAAATATGTCTCCTGTAAAACCACAGCAATGCTCACCCACTCCATCTAGGTTAGGATAGGATATTAGCCACACCATAGGGAAATTCACACAAAAACACATGCTGCAAATACATAAACACATACACACCCAACTGCATACACACATTTACACAGAACCATACAGAAACACACACATTTTTACATATAAACCAACATAGATTTACACACACACACGCATGCATGCATACACACGCACACACACGCATACGCACACACACACACACACACACACACACACACACACACACACACACACACACACACACACACATAAATACACACTCAAACAGATAACAGAAACTGACATACAAACAAATATAAATACAGACACATTTATTTATACCCACAAGCATAAAATGCTTACAGGCATATATACACACTCACATGGGCACAAATACACATATATGTGCACACATTTACACTTACACACAGACATAAATAAATAAATACACACTTTCACACACATACATGAGGTCACAAATCAAATGGATGTAGATAGAAGGATGGAGGAACAAAGTGAGATGGAAACAGATTGTTAGACAAAGACAGAGAAAACAAATCAAATGCTTAAAGTGTTTGACAGGACACCCCCCACACCCACCCACACACACCCACACAGATAATCAGCCATACAAACAAGCGCTGAGAGTGTGTGAGCATCTGATTGCTCTGTGATTACTTAAATCACCCTTAATGCCATACTTTATAGAGTGACAGTGCTCCTCTGAATAGTGTCAAAGTGCTTTGTGTCTGAGCTTCAGCACCATCATAGCACTTATAGCTCATACAGTAAGAACTAAACAACTAAACAACTTTACAATGCTTTTAGAACTTATCCTGGCACATCCACTTTTATTCAAATAATTAATGAAGTGGGTAGCTTAGTAGTTAGCACGTTCACCTCTCAGCACTGGAGATTCTGGTTTGAATCCAATTCTGGGTGAAGTTTCTCTGTTCTCCCTTTGTCTGCGTGGGTTTCCTCCGGGGTCTCAGGGTTTCCACCGACAGTCCAAAAACATGAATTCAAGGTCAATTGCATGCACTGAATTGTCCCGTATAAAGTGTGTTTGTGTGTCTGTGTGAGTGAATATGCCCAACCAGCGATTGGTGCCCTGTACTGGGTGTATCTGCCCAGCACCCAAAATGTTATCTCCTGGATGGGCATGAATGTATTAATGAATGTAAAAGCAACATTCATTATGGCAATAACATAACAGGAAGAAATACATTTCCCATTCATATATAAACAATTCAAATGGGAACTACAGCAGTATATATTAACCTGTGAAAGATTACCTCATTTCTTTGGATCCACATTCCTACTAGAGACAAAAAAAAACCATCCAATGTTGTGTTAGAACCTCCCTAAAAGTTTACTGTAGAAAAATAAAATACACCCCAGAATAACTAGTCTTCTGTTTGCTTGTTACTTTTTTCTTGTATATTTACATTTGTTCGTTTAGCATCTTATTGTAATTACAATATTACATTTTTGACTTTGTATATGGTACTGATGGTACTATGTACTATGGTACTGAGTGAGACATAAAATTCTCATCAGTAAAAAAATGAATATGCACTAGACGAACGTGCTAACCACTAAGCCACCATGCCGCCCATACACTAAACAAATTTATTATAAAAAAATAAATAAATAGCCTTTAAAAACACATTAAATCATACATATGCATGCTAAGTGATTTTAAATGCAATTACATTAAGAAACTGAGAAAACTAAAAACAGAATGAAGAAATAATATAAGCAGTATTTTGTATTATTTTATGTATTTTAACATTAAAATTGAATGACATTCGCAATCTCCATCCAAATCCAAATTAATTAATAATTGATTAATTTTGATCCAAATTAAATAATTTGACAGAATGGAATGTACATGCAGCTGATTTCAGTGATCTTAATGCCACTCTTGTATTTTTGAATGACTTTGGATACTTGTTTTGGTCCCTTGATGGAGTTGAAAGTAATGCGTTAAATTCACTTCTCAAGGGAAACTTAATGGGGACAATTAGACGTGTCCAAGTCACGTGACGTGATCACGCCGATTTAACCTGAGGCAACCAGCTAAAACAGAGAAGTAATTTTTTGCGGAGAAAATCGATGAACACCAAATCCATTGATATCTGACATCAACGAATATTTGTTTTTTACAAGCTGTCCACAACTCACCCAGAACATGTCTGAACTAATGAAGCCTATTGTTCATCAGATTCTCAACGTAAAAACCCTTTTTCAAAAGTTTTAGTTTAGATGTTATATGAGATTGTTATGTCGCGCTCGCAGATGAAATGTGAATGTGTACCATTACTTCTCCATATAAGACATATACAAATTATTACATTATACTTTTTTATCTACATACTACATTACATTCTACATTATTTTACAGTCACTACAGTGTGACTATCATTGCATTTTTTTGCATTGCAAAAAAAAAAAACGGTAGAGCTGTTGTGCAATCTTGGTCTTATCACATCTACCACATAACAAATGTTATCTAATGGCTGTGGTTTAAACATGACTGTAGAAGTCCCTATTATACTGTACTATTATACATAATACTATTTGGTGCTGGACATCACTATTTGGTGCTGGACAATCATAATTTTGTATGTGTTTCAAAGTTTTTTCTTTATAAGCTTGGCCCCAGTTGAATTATGGGATAGCACATTGTGCTTGGGTGGTTTGCTTCAAAAAAGTTTTTAATTCTGTAGGTCGTTCAGGAAATTTTCACTCACTGCTTGATACCCACAGTATGTCAGTATGTTCAGACTACCCATACATATATTTTATTTTTTATGTAGTGCTATGCTGTAGGGAACTTTGGATGCAGCTTGATCCATGAAGTGTTGTGTAGTTTACAAATAAGGCGGCGGGGGTCAATTATACAATTATATAGTATATAGTAAAAAGCTTTCTAAAGCATAATTGTATATATATACACAGATACACACATACGCATACACACACACACACACACACACACACACACACACACACACACACACACATATATATATATATATATATATATATATATATATATATATATATATATATATATATATATATATATATATATATATCCCCCCCCCCCCCCCCCCCCCCCCCCCCCCCCCCCCCCCCCCCCCCCCCCCCCCCCCCCCCCCCCCCCCCCCCCCCCCCCCCCCCCCCCCCCCCCCCCCCTATCAAGAGCCTGTTGTCAGACAACATTAGATAATTAATAGGTCATTTGTCAGGCTTGTGAGAAACATGTTAATATCCCACTGCGCTACTGGAAAGAAAAACATTGCACAGTCTCTCTCTCTCTCTCTCCCTCTCTCTCTCTCTCTCTCTCTCTCTCTCTCTCTCTTTCTTTCTCTCTTTTACACACACACATACACACACACTCATATACACACACAGTCACAAATGTAAACATGCTTGTCTGGAGAGACTTATAGTTAATCACCACTAATTCTAATTAATTAAGAGAGAGCAGGATTGTGTGTTTGCATGTGTGTGTGTGACCTGGCTTGTTGCTAGTCATTAATTAAGGCACACTGCATTGTTCAGTAATTGAGTACTGTGCATTTGGAGGTAGAGTGCTTATTCAGTTCCTACATTAATTACTGAGTCTTTAATGACTTACTAAGATTATGTGTTTCTACAGTGCTTGGAATAATGTGGATTTTTGTTTCAATCAAGGGACATTCATTTGGATCTGATCCCTACTAATACTCAGAATACTTGACATACCATTAAGGGAAAAATACAAAAAAATACATGGATTCAGCATTTGTTTTATTTATTTATTTATTTTTGTTATAACTATAAATTTCTGCTTTTTCTTGTTTTCCTATTGCTGGCCTTTTTGCTAAACATATTCATATAGGTTATGCAGATGTGCAGCTGTATAAAGAGTTTTTTATTCAGATTGTTTTCTTTCAATTTTCAGAGTGTCAATATTACTTTATTTGCATGAATGAAAAAAAAAGTATTTACTCTACCTGACTACTAAAAGAATGTAACTCATCTCCATACAATTATTTATTAATTATCTTCCCGCTAAATACAGGAGTCGCGTCGGGGGGTGGGGGGTGGGGGGGTTACTGGGCAGATACACCCAGGACAGGGCGCCAATCGCTGGGCAAACTTACTTACAAACACACATTATATGGGGCATTTTAGACCATTTAATGTTTTTGGACTGCTGGAGAAAACCCCACATTTGGCACAATGCAGTTAGATTGGCAGATGGAGAAGCATAATGTATCGCTCCAGAAAAGACCACTGTTATCTAACTCCAGGGACAATGCTGATGCTTTGTATTGCATTTTCTTATGTAAGGTTTGAATTCAGTTGCTTGGCCATGGAAACCAATTCCATGAAGCTTATCTCTGGGCACACTTAATCGCACACCCACACACACACAAATACACACTATATAGGGGCAATTTATTAATTAAATTTACCTTGAATCAATGTTTTTTGTGCTGTGAGAGGAAACTGGAAAACCTGGAGGAAGAGCATGAAAACCCCACTCAGATTGGTATGCAAACCTAAATCCCCAGCACTGAGACGCGAACGTGCTAACCCCTAAGCCACCGTACCATCCATAACAGTATTATTGTTTAGGCTAATTCATTCCTTTTTTGGCAGAATAATTTTGGTTGTTTGTTTTTGTTTTTTTAAAACAGAAGTTATATATATATAATGTGAACTAAGAGCTGTCACTTGTGCTTGCTCACTGCTGGCTCTCTGAGTAGCTCTTAGCTCTCGTCCCATACGTGGTGCTGGTTTGGAGTAGCTGGTAAGGACAGAGGTTTTTGTGTCTCTTGTGGTTTCTCCAACATGTGCATGGCATAGATGCCATGCATTGTAGGGCACTGTAGCTGGAATCAAATGTGTACATTTTAATAGTGATGCAACAGTGGATCTTATGTTAATAAGAGCAGAATGTATACTAAATATCACTGTGGGCCCTTAAGCAAACCCATGACCCTTTACTCTTACTTATCTGATGGTACTATATCCATCCATCCATTATCTTCAACCTTATCCTCTACTAGGGTAGTGGGGGGGTTCCCCATGCCCATCCAGGGGAGAACGTTTCAGGCGCTGAGCAGATACACCCAGGACAGGGTGCCAATCTATCGCTGGGCACACACTTACTCACACAAACACACACAAACACACTCTATATGGGGCATGGGGAATTTAGAGAATTCAATTGACCTTGATCCATTTTTTTTGGACTGTGGAAGGAAACCGGAGAACCTGGATGAAACCCATGCAGACACGAGGAGAACATGGAAACTCCACCCAGATGGGGATTCGAACCAGGTGCTGAGAGGCGATCGTGCTAACCACTAAGCCACCATGCCACCCCTGGTACCATGCAGTCTGCTTTTACAAAACACTTTTTCAAAGAAAGCATTACTCCAAACTGCTCATTAATTTTAAACAGTTTTTTTTTCAAAATCCACAGAGCATTATTAAAAATTAAAGCATTTAGTAACCATGAAAATAACAGAATGGGGTTTAACAAGTGTAGGATGGTATGGTAACATCACCAACACTCTGTTAGCATATAACAGGAGAGTTCCAAACCTCCTCTGACATAATCACAAAATTTATGTACAGTACAATAAGCATAATTGCATGGGTTTTCAGGGCCAAGCAGATGCCTAGAGGACTTGTAAAATGCTAAGCATCATATGTAATGATGTATAGCACATCAGGACTGGATTCTGAAGCAGTGGAGATTCACTGTGAAGTTGTTACATATGTTTAAAAACCCTGCCTTACTTATGTTTGGTGTTGGAAAATTATTTTTGATATGTTGTGTGTTTGTCATGTTTGTTATGGCTAGGTTCCTATGGTGTCTTCTGCAATAAAGTCTACTTCTCTTACCAACTCCAGCATGTGACTCCAGCATGGGGTCTTTTCAAGCTGTGGTACTGCTAAACATAACAGGACTAAGCAATCACACTTTTTTATTTGGAATTTAAATAGATAGATCTGGGTTCAGGAAATGTCAGAAGATTGTTACCTGCTTGACTTCACTGAGAGGTGGCAACTTAAAATAAGTTTACAAAAACAATGTGGGTGCAGTAGACTGTATATTGTCTCAGGTTTTAGTTTGAAGAGGTTCTACACTATCAATGGCACCCACAACCTGCAATCTTAACACTGCAGTTACATGTTAATATCAGATTTAAGCTTTGCCATAGCACACAAAGAGGAGTGTTCATTTTTATATAAATAAATAAAAAGAATGCACATGCATGCAAATTTAGCCAAGCTAAATAGAAAGAATGGATGCTGCTATTAGCCCTGACAAATTCAATTAATGTAACAAATGTTTTGCTCATTATATATGCAGATTTATTTTAGTACAATTCATTAAAAAAACTGTATGGAGGAGGTTCAGACAAACAGCTTGCTGTTGAGTAATACTATTCAATATTTTAGAGTATAAATGTACAAAAACTAAATCATCTGCGCAAACATCACTTGTTTTTTTTACCTTGCTGACCCATATCCTGACACTAGGGCTATTTTACTTAGTAATTAATCGTATGTATGTATTTGTAAGTAATCTTAGAATGTAAAGAGAGTATTAGTATTATATCCAATCTTTCCAACCGATCCGGTCCGTAACCTTGGTTTCATAATTGACTCACATCTTAAACTCTATGACCATGTTACCAAAACTGCCTTTTCCCCATTATTTCTTCTTTACAACATCAAAAAGATCAGACCTTTTTGACTGAACATGCTACTTAGCTGTTAGTTCAAGCCCTCATCCTATCCCGACTTGATTATTTAATGCTGTGCAACAATCAGGTTAGGTTTCTGAATTATGAATGATGAATAAATAAATAAATAATAAAATGTAAATCATATGTAGAATACGAAAATTCAAGTCATTTAAAGTAATATGTGCCCCTCTTAGTTTAAGCCATATATATTTTGTAGAAGCTTTAAAAGAAATTATCTGACTATTTTTCTTTTTTAGATTTGATTGCATTTGACATATATGCTTCTCTGATTGGGTGACTGTTTGAGAACCAAACCTGTTGCATAAAAATAACTGGTTTATAGTGGAACCAGTGAAAGTGGTGAAGGTTGTTTGAAATTCATACATTCATTTATTCATTCATTCATTATTTCCACTTAATCCTCTCCCCTTGGATGGGGAGAACATCTGAACATACTAGGACTAGGGTTTCCAGGAACCTGTTACACTGAATTGTGAATTACATATATGCATCAACTGCCTCACCAGTCCATATGTCAGGGGTACTACTTGTATTAACATGTAAACTTTTTTTGTTGAACTACTGTTGTTTTAAATTCTTTTTTAACAGATGATAAAAAAAAATCTATTAAATTTTGATCTTGATCAGAAACTGTATCATGGAATAAACAAAAAAGATTTCTGAAGATCTCAGAGTAGAATTAAGTAGGTGTACTGAAAGTAGGTGTACTGAATAAAGTAGCCCCTCTTGATATATATATATCAAAGTTAGATAAGAGTAAGCACATATATGCATTTTCCAGCATATATATGCGTTTGTGTGTTTATGTGCATGTGTGTGTGTATGGGTGTGCATGTTCAGACGTCCCCAGGCGTTGGCTGGGTCACCTCTCCATTAGGGTTTGTTGTCATGGTGATTAATGGCTGCTCCTATCATCTTTAATGTGGGCGGTAATGATGCGGGCTCCCACGCTGCTCCGCATAATCACAAGATGTATGAGAGAGGCAAAACCCCAGAGCAGAGGTGAAAACCATTCAACAGACATATACACAGACACACAAACACACACGCACACACACACACACACACACACACACATCACACACACACACACACACACACACACACACACACACACACACTACAATTCTGAGGTTCTTTTCTAATCCAGGGCTGTGTGATGCTCAGGTAGATCTAGGGTATGTTTTGTAATTATAAAGAATGCAGCATTGTTTTTCAGTTCTTTGAGTTTTACATTGAAAGAAAAATTTAACCTTGTTGTGACAAGCACTGGGTAATACTATTGCTGCATTAATGCTTTATCTCTGTGTTATAGGTGGCACAGGAAGTGATGTCATGTACTCCTTTAAATGACAGGAACTAGTCCTATTCTTCAGAATTCACACTGAGTGATTATTGTTAGTCACATCATTGTAAGTTTGTTCAAATTCTATTTCAGAAGGTCACGTTCTAAAATGACGAGAGCCCATTCTTCAGGCTTTGGCACCCCAAATGAGGTCATAGTAAATTCCATTGCAGTAGGACCTGATATTATCAGGGGTGGAGGTTCAGACTTATTGTGGGAAATGTGTCTGGATGTGGTACAAGTGAGTTTGTGTGTCTTTATATATTCTGTTTAAATATCCATCTGTTCCAATGTATATACATTTATTCAAAAACCATAATCTAAACTACATAGACAAAAGTACACCACACTAAACATCAACAATACACCAACATAAATTTTAATGACATCCTATTGTTCCCTGTTTTCAGCGAAAAGATTTTTCTACATGTGTCTGTTGACATTTATGTTGCTTTTTACCTAGGAGAACATTTGTGAGGTCAGACTCCGCCTGCCTCATCAACATATCTGTTTGGATGAAGGCCCGTCATCTCATATTAAATTTGGCAAAAACAAAGCTTCTTATAATTCCATCATGACTTTCCAAATCGATAGCTCCACAATCTCTGCAACCAACTTGGTCCGTAATGTTGGGTTCATAATTGACTCACATCTTAAACTATCTGATCAGGTCACTAAAAATGCCCGTTCCTGTAGACTCTTTCTGTACAACATCAGGAAGTTCAGACCTTTCTTAATTGAACATGCTTCTCAGCTGTTTGTTTAAATCCGCATCCTATCCGGCACGATTACTGTAATGCATTGCTTGCCAGTCTCCCAGCTTGCACAATCAGGCCTCCACAACTCATTCAAGTGCCCGGAGCTGTAAATTACTAAAATACAAAACCATTAAAAAATAGCTGATATTAGAAAACACACATCTTACCTTACCAAGTGCTATGGCTGAAGTTCCCTTGGGAAAGGCACCTAACCCCAATTGCAGCCCGAGTGGCGTATACTAGGCTTTCCACCATTCCGGGCACGTGTACTCACTTCACTCAGTGTGTGTGTGTGTGTGTGTGTGTGTGTGTGTGTGTGTGTGTGTGTGTGTGTGCATGAATGAGTTAAATGTGGAGGGCAAATACCTCTATGTGTAAGTACAGTAGGCAAAATAAAAATAGAATCACAATTACCTTGATAAAGACCGCTTGTGTTGTCCCTGACACAGCAGGGTGTGTAGAATGGCCATAACTCCAGCAGCCAATGACTGTCAAGATACCGTCCCAACCATCAAATCAGGTCAGGTCTTAAAATAAAAAACTTCTGCATCCATCAACTCTGACCAGCTTACTTTTCCTTGCTGAAGAAAAGCATCCCCACAGCACAATGCTGCCAACACCATGTTACACAGTGAAAAACCATGTTTTCAAAGGGTAATAAGAAGTGTTGCTTTTCCACCACACATGAACACATAACGCTTTGCATTTAGGCCAAAATGTTCCATTTTGGTCTCATCTGACCACATCAGGTTCTTCCACATGTCCATACTCGACTTGTGGCTGCAAACTGCGCTTATGTCTATGTTTTGTGACATATGTCCTGTGGACAGATTCTCTCACGTCAGCTGTGGATTTCTGCATCTCCCCCTGAGTGACCATGTTCCTCATGGCTGCTTCTTTGACCAGTGTTCTCCTATCTCAATCTGGCACTTTGGGTGGAGAGCCATGTCTTTGTAGGTTTGTAGTTGTAGAATACTTTTTCTATTTTTGGATGATTGATTGAACAGTGCACCTTGAGATGCTCATAGCTTGGATTATGTTTTTATAACCTAACCTTGTGTTAAGCTTCTCCATAAATTTATCTCTGAACTGTCTGTTGAGGTCATTGTGTTTGTTCACTAGTGTTCTCTAACAACCCACTGAAGCTTTTAAAGAACAGGTATATTTATAGTGCGACTAAAGTAAAAACACCTGGAGTTAATTAAATTACTTCTGAAGGCAGTTGATTGCACTGGATTTTATTTATGTGCAACTTTATGTTGGTCTATGACGTAAAATCTCAATCAAATACAAAATAATTTTGGTTTTAGGGTGAAAAAAATGTGAAAAATTTCAAGGGGTATGAATACTTTTGCAAGCTACTGTAAATTATGTCTCCAGTTTGTATTGTATCCTGCCTTATCACTTTAACATGTTAATTTGTATTTGTTTTTTGTTCTTGGCCGTTGTAAACACTTTGTTTCAGGTGAGCCCATGAACACAGTTTTCGAATTATCTGGAGATCACATAACTGCCGTTCACATACTACAAACTAATAGATTTAGTATACATTATATGTTTATATATACATTTTTATGATTTTTTTTGTGTTGTCTGTCCTCCTTTTTAGGAACATCTTTAAATGGTAGTCTTTAAATTTTGGACCAACTTTCATTTGAATTTAAAGAAGTGATGGAATGTTAAAAGTCTAAGGACTTGATTACAGTTGCCTAAAGAACATTGTTCATACTGCATAAAAGCAAACAGTTATTACAGAACATTCATTACTGTTCATTAGATGACTCAGAAATCGATATGAGGCCCTTGTTTCAACAAAATGCAAAGTAAAAACTTTACCTAAAATGTGATTATGTGTTTATTTATCAATAGACAATTGATTAAATACAGAAATGGGTTAAGCGTGTTTCTTTTAAATTTCTCTTCTTAAATGGTGCCTGCACTTAATTCCTGAATGTATTACTTCTGCTAATACTCATTCACTACACACTTAACCACTTAACTAGTTGGTGACAACATACCAATTCCCAAATACTAAAGAGTACTGAAGAGTTTACGCGAGATTTAAAATGCATTCTAACACACTAGTGGCTCACCCATTAAGAATCAGCATGGAGCTAGCATGCTGCGGCTAGTGTTCTGTAGCTAACAGATTGTGACAGAGAGTGGTGAGTGCTAATGAGGAGTCTGTACATCCTCATGTCCTTGTGCATTCCTGTTTCACAGCAGGATGTTAAAGTAAACGACCCATCAGACTCCAAAGCACTGGGATTACACACACACACACACACACACACACACACACACACACACACACACACACACACACACACATGCAGGCAAGTTTATTAAGATCTTCTCCATGATTTAGCACTCCTTGTTGAGCTCCACTTACAATAAATATGTGGACTGAAGTCCATATGTTTATTTGATTACACTTTTATGTCCAAATTATTTACTCATTCAACTAAATTGTTAAGTTTTGGTGGGGTGTTACAATCACTTCCATGGCCACAGGTATATAAAACCAAGCACCTATGCTTACAGGCTCATTGGAATTAGTTTTGCTGGAAAATCCTTGTGAGGACCAAGTCTCAGACTAGGCAGTGTTAACAGTGTAATATATTAAGATGCAGGCTGTTCTTTTGGGAAAAAAGTACTGGCAATACTAAACCTATTGGTCCAATATAAATTAGGTTATATACATCAGATCAGATTATGTGGTGTCAACAAAAACATAATTTGAATGAGTTTAATCATCAAAGTCCATTTGATCCTCAGTGGAGATTTAAATTTTGTAAAGTAGTATTATGACAGAGTTGTGTTTGAAGAAATGATGTACCCACCCCTGTGTATGAGAGTACACTGCTCAGATCACACAGTACACAGAACATCTATTTAATTATTTATTTAGATATATATTTATTTGTTTAGGTTGTGATAAATAACTACCAACATATGGCGATTTTATTAAATATTTAAGTGTGCTATAAATGTAATCCATCCATTCATCCATTATCTTCTGTTTTATCCTTTACCTGGGTCCTAGTGGGGGGTTCCCATGCCTATCCAGGGAAGAATGGGCGTTTCAGATACACCGAGGACAGGGCGCCAATCTATTGCTGGGCACACACTCACTCACACAGTCACACACACAAACACACATTTCAATTGACTTTAATCCATGTTTTTGTACTGTGGGAGGAAACTGGAGAACCCAGAGGAAAACCACGGAACTATTATTATTAATATTAATATAATAGTAAACTTTTACATGTAAGAAAGACAGGTCAAAATGTAATTCATTCATTCATTCATTCATTCATTCATTCATTCATTCATTATCGTCTGCTTTATCCTATATTAGGGTCGCGGTGGGGTTCCCAATGCCCATCCAGGGGAGAACGTTTCGGGCGCTGGGCACACCGAGGACAGGGCGCCAATCTATCGATGGGCACACATTCACACACACAGACACACTCTGCATGGGGGAATTTGGAGAACTCAATTGACTTGCTCCATATTTTTGGACTGTGGGAGGAAACCGGAAAACCCGGAGGAAACCCACGCGGACACGGGGAGAACATGGAAACTCCACCCAGATTGGAATTCGAACCGGGAATCCCTAGTGCTGAGAGGCGAACGTGCTAACCACTAAGCCACCATGCCACCCAAATGTAATTCATACATTCATTATTTTCAGCCCAATCCTCTACTAGGGTCGTGTGTGTGTGTGTGTGGGGGGGGGGGGTTATCCACGCCCATCCAGGGGAACAATTTATCTATAAAATGTGTATGTATTTTGGAGTCTCTATAACGAATTAACTGGATTTACATTGATTTAAATGGAATATATGAGCCTGACACCAGTTTAAAACCCCTGATCTACAGATCTTTGGGAAAAGTTAATGCAACTCTGGCTGGTAATAATTTGCGTGACTTTGTAGAAGCTTGTGGAAATGATGTCACAGAGAATATGTGCTTTAATCAAGGTGTGTGACCTTTATTTAGCCACACAGTGTAATTACCTTCTTTATGTTTATAAAAATTGGTTTAGAACAAAATTAATAAACCAATCTTCCTCACCTGTTTACAATTAAGTTAAAAACCACATCTTGTTCACTGTGGAGAAGTGGATACAATTTATAACACAAACAAATGCTGCACTCAAAAGTTATTTGAGGTTTGCAGACTTTATCATAGCAATTTATTTTCATTAAAAAATTTGCCTTTATATAGAGTCCATTTTAAAGATATATATATATATATATATATATATATATATATATATATATATATATATATATATATATATATATATATATATATATATATATATATATATATATATATATGCTACCTCTACTACTACTGCTTCATTTATGCAATGGATACCTAAACTGATTAATAAATAAAACTGCATCATTAATTTGCCAGTGAACACCTTGAAAATATGTTTTGTACAACCTAGTGTACAGTGTAACCCTTTCATTCATTCATTCATTCATTATCTTCCGCTTTGTCCTATATTAAGGTCGCGGGGGGGTTCCCCATGCCCATCCAAGGGAGAATGTTTCGGGCGCTGGGCAGATACACCCAGGACATGGCGCCAATCTATCGCTGGGTACACACTCACTCACACAGACACGCACTCATACACACTTTATATGGGGCAATTTTTGGAGAACTTAATTGACTTGATCCATGTTTTTGGACTGTGGCAGAAACCGGAGAACCCGGAGGAAACCCACGTAGACACGGGGAGAACATGGAAACTCCACCCAGATGGGGATTCAAACCGGGAATCCCTGGTGCTAAGAGGTGAACGTGCTAACCACTAAGGCACCGTGCCGCCTATCAGTGTAACCCTAATAAGCTTTAATAAACAATGTTAAAGAAATGTCACGCGCCAATGTACAATGAGAAAGAGAAGAATGATTTAAGAGTGTATTTAGACATATATATATATATATATTTCTAATATTTTGTGACATTGGAATCAGTTAAAATAATCAGAGATTTTTTTTTAACTAGGATTTGAATCTGATTTATGTCTCCTCATAATTAAGCAGAAATAATTCATGAACCTCTTTATTGATAAAGAACATAAACATGACATTGAAATCATGAACAATATAAAATCAACTAATCAATGACATGTAAAAACTAAAGTAACTCACAGTGCAATAAATATTTTTTTATTTCATGTTTGAAAAAGAGGTCCCTTGATGAAAATGAATGTAATTTTTTCATTGTTGGCAGCTCAAAATCCAACATCTACATTGGAAATGTTTGAGAAGAAAAATATCTGTTGATCATAGAGCTTTTTAATTAAACTCAAAATATATGGCTATTTGATTGTAGAGAACCATTTATTCTTGCAATTACCTTTTGTTTCATTCAATACAGAATTGGGTAAAACACAATTATGTCAAATAACTCGGGCACAGGGCGGCACGGTGGCTTAGTGGTTAGCACGTTCGCCTCTCAGTACTAGGGATTCCCGGTTCGAATCCTTATCTGGGTGGAGTTTCCATGTTCTCCCCGTGTCTGCATGGGTTTCTTCCGGGTTCTCCGGTTTCCTCCCACAGTCCAAAAACATGGATCAAATCAATTGAATTCTCTAAATTGCCACATATAGAGTGTGTTTGTGTGTGTCTGTGTGAGTAAGTGTGTGCCCAGTGATAGATTGGCGCCCTGTCTTGGGTGTATCTGCCCAGCGCCAAAAACGTTCTCCCCTGGATGGGCATGGGGAACCCCACCGCGACCCTAATATAGGATAAAGCTGAAGATAATGAATGAATGAATAAATGAACTCAGGCACAGATCGACCCAACTGAACCATAAATACAACCAAATATTTAACACTTTAATAACAATAGTGTATTTAATGTTAATCAAATAATATTGATTAATGGGTGGAATATATATATATATATATATATATATATATATATATATATATATATATATATATATATATATATATAAATATATATATATATATATATATTAACTAAAATAAGAAAGTTGCAATTTAAGTAATAATTGTATTAATTGTAGTAATCATATTTTATTGATTTATTATTCATTTATACTGTACATTCGTTCATTACCTTTCACTTAATTCTCTACTAGGGTCGAGGGAGGGTTCAAGGACTGTGGAGGGCAAATTTTTGGGCTGGGCAGATACACCCAGGAGAGGGCACCAAAATATCTCTGGGCACACTCGCTCACACAGACACACACACACAAAAACACACTATATGAAACAATTTTAGAGCATTTAGTTTACCTTGAATCCATGTTTTTTGGACTGTGGAAGAAAATTGGAGAACCCAGAGGAAACCCACCTGAACACAGGGAGAACATGGAAACTCCATCCAGATTGGGATTCAAACCTGGATCCCTTGCGCCGGGAGGCGAACATGCTAACCACTAAGCTGCATTTATTATGATTATTATTATTATTATTATTATTATTATTAGGCTTAATATTTAGGTGGTAAATTATTTTCATCGCTGCAGTGTGTGAGTGTGTGTGTGTGTGTGTGTGTGTGTGTGTGTGTGTGTGTGTGTGTGTGTGTGTGTGTGTGTGTGTGTGTTAATGGAACTTATCCAGAGTTTTGTCTTTGTAATAATATAATTCTTATCACGCGTTGTTTTTTAACACATGTTTATATCAGTCACTGATGAAACCTTTGACCCAGTGTTCCTTAAGCAGCAGTACAGAAGCGACAATTGCTTTACATTATCTCATCCTCTGCAGGTGATGAAGGTGACTTCCCCCCTTTCCTCGGTGAAGTCCTGGAGGAAGCTGGGAGAGAGTCTGACAGTGACCCCTTCCAATTAATCACTGGAGATCATGATCACCTTACTAGAGGACTGTGCGAGAAAAACTCTCAAGTGGACCCTTCCAGCTTCAGCACCACGTTCCACATACCTGTCTATCTGAACAAGGAGGAGTATTTGCGATCGATGCCCCCAGACATTGAACTGCGGGAGTCTGGCACTTCCCCTGGAAGCTTAGGCATCTGGAGCAAGAGGAAATTAGAGGTGGGCGAGGAATTCGGGCCCTATGAGGGAGGATTAGATAACCATGAGCTTCAGCATTGCTGGGAGGTATGAATAAAAATATTCATCACTACCCACCATAAACTCAAAACAGGTTTACACCAGCCAACAGCAACAATTTATATTGTTAAGATTATATATATATATATATATATATATATATATATATATATATATATATTCTTTTTTTTTCATGTCACATTTTGCATATAAAAATATTTTTGTTATTAAAAAGTGAATTTAATTTTAATTATTATATATAAGTTTTTAAATACCTAAATACTTTTATTTAAATGCTTTTTTTAAGGATCAGTTTAGTGCTGTTCTTATCATGCTGAAACATATTTATATTTTACATATATATGGTGTTTTTTTTCTTTTTTCGCATATACATTTTCTCACTTGAATATATCTAAATGTGACTGCGAACCAAATAATGGGTTAAAAACTACATTTAACCTTTAACAAACTGCCTTTCTGTTTTTCTACATTAATCCCAGTGTAGTCTGTTTTGTTGGGATCTGTCTTTTTTGTGGATTTGGATATTTTGCAGCCTTGTGCTTGTGATGTCATAACTTGATGTGAAGCAAGAAGCGCCCTTTTAGTTGGATTAAAGCCTGAGCTCGTAAATTCAGCCTTTAACCATTTTAAAGGACTGGCAGGCCTTCGACCTCCGTCAGTCCCTGCTGTCTATCAGACAACCCCAGCCCTTGCTCCCAATCGAAGCCGGGGTCACAAGACAGGGTCAAAGGTCAAGAGTAGTCCTGGACAGGGTCAGATCAGGTTAATTTGGCCTAGAATGAGTAGCAGGCTAATTAAAGTTTTGGATTATCTCTGCATATTTAGCCAAGGGAAACCATGCTTTTTTTTCACCATGGAGGATCACATGTGTAAAATGTTCCAGACACAATACGCTATCATGCATTCACATGACAAATAGGGTTAATCAAAAAGCTGTCAACAGTATAAACAACACTGTCATGCTTCAGATTATGAACATGAAGGCTTCTGTTTGAACCATTACGGATTATTATTAATGGATAGCATCGTCTAGGTCCATTTTTTTCTATAATACAAAGCAACTTTATATGACAGAGAATTGCTTGAGCTCTGATTCACAGTTTGCAATATGAAGAAAGTCCAAAAAGTAAAAAACTACATTAAAAAACTGGTCAAACTGGAAATAAACTCTGTATACTGTTGAACCTTCTTGGTTACACTGACCAAAATGGGTAGGGGAAAGATGGAAAAACCTTTATTGAACAGAACAGTGGCAAATGTTATGTATTCAACTTAAAAACCCAGGCAAGCAAAAACAATAATAATAATAATAATAATAATAATAATAATAATAATAATAATAATAATAATAATAATAATAATAATAATACAATTTATAACACACTTTGCATGTTAAACAAATCTCAAAGTACTACAGAAAACAACTAAAGACAATATAAAAAATAAATTAACTGAAAACAAAGCACTGTGAACTCAAGAAATACTAAACACATACAAGTACCATGTCAGGTGCAAAACAGCACCTGTGACAGTGATGCAAAAGGGTGAGTTTTTAGAGAAGTTATAAATAATAATTATATCAGCAGGGTGGGTAGCATGGTGGCTTAGTGGTTAGCACGTTTACTTCTCAGCGCTAGGGATTCCTGGTTCGAATCCCAATCTGGGTGGAGATTCCATGTTCTCTCCATGTCCGTGTGGGTTTTCTCCAGTTTCCTCACACAGTACAAAAACATGAAACAAGGTCAATTGAATTCTCCAAATTGCCCCATATAGAGTGTGTTTGTGTGTGAGTGAGTGTGTGCCCAGCGATAGGTTGGTGCGCTGTCCTGGGTGTATCTGCCCAGAACACGAAGCGTTCTCCCCTGGATGGGCATAGTAACCCCCCCCTATTCATAATAGATGGATGGTGGCATGTGGCTTAGTGGTTAGAACGTTCATCTATTGCTGGGAAGCCAGGTTCCCATCTTAATTTAGGTGTTTCCATGTTCTCTCCATGTCCATGGGGATTTCCTCCGGGTTCTCTGGTTTCTTCCCACAGTCCAAATACATGGATTCAAGGTAAATTTAATTCTCTAAATTTTCCCATGTAGTGTGTGTTTGTGTGATAGACTGGTGCCCTGTCCTCTGCCCAGCACCTCAAACCTTCTCTCCTGGATGGGCAAGGAGAACCCCTTTGTAACAAAATACCCTAGTAGAATGAAGAAATGAAGAGACTGCGAAAGTAAGAGAGATAGGAAAGGGTGGAGGGTGGATGGGATGGAGGAGAGCTAAAACTCTATCACTATGTTTAATTAGCTGGCTGTCAGAGAACTGTAACTCTCTCCATTAAGTAAATAAGATGTAAGAATTTATGAGAAAGTGCCACATTATTCAGAATGATATTCACCGATGACATCTTGCATTAAATATGGCAAACGCTATTAACTGACGCTTTCCCTGCTCCGTCTGCCTTCTCCTTTCTCTCGCTCTTGCCCTCCATCGCTCCCTGGCTCCCCCCGGACACTTGGCAGCCGTCAATATGCCAATATGCAAGAGGCTGTTAAAATAAAATTGATTTGGTAACTATAACTTAAGACAGATCTGTTTGCTTTCATCATCAATTCTGTCAGCATCAGGGGTGATGTCAGCGGCCCAGAGAGTGATAAAGCACTGGCCCATGAGAAGATGATGGCGGGAGCGCAATCGCAATGACGGTCATCCATGGATTGGGAACTAGGGCAAACCCCGTTGTGGCGATCAAATTTCCTCAACTTCCTGCATCATCATCATAAAACTGGAGCTCTGTTCGTTGATATACGAATTGGACGTGTGTATGCCTATATAAAGCACTCTCTTTCCACTGCGGGTCTCACGCATGTGTTTTCATACAGGATGATTAAGTACTGCCTCAGTGGGAGTGAGACGGCTCACGGTACATCGATTAGATGATTGACTGTCTGATGTCAGTGTGGAATGTTTATAAACCTTGATCTCATTTTCACTTCTGCACTGCTTTGTGCATGTTTGTTCCTGATCACTTATAAGATGTTTTACATCAAAACAACAACAACAAAAAAGAAATCATTTCATGAATGAAACATTTGAATTAAAAAAAAATGAATCCAGAGATGGATTTGTGCCCTGGCCTGGGTGTGTCTGCCTGGTGCCCGGGGTGTTGGGGATAGGGGCTTTCCCTAGTGTCAGTGCACCTGCTCGAGGACTGGAATAGCCCTCTTGTTACCTTTTAGGATTCTAAATAAAATATTTCTAAGTCAATTAAAATCATACAAATTTGTAATAGTATTTAATTTTATTTAATCCCTGTAGATAAAGGTGTGGCACTCAGGTTAAACTTTTTGGTAAACGAGTTGGTAACTTGGGATAGTTAGTCTCTGCCCCTTCCTCCTTTAGTCTTAAGTGTTGGAGTCATAAGCTGCACCAACACCCCCAAGCCTTGATTTTAAGGCCGCACAGGATGAGTGGAGTGGGTGATAGTGCCCTCCCCAATCATTCTGCCATCTAAGGTCAAGAGTAGGAGGGTATGAGGCAACTCATAGGAACCCCCATCCTCTCCTTAGGAACTGATGTGACCACTGGGGCGGGATCTGGACAGTCACTGGCTGCTAAGGTTAAACTCCACCCACCCAACCCATTCCACACATCCTGCTATGTCAGTGAAAGGGCACTCTGTTTGGAAAATGACCGTGTGGCACACACAGGTGATAGTGATCTATTTTGCCTGCTGTAATTACACACAGAGGAATTTGTCCTCCACATTTAAACCATTCATGTAGTAAAACACACACATATGCAACACACACTGAGTGAAGTGAGCAAATGTGGGTAGTCCTGTCTACGATGCCCGGGAAGCGTTGGGGTTAGGTGCCTTGCCGAAGCTATGTGTTTTAGAAATCAACAGTTAAACTAGGTAAAGTGTCACTTTGTGAAATAGCATTAGCAGCATTTTCAGAAAAGAAGATCTGCACTATATGTTTAGACATTGACAGAGCAGGACCTTCCTAAGAGTATTTCACAAAGTGATTGAGCTAGTGTGCAAAGCGTACCTATTTTAATCACTTAGTAGTCTGACTCTTAGCCTCTATGACTGTCATATCAGGTCCTAATATCAAAAGCAAGAAACTTTTGGATGTGAAAGGGAAGCCCAAATGAGAAAAGGCACCAAGAAAACAAAAACGGATTCTTCAAGAATATTAAAATCAAAATAGAAATTACAGAAGTTAGAAAATGTCATTTATTGGTATGAATTCATTTTTTTGGTTCCCATTGAAGTCTCTATTTATATTGACTCGTGCAGACGGCAATTTTATAGACATAAGGCTAGTCAACTTTTAACATTTTTGTTAGCAAGGCTTTCTATATCTATGTGTATCGTGCCTCATGCCATAACTTTTGATGACTGTTACTCCTTGGCATTGATATCAACAGTTTTTTTAGGTGTTGCAGCAGGCAATAATTTTTTACTAAACTGGACCTGTGCAGTACCTTCAATCTAATTTGCATCTGACTGAGGGATTAGTGGAACACAGCATTCCTAACACTGACTGGGCATTAATAATATTTGGTGATGACTTTCAGCCTAATTAATTAGACAGAACAGCTGTCTTCCAACAGTTCATTAATGAGGTGTTGAGGGAAGCCTTAGATTTTTACAGCTAGTCACTAGAGGAGTAAGTCAGCTACATAAAGTACATTCCCCAGCTTTTACTCAACAATAATCTTTTTGTCAAGATGGAAAATTTGACCTTCCATGCCTTATTGGGCTCCATTGACTCCCAAAACACGTTAAGTATGGAGCCCGCCAATATCCAGGCCATGGACGACTGGCCCTGACTAACCTTTCTTTGGGAGTTTCAGCACTTTTTGGGGTTTGTCAACTTCTTTTAAAAGTTTGTAAGGGGTTTCAGTATGGTTGCCGCTTACCTTATGACTCATACACAAAAGGCAACATGCCCCTTTTGTTGAACCCTAGAAGCAGAGTAGGCATTGGTGCTTTGGAACTTGCAACATCTGTGGCATTGTGCTATGTGATAAAATTGCACATTTTAAAATGGACTTTTATTGTGGTAATCCTGCAATAAACATGCTGTTTAGTCCCCATCTTGATATGATACACCTGTGAGGTGGATGGATTATCTCAAGTGATCACTAACATGGATAAAAACTAATTTGTGAACAATATTTAAGAGAAAATGGCTTTTTGTGACTTATAGTCTTATATCTTTAAATTTAGAGAAAAATAGGAGCAAAAATATAAAAAATATATAAAAATATTTTTGTTTAGTATGGTGAATGTGATGAATGTAGTTTGAGAAATGTTTCATAAATAAATCAGAAATATCAAGACTAATTATTTAAATGTGTTTTTCTGGCGTAATTCAAAACTTTTGAAGACTTTTAGGGGAAAACTCGTTTTCTTTTCTCTTTTAAACTCATTTTGCTGGTCACAACCCTAGATAAAGAAGTTAGAGTATAAGGGTTTAACACAGTTTAGCAGTTTTACCCTACATAACAATACCCAGGACAAAATTGGTTTATATAATTTACGTAAAAAATTATTTTTGTAATGTGAGTCTGGACAAAGCATTGAAGTCATGGAAAAAAGATTCAATGGAAAATAACAATAAAAGAATTAAGTTAATTTTTTCAAGTTCATTTGTAGTTCAAAAATATTTATTGTTTGTTAATCACTTCTTTTTCTCTCCAATAACTTATTCCTTTATTTCACAGCTTCATACATGCAAATTGCCTATTACGCAAATTAGGTAATGACATCATGTAGGGACTTTTAGCGATACCTAGGACAGCCAATATCCACTTTTCTTACTAAGAAGATTGGCAACATTGTAATGAAGTCACCATTGATTAATACAATTACAATAAAAAGAAATGTACTTAAATCTTTAATAGGTATGCTTAAAGTTGTAACTGCTTTAATTAAGAATGACTACTTAAAACAATTTTTGCTTGGATTTTAATTGCGATGTTACATTTCTCTTCGCACCATGGATGATCCTTCTTCATGGTCACAAAAATGTTTTTTACGAAAATTCAACCAGGTAGAGAGGTTCATTCATTCAACATTCAGAGGTTCAACATTCTAATAATATAACTGATAATCAGGAAGCTAAAACTGAAAATAATATATAACAAAAATAAATTATTCTTATTTTCATGACGGGAGCACCTGTTCACCCTCTGAGCACACACTGTGGCTCTGTAAGAGGGTTGGACAGTCAAGTGTGTGGGTAGGGGGTAGGTCTAGTGTGTGTGTGTGTGTAGGTGGGTGGGTTTTGGGATGTCAAGGGCCTTTTGTGCATCTTTAGAGTCTGAGACATGGTAGGAGATTAACGGTGTGTGTGTGTGTGTCTCTGTCTGTGTTTGAGTGTGTGGCTGTGTGTGTGTGTGTGCAGATTAATGGGGGTCTGAATAGAGGTGAAGAACTAAGCTTCCTCAGTCTGCCAGGCTCCATCCGCACTCCTCTCTATCCCTGTCCTTCTCTCTCTTTAACCTTCTGTCTGTCACTCGGGCGCTCTCTCGATCTGTCATTCTTGCTCAGAAATATTCATCCTCTCTTTCTGTGCTTATTCTTCTCATCTGATGTATTCCTCCTCTCTGTGTCCAGGACCGAAAGGAGCTTTAATCCCTGTCTCAGAGTCATGGCTCTGCTGACCTCACACACATGCACTGTTCATAACGGCTCTCAAAGCGATTGCGTGTTTTTAAAACTATTGCATCTGCATTCACACAGAAAGCAATCCAGGCAGACAGAAGAAGGAGGCAAGTGCAGAAACAGGTGGTGCTTTTACTCCGAATCTTGATTCCTTTTAAGTATGTAAACCTCAGTGTGGTCAAAAATAACAGAATGGTAATAAATTGCGATTTCACTGTATGTTGTACAGTGTATTACTGTATGATGGATCTACTGTGTTGTTACGATATTCAGATAATACTGACATGCTGTTTTTTTCTGAAAAACATCATTGTAATTAAAAGGGAAAAGTGACAAGAATTTTTTTTCAGTCTTACAAATATCAGAATGTCAGCAATATTGTGATTTTGTAATGAAGACTTACACATAATCATTGCTTTCTGATTTTGCAAGTGATATCACCATTGTACCATGACATCAAGCTTGAAAGAACTTCACTATTTAACATTATTAAAATATGTTTGTACAAAAATAGCATTGCAAATGGACAGGTATTAAATTATGTATTTATTGATTATTTATTTAAACATCTTGATACAACTTTTTAACCAGGCTTAAAATGTGGATACTAACTTTTTTTTATATTAAAGGAGTAAATTAAATAATTAGTTAAATGTAAGAGTCCAAACAGAACATTGCAGAAATAAGGAGAACATGCAATTTTTACAAGGAGCACTACACCAGAGTGCTCCTCATTAAGATCAAGGGTGCATTGTGTAGGTTTTGCAAAGGTTATTATGGCTCATAATGATTAAATACTATTAGCATGGCGAAAAAAAAAATCTGGATTTATACAGACTTTCCAATGCTTATTGATCCAATTTTAGTTTTTTGAGTCATTTTAAACAATGACACATTTAAACAGCAAATGGCACTCAAGCTGGGCTTGTAGCTTATTATGGAACATAAAACAGTGAGCACCAGCATTGTACTCAGCTGCAGTTTGCTTAATTCTGCAATGCCTGTTCATCACAATGAATGTATACATTTGTCTGTGACCTCATCTATTGAATTTCCCTTGTACTATTCCTGGTATACACTTGACATTTTTGGAGAAAAAAAAAACAAAGAGCTTGACCACACTGACAGTGATCCATGACAGACTTGTTTAATTGATCTTATGACCCTAGGCTCATCTGTCTTATTTACTAATACAAGGAAGCTCCAGAAATGGAAATACATATTCAAAAAAAAAAAAATAATAAATAATATATATATATATATATATATATATATATATATATATATATATATATATATATATATATATATATATATATATATATATATATAATTTTTTAGTGAATGAACAGAAAAGAAATGTAAATCAAATCAATATTTGGTGTGACCAACCTTCGAAACAGCATCAATTCTTCTAGGTACACCTTTGTTTACAGTTTTTGAAGGAACTTGGCTGGTAGGTTGTTCCAAACATCTTTGGAGAACTAACTGCTCTATGCGCACTGTGCTTGAGCTAATCTGAAGGCCACATGAGGTTTAGAGGTCTGTAGTGATTGACTGCAGAAAGTTGGCGACCGCTGACTCCGCTCTCTTTACGTAGTTGCTGTCTTTCCCAAACACTTCCATTTTCTTATAATATAGCTGACAGTTGACTGTAGATATTTAGGAAAATGTAAATTTCACAACTGAATTGTTGCACTGGTAGCATCCCATTACAGTTTCTCGCTGTAATTCACTTAGCTCCTGACAGTCCATTTTTCAAATGTTTGTTAAAACAGCCTACATGCCTAGGTGCTTGATTTTATACCATTTTTTTGCCATGGAACTGATAGAAATATTTAGCTGATTGGAATAATATCCTGATTCTGCTTATTTGGATGGGTTAGCAAATACTTTTGGCAAGATAGTTTATATTTACCGTTACATTCGGTCATTTAGCAGATGCTTTTATCAAAACCAACTTACAAAGTGAGCACGGGGTTAGCCACATCAGCCCTGGAGGCTCTTGCTTCAAAAACCACATTGGTAACTTCAGTGGTCTTGGGATTTGAACACACAATCTTCAGATTGATAGCCCAACACCATAACCACTGAGCCAACATGCCATATGTAGGGGTGTAACGGTAAATTGTATTCACCATTAACCATTTGGTGTGGGTCAAATGGGTCGGTATGCACAATGCACAGTGACACAGAGAATACAATGGTAGAAAATATGCAAGGACCAAGAAACAAGGAGTAACTAAAATTCAGTGACGAGTTCCACATCCAAGCCGAGTTGCGAGTTGCACCTTAGCTGTACACACTGCTAAGCATGCCACGCTAAGTGTAGCTCAGTTTAGAGGTGGTGTATGGATTATGAGTGGAAACGTACATGGAAGTTTACATACACTTCTTCATTCAAATCGACCGTGTGCGAGGTTACAGGACAATAAGCAAGCATCTTGAAGAGAAGGCAACTCTTGGTACAATTATCAGACAGTGGAAGAAATACAAGAAGAATGTAAATCTTCCTTGGTCTGGGGCACCATACAAGATCTCACTCAGTGGGGTCAAAATTATTCTGAAAAAGAATCAGCCCAGAACTACATGAAAGAACCTGGTTAATGACTTGTGGGACCACAGTCTCAAAGATGACCATTGGTAACACATTACACTGTCACGGATTATAATGCTACAGGGCATGAAAAGTCTCTCTGCTCACCACAGCAAATGTCCAGGCCCATTTAAAGTTTGCCAATGACAATCTAGATGATTCAGATGAGGCATGGGAGAAAGTCATGTAGTCAGATGAGACCAAAATAGAGCTTTTTGGTATCAACTCCACTCGCCATGATTGGATAAAGAAGAAGAATGAGTACAACCCTAAGAACACAGTCCCAACCTTGAAGCATGGGAGTGGAAATATCATACTTTGGGGGAGCTTCTTTGCGATGAAGACAGGGAAACTGCAATGTATTAAGGGAAGGATTGATAAGGTCAAATATCATGAAAATGTGACCAACAACCTCTCTCAGTGAGAGCATTGAAGATGGGTTGTATCTGAGTTATCCAACATGACAATGACCTGAAACACACAGTCAGGGCAACTAAGGACTGGCTCTGTAAGGATCATTTTAAGGCCCTGGAGTGGCTTAGCCAGTCTCTAGACCTGAACTCAATTTCATTCAATTGCTTGTTAACACAAATAGCTAACTAGCCATTCACATGTCTGCAAATTAATGCATTTAGATATGTAGAGGTGGTCAAGACAACTAACTGAAGTGATAACCAAGCATCAGAAGAAAAAAGGTGATTTAACGATTTGAATGTGGCATGGTTGTTGGTGCCAGATAGGGTGATCTAAGTATATTAGAAATTGTTGAGCTAGTAAATATTAAATAACCACTAGTAATAACCAAGTAATTCACAATACCATATCTGAACACACAAATGGGCTGAAAAATATGGGCTTCAGCTGCATAAGACCACCCCGTGTGTCACTCCTGTTAGCTAAGAACAGGAAACTGTGACTACAATTCACACTTGCTCACTAAAATTGGAGAGTAGAAGACTGGAAAAACATTGCCTCGTCAGATTGTAGGGTCAGAATTTGTCATCAAGAATATGAAAGCATGGATCCATCCTGCACTGTATCAACAGTTCAGGCTGGTGGTTATGGTGTGGGGGATATTTTCTTGGCACACTTTGGGATTCTTAGTACCATTTGAACACTGTTTTAATGCCATAGCCTACCCAAGTATTGTTGCTGACCGTGTTCATGCCTTTTTGATTTTTCTAATTAGGTGGCCAGTGAGTGTATATTTATTTTAGTATCTCTAATTCACATACATGTTTGTAGGCTGTGGAAAAAAAGTTGAGCTTTCAAACCCACACAGACATAAAGAGACCATGCAAACCTCTCACAGCAAAGAACTCCACTCACCCTATGCTGTGACGTGGTAGTGTTACACATAGCACAATCATGCATCATGCAGTTTACTGCTTCACCAACAGAGCACCACAAGCAGAATCAGTCTTTTCACTACTTCACTTTGCCACTGTGTACAGAAATAGAACTCTAATTGTAATTAGACAATCAGATCACATTTGTGATGGATCCATCCATCCATCAATTATCTTCCGCTTAATCCTCTACTCGTGGAGGGGTTTCCCATTTTTATCCAGGGGAATACGTTTCGGGCGAGGGGCAGATACACGCAAGACAGCGCTTTGGAGTATTCAATTTACTTTGATCAATATTTTTGGACTGTGGACACAGGGAGGACATGGAAACTCCACCCAGCTTGGGATTTTGAAAAGGGAATCCCCAGAGCCGAGAGGCGAAGATGCTAACCACTAAGCTACTGTGCTGCCCGCCATTTTTGAAGGATATTAATAAATATTAGAAAAAGGTGTATTACAATTTTAACATGAACACTTTTACAGTTAAACTCTGTTTAGTAACATAAAGGCATAAAGTAAGAAAGTCAGCAGCAAACACATACACGTAGACACACAGACACAAAGTACAAAGATTGGGAATGTCAGCACAATGAAAAAGAGCAGAAAGTGGAATTTGGTAATGAGGCTGTAACCTGAGTGCCTGTTTGTGTTCGAGTGTGTGTGCGTGTGTATGTGTGTGCAAACACGTGTATGTGTGTGCATGAATTTGTGTGCATATGTGGGTTATTATTCCTTAATGGGCTAATATGAGCCAGCAGCTCTTAAAAACTCATATGGATTACTGTTCCTCAGATCTAGAGCACACACACACACACACAGACACACACACACACACACACACACACACACACACACACACACACACACACACACACACTCTTTCAGTCTATACAGGCCTATAAATTATCAGCACTAGGTTTTAATATGAAGGATGTGGTTTTAATTTGTGTTTCATGGAAAGATAGTTTTTTGTTTAAAACTTTTTAAAAACTATTTAAGTTTATTCATGTGCTTTTATGTTTATAAATTATACTTATTCACAAAAAAGATTGATAGATTTACATCTGGGGAAATTTTGTGTCAGTAATTCACACACTGTCCTATTTTAGACAGTGGGAGGAAAACCCAAACAAAGATTAAGAAAATACAAACTCCACACAGAAATGACTTTGTATGTCCTGCCTGCAATATGAAACCTAGCCACTGAAACACTAAATAACTTGACTCTTTACATAAAAGTTAACTAAAATTAATTTTTTTGGGTTTTTATGTAATTAATT
This sequence comes from Corydoras maculifer, assembly GCA_019802435.1. NCBI lineage: Eukaryota > Metazoa > Chordata > Actinopteri > Siluriformes > Callichthyidae > Corydoras > Corydoras maculifer. The sequence continues at coordinate 543,099 of JAFMOD010001031.1, read as the reverse complement.
ATCATTATCATTAATTATATTTAAATTAATTATCAGGTGGGCGGCACGGTGGCTTAGTGGTTAGCATGTGCGCCTCTCAGCACTAGGGATTCCCGGTTCAAATCCCCATCTGGGTGGAGTTTTCATGTTCTCCCCATGTCTGCGTGGGTTTCCTCCGGGTTCTCCGGTTTCCTCCCACAGTCCAAAAACTTGGATCAAGTCAATTGAGTTCTCCAAATTGCCCCATGCATGCGTGTCTGTGTGAGTGAGTCTGTGCTCAGCGATTGATTGGCGCCCTGTCCTGGGTGTATCTGCCCAGCACCCAAAACGTTCTTCCCTGGATGGGCACGGGTAACCCCACCACGACCCTAATATAGGATAAAGCGGAAGGTAATGAATGAATGAATGAATTATCAGGTGGCTTTGTGGTTAGCATTGTGGTTCGCCTCTCAGCAAAGAGGATCCAGGTTTAAATCCCAAACTGGGTGGAGTTTTCCCCGGTTCCACATGGGTTTACTCAAAGTTAGTTCTCTGATTTCCTCTCACAATGCAAATACAAGGATTCAAGGTAAACTTGCTACTCTAAAGTGCCCCTATGTAGTCTGTGTGTGCACCCAGAAATTGATTGGCACCAATGAGATAAGATGAGTTGAAAACCAGTATAGAACCAGTGTAGTGTAGAACTGTTGAGAAAAAAAATATGTACAATTGTTAAACCAGATTCCAAATAAAATATCTATTCATTCATCCATTATCTTCCACTTTATCCTCTACTAGGGTTGCGGGGGGTGTTCCCATGCCCATCTAAGGGAAAACATTTCGGCCGCTGGACAGATACATCCAGGACAGAGCGCCAATTTTTTTTGCTGGGCAGACACTCACTCACACAAACACACACTATGGGGTAATTTGGAGAATTTATTTGACCTTGATCCATGTTCTTGAACTGTGGGAGGAAGAACCAGAGAACCCGGAGGAAACCCACGCGTACATGGGGAGAACATGAAAACTCCACCTAGGTTAGGATTTGAACCAGGAAACCCTAGCGCTGAGAGGCAAATGTGCTAACTAAAATATATATTTTTATATTTTAAATATATTTAATTTTATTAATTAATTTTTTAATATTTAAATATTTAAATATTTTTTTAAAATGTTAGTAAAATACATAACATTTAATATGCTTTTTTATTAACTGATTTACTATGAAATCAGAGATTTGGATATTTTTCCACCAGAAGAATAAATATACACCCAGACGTTTTTTCTTTTTAAATAAATTTCCTGAAGAACTCATGAAGTAGATGTTGAGAGACAAGCTGCTAACAAGATGTAAATAAAAATGAATTGAAATGCCATTAATTTGATTGGATTGGATTAAATTCTTAAATTTAATTAAATAATGTCCCTTCAATATTGGATTAAATATTTGGATTAAATATGTCCCTTATTTATACAATAATATAGTTACAGTTACAATGAATGCAAGACAATGTACAGGACAATAAACATTTAAGTAATGGGAGGGAACAGTGCAGGCCCACCACTAAGTGAGCCTTAAAGTGCAAATACATTTCCAATATGTCCTTTTGCATTTAGTGTCAAATTATTTGTATAATGAGTCATAGCGTAAACCGAGAGAAAGGGAGCATGAAACAAAAGCATCACCTTTGATATGAAAGACAGACTGACAGACAGGAACGCAATGAACATCTCAAAAATTGACCCCATTGGTCCTTACTTCATGTCTTTATCAATTCATGATTTATTGAAACTGTCCATAGAATCCATGTTTGGCTCATTGTTATGTCTGAGTGGATAAAGCAGGTTAATGAGTGCCTTTTACACAAACACACAAAACAAGCATAACTCAGAAATACATTATCCTTGACCTCAATGTTTTTCATGAATGCATCTGATTCTTTACTATTTTCTTCTAATGATTACATTTGTGTATATCATCAAAATATGGTTTACAATGCTACAGTAAGCAATAAACTCCATATAATATACTCTATACAATAATGCATTCACAATAAAACTTTACTGTAGGAATGTGTTCATATACTGTATTTAGAAGCAGCTCCCTCTCCAAGAAATCTTTATTATATTAATAATGAAACTGTGCATCTTTATTATAACAATAAATAAATATAAATCATTCATTCAATATCTTCCATTTAATCCTCTACTAGGGTCAGGGTAGAATGTTTCAGGCGCTGGGCAGATACACCCAGGACAGGGCACCAATCTATCTCTGGGCACACTAACTCACACAGACAAACACTGTTTGGGCAAATTTAGAGCATTTCATTTACCTTGAATCATTGTTTTAGAACTTTGGAAGGAAACCCGGTGGAAACTAATTCAGACATGTTGGATATGTTCAAAATGTATACATTTTTATGTTATGTTCAAAATATAATATACAAACCTATGATTATGTTTCTATGGACTATATTAAGAAAGAAGGGCACTGTAGCTCAGTGGTTAGGGCGTATGGCTATCAATCTGTAGGTTGGCGATTCAAATCCCAGGTCCACTGAAGTTACCAGTGTGAGCAAGGCCCTTAACCCTCATTGCTTCAGGGATGTTGTGATTAACCCTGTGCTCACCTTGTAAGTCACTTTGGATAAAAGCATCTGCTAAATGACCAAATGTAAATGTAAATATAAGACTGTAAGAATGTATGCTGGTTTGCTGCCCGGCCACTCAAGAGGATGAGTCTCCCATTGAGCCTTGGTCCTTCCAAGGTTTTTTCCTAAAAAAAAAGTCACACTGCTTTGTGACAATGTACTATTGTAATAAGAGCTATATAAATAAACTACTTGAAATTTAACTTGGGTCCTGGGTTTGATACCAAAGCTGGGAAAAAATCTGGGCAGTTATGTGGAGTTATGTTCTGTGTCTGAGTTTCTCCCCACAGGCTAGCAGATAAACTGGTTAATAAATTGCCCCCGGGTGTTAATGTCTGTTTCTTTTATTTGTGTGTCGGCTCTGCAATGAACTAGCAAACTGTTCTGGGTTTCTCCCCAACCTTTGCCCTAAGCAACAATATATTTTTCCTTTATGATGATGATCAGAATGAGTAAGAAAGTAACTTTCTGAAAGTTTAATCAAATCAACTTTACACACAGAAGAGCAAGATGGAAAATGGCACATTATTCAGGCTTTAAACAGTCATTTATTCATTTCCCTATTCTGTATATTTTGAGCAGGTTCATGGGGAAAAGCAAAACAACACTATGGACAGATTACCAGGGATGATGGCCGCTTTGATCAGGCTGAGTTTGCTGAGCAAAAAAAACTTCTAATTATTACCAAGCCATAGTCCTCTCTCTTACTGTGGAGGTGGCTGCTAAGATCTAAAGTCTTGACATGACTTTATTAAACTACCGCTAATGAGCTTCATCTAAAGTTTACAACAAAAATTTTAACCAGTTTGAAAGCTTAGGCACAAAAAAGTAACTGGTCATAAAACATTTCTACAAATCTTGTTTTCTATTGAGAGAACTGGAGCACATGCATCCTTTTTTGTGGTGTCGGTTCTATGTTGTAGCCTCCACCTAACCATAGCCACTCTAGTCCTTTTACAAATGGACAGGAAGGCTCTGCAATTGGCCAGTGCTCCAAGCCAGGCTGGATTGACACTCGATCTCCAGCCAACTGCCACCCAGGACACACCACCATAAATCATTAGCTTTGAATTCCTGTAAAGCTATGGCTGCCTGCAGGGGACAGAACAGCCCTTTGTGGAATTTTTAGTTGGGGTTGAAGGTTTAGAAAGCACTGTAAAGTCTTGCCAACAAATCGCCAACATTTGAGCAACAGCATTGAGAAAAAGGTCAATAAAACTTTCAATTTATTTATTTTTATGCTCCCATTCTTTAATGTCTATGATGTCCAGAAGTTACCAGGTCTGATTTTTGTCTGATCTAATCCAGCAAAGCAATACACCATGGTTTAGACTGTGCCACTCAGAAGATGGTATACTGTGGACATAAAATAATGGACATGACCAGGCCGTACCAAACATTTTATGCACTATACATTACAACAATAGTTAGGGATGCACATAAGTGGTGTATATGCGTAGTCAAAATTAAGTAATTAACTTTGAGTAGTTAATATATATAGCACTTTTTACAATAATACATTGTCACAAAGCAGCTTTACAGTGTTATGTGTCTGAAACCCTCAAAGAGCAAACAAAAGCAACAGTTGCAGGAAAATAATTCATGTTATGTTGTTTTTTAAGATGAAACCTTGGGAGGACCAAGGCTCAGTGTGGGACTCATCCTCCTTGAGCGGCCAGGCAGTATTAACAGTGTAAGACAGCCATGTACAGATTGTGTGGGGATCAGATGTCTGTATTCATCAATTGGACAATCAATAACAATTTAAAAACAATAAAAATAAAATTAAAAAATCTTGGGATGCAGCCTTTCACTTTCAAGTTTTCAGCACCGGTTCTCACCTGGCTTGAGCCAAGATCATCTCCATGCTCTTCATGTGTTCTTCAAAGTACAATATAAGAGGCATGTTGTATTGTGTTGATTCGACTCTTAATTTGTATCTATGGCCAAGATGGGTAATGGCAGTTTAATTGGCCTAATGGGTTCCAGGGTCCCTGGCAAGCGAAGGCGCTCACATTTCTCTGCCAAAAGAGAAATTTGTGGTGGCACAGGTTAAGACTTGGTTTAATCTGAATGGGTAAAAGATAAGAACAGCAAGGATAGGAGTGTGCTGCCCGCTCATTCAGTTCAAAGTTTCTGGTCTATGCAGGTGTATGATTCAGTACAAATGTATAGCCTTGTAGATCTTGATGGCATGTCCATGTGTTGAGTTTATCTTTTAGTCTTTCGTTTAGCCCTTGCAATAGCACAAAAGCCTTAAGTAAGAGGACAATGTCATGGTGCTGCTTCTTTGATTTGTTGAGGGTTATAAAAATAAAACATCTTATATAGCCTTGTAAAAGGCCTGACTAGTGGTACATTTTGTCATTTGTCTTTGCTTAAGGGCCAACACCCTTACCATTAACAGAGATATAATAAAAGCATTAGGAGACAAAGATTTAATATATAAAATCAAGTAAGCATTGCTTTAGAAATTGGCAACAGCAGCTCAGGTCACCATTACATTTTGGGTGTGGATACCTGCCTGTCCTTGCTACAGCAAACTTACAATTTGGCTGAGAGTGGGTTTATTGCTGCTGGCTGAAAGGGTTGGTTTTGGTTGGTTTGTCAGAGTTTCTTTAATTTAATTTAATGCCAATGGATCCATGTTTGGACAAATTATGCTGTGATAAATGAACAAATTACTTCAATGTTGCAACACGAGTGTAACGGGGTGGAATGACAAATGAAGAAAGAATTTCACAAACTCAGGAATTTATTAAAACTCATGTGCTGGCTGATGGTATTTACGCCTCACATTTCTGTAGCTCATGGTCAATCTCTGTGGCTTATAAAGGGTGCACACATTCATCAGGCGGAGCGGCGTAAGTCATGTTTATTGTTTTTAATCCAAGTCCATTGTCGATGGCTTTGCTTTCTCCCCTAGTACCACTAGCCTACGGTTACAATGATTTTTATAGCCGTAAAATAGTTGTTGACAGGTGGATTAAATTAGATAGAGCATCACTGAAACCCCTAGATTCAAAATGTGTGAGGTTTGTGTGAGGGAGTACCAGGTACACCAAAATGAAGGCTGTACACAAATAAAGCAGCAATTGTCTCTAATAGTATTAAATAGCAATCTTAAAGATTTCCTGTCACAATTAAAATTAAATAGAAAGTGACTCAGTGGGATTCTGGGAATTAAAGGTGTTATGAGACTCTTGCCCTCTGCTGGTCATTTTAGGTGCAGCCTGAGCACTGCTATAAAAGACAGTTAATCTGCAATACAAACTCTATTTTAATTTTCTTTTCTTTTTATTTTCTGGTATGATATATTTAATAATAAGTATACAAAAATTATATAGAGTATACAAAATTATCACAAAGTATAGTTTCTTTGTAAAACATCTGTCATTTATAAACAAAAGCAAATGTTTTATGCTTCCCAGTTTAACAAAGCAATGTAATTGATATGTTTCTTTTAAATGCTACTCAACATTCTTCAACATAAACAGAATAGAAAAAGTGCTGAACATTGTAACTAAGCAGCTTTTTGACCTATATCTTCAAATGTATATAAAACCTGATCAGATTTCCACAGCGATTATTTTCAAAAGAGTTACAAGGCAATTTTTGCTATTTTAAAATATCTTACTTAACTTAATAATAACTTAAGATATCAGCACATTGCATATCTAACTGAGCTGAGCCAGAGCTGTAGTAATTACATGGAATATGGTTTATAAGGAAGAGCAAATTGGTTATTTATGTATTTATTTGAAAAAAAAAATTGATTTATTTATAATCAGTATAAAAGTTGATTTATTCAGTGATTCAATTTAAGAAGTGTAACTTGTATATTGTATTCATTCATTACACACATTCATTCATTTCTTCATAATCTTCCACTTTATCCTATATTAGGGTCACGGGGGGTTCCCCATGCCCATCCAGGGGATAACATTTCGGGCACTGGACAGCACCCAGGACAGAATACACCCAGGACAGGGCACCAATCTATCGCTGGGCACACACTCTCACACACACACACACACACAGACACACTTTATATGGGGCAATTTGGAGAACTCAATTGACTTCATCCATGTTTTTGGACTGCGGGAGGAAACTGGAGAACCCGGAGGAAACCCAGGCGGACACAGGGAGAACATGGAAACTCCACCCAGATTGGGATTCGAACCAGGAATCCCTAGCGCTGAGAGGCGAACCTGCTAACCACTAAGCCACCGTGCCACCTTCATTTCACACAGACTGGTATATTTCAAATGATCATTTCTTTTGATATTAAGGATTATAACTGACCTGAATTACTGAATTACTGTGATCCGTCATGGTATGGAGTCGATTAGTCTGTGGGGTTTGAGAGCCCAGGTTGTTCTGTTTGTGTTTTCTGAATTCTTGAGTCTGGCATATTGCACCTTCCTCTTCACAATACCCTATAGATTTTCTGGGGTTTAGGTCTGGCGAGTTTGCTGGCCAATTAAAAAATGGGATACCATGGTCCTTAAACCAGATGTTGGTAACTTCGGCACTGTGTGCAAGTGCCAAATCTTGTTGTAAAATGATATCTGCATCTTCATAAAATTTTTTAGCATGGCTGAGAGACTTTGAACCTCAGAAAACACAATGGACCAACACTAGCAGATGACATGGCACCCCAAACCATTACTGACTGTGGAATCTACACTGGCCCTCAAGCAACGTGGATTCTGTACCTCTTCTTCCATCCAGACTCTGGGAACTTTATTTCCAAAGGAAATGCAGAATTTACTTTCATCGGAGAACATTACTTTGGATCACTCAACAATCCAATCCTTTTTGTCTTTGGACGCTTCTGATGGTGTCTCTTGTTCAATAGTGGCTTGACACAAGGAATCCAAAAGCTGAAACCTCTGTCTTGTATATGACTGTTCATGGTGGTTCTTAAAGCATTGACTTCAGCTGAAGTCCCCTCTTTGTTAATCTCCCCAACATTTATGAATGAGTTTTGTTTCCCAATCCTCTCCAGGATGCGGTTACCCCTATTGCTTGAACAATTTTTTTAACCACATCTTTTCCTTCCCTTCGCCTCTATTAATGTGCTTGGAAAAAGAGCTTTGTGACCAGCCAACCTTTTTAGCAATGACCTTTTGTGTCTTACCCTCCTTGTGCAAGGTGTCAGTGTTCGTCTTTTTGACAACTGTTAAGTCAGCAGTCTTCCCTATGGATAAGTAGCCTACAGAACTAGACTTTAAACTAGACATTTAAAAACCTTTGCAGATTTTTGAGTCCTTTTGTTTTGTTTTAAGAATTAGCTAATTAGAATGTGCACCAGGTGTCTTCAATATTGAACTTTTTCATAATATTCAAATTTTCTGAAATACTACATTTGGGATATTTTATAAGTTGTCAGTTATAATCATCAAAAGAAAAAAACATTGGAAATATATCTGAAATAAACTTTTTCATGATATTCAAATATTTATTTTAATTTTGAACTCTTTTTAATCTTATGATGCACATATACTGTGTTAAGAGGCGCATAAATTATCCAAAAACAGGAATTGCCCCACTCCACGAATTTCATACCTATTTTAACCCGCCATAGACCTGTCCCATCGTTGATTAATTTACATCCTGCTTACTTGTGCATGTGTATTTGTTTCTCTGGTGTCTCCTGCAGAAACCCTTCTTATTCATCCCTGCAGCAGGATTGTAACACACTGCCATTAACACTAAGTCACATGTTACAACAAGATGCTTGTTGATAAAATCATTGAGACTGACAGCTGACAGTAAACCAGAAAGCAGATGTGTGGCCCTTCTATTTGGTACACAATCAAGCAAATTGCAGCTAAGTACAGCTATTGTGCCTTAACTAACATGTTGAAACCCACAATTTGTTTTTTCTTAGCCTGGTGAGTGGGATTTTTTTTTTTGTTCTTTACTTCATGGTGCAGTATGGCATCTTAGAAACCAAGAGAAAACCCACAAAGACATGGGGAGAACATGGAAATCAATCAAAAATCTAATAAAACTCTATATTTTAAATAGTTTATTATGGTACACAGTGTAAACCAGAAGATAACATACATTATAAAAAGACATATCTTTAAATGTCTAAACTTCAATCATATTAAATATTTCTGGTTTTCTGTCAGTTAGTCATTTTTTTTAATGAAAACTCAAGTGCTGGCCGTTAGTATCTACCCCCTACGTTCCTGTAGCTCATGGTCAATCTCTGTGGCTTACAAAGAGTGCACATGTTCATAAGTTCATTGCCAATGGCTCCACTTTCTTCCCTAGTGCCGCTACACTACCATCACAATAAGTTATCTATCTGAGATGCACCAGCACTTTATAATGCATTTATGCTTAATAGGATATTTTTATAGCCATAAATTAGTTATTGACAGGTGGAATAATTCAGATGGAGCATCACTGAAGGCCAGGGTGTAAAAGGCCCAGTCTGCCACTGGTTTGGAGGAAATGTAGAAACTTTGTAAGCCTGAGAACACCTTTCCAAATGTGAAGTACAGGAGTGGTGGCATCATTTTGTGAAAATACACAAGCAACTGGTGTAGTATTTATGACATCATGAAGAAAGAGCATTATCTGGAAATACATCTAAAATTAGCCATAAATATTGCTATTGAAAGTAATAAAAGCTATCTAAGTAACCTTTCATTATTCTGACATTTAAGTAAATTTGGTAATCATATGCCACACAGACTTCAACTGTGCAGAGTGAGTGAAATTAGGGAAACCCGTACTTCTATATTTGCTTATTTTATTTCACTTTCCCTACCTTCTATCATACTCCTGCTGTTTTGTTCATTCGATTTGTTCTTCTTTCAGCTAAGACCTAAAAAGCTATAAACTATGTAAGCAAATCAAGACAAACAGAGAAAGACATTCACAGGCAGGAGGAGGGGCATGGTGGATTAAGAGACATTTAAACCTAAAGAGATTTAGATATGAAATCTTTATAACCTCTGTAAATCTGGATGTTCTGTCTTGAGTGTGTGTGTGTGTGTGTGTGTGTGTGTGTGTGTGTGTGTGTGTGTGTGTGTGTGTGTGTTAAACATGAGTATCAACCACCCATGAAGGAAAGACATTCCTGTGTGGTCCTCACACGAATCCTGCTCTTAAAAATTTTGCACTAAAAACAAGTCCTTCACATCTCACTTCTGTTCCATCCAGTCAAAAAATATCAAGGTTATCTCTATAGCCGTCTCTCTATCTATCTTTTCTCTGTGATGAGAAATCAACTACATACAAGCATGCTGTAGATTATTATTATTTTTTTTATTTAATAAAGAGTTTTACATCTAAACAGCATGAATGGCTATTTCTTAGCAGGAATTGTTACAAGCGGTAGAGTTCAATTTACCTACCTATATGCGTCTTCGAAATGTATCTGGAAATCAAAGTATTCAGTGAAAGGAGAGGGGAAAATAACGAATAGATTTATTTATTTTTTTTTTTTTTTTTTTTTTTTTTTGGGGGGGGGGGGATATGACTTTAATTATTGTAATACCAATAGCAATCCATCCATCCATCCATTATCTTCCACGTTATCCTCTATTAGAATAGCAGTGGGGTTCCCCATGCCCATCCAGGGGAGAACATCTCGGGTGCTGGGCAGATACACCCAGGACAGGGCGCCAATCTATCACTGGGCACACACTCACTCACACAGACACACTCTATATGGGGCAATTTGGAGAACTCAATTGACTTGATCCATGTTTTTTGACTGTGGGAGGAAACCGGAGAACCCGGAGGAAACCCACGCAGACACCGGGAGAACATGGAAACTCCACCCAGATTGGGATTCGAACCGGGAAACCCTAGCACTGAGAGGCAAATGTGCTAACCACTAAGCCACCGTGCTGCCTTACCAATAGCAAACTAAATGAAAAAGAAGATGTTAGCTATAAAGATTTCGCTGCTGGTATCATGTGTAGTAAGGAATTAACAAAAAAAACTTTTTTGATAAACAGGATAAACAAATGGTAGATGGTGCTTGTTAACTAGAGAGGTGCATTTTCTAAAGAAATGCCAGTGTGATTGCAGTTTGGCTGTAGGAGACACAGTGCATATGTATATCAAAGCAATACAGTGAACGAGGTAAAAAGTAGGCGTGGCCGGGTAATAGGGTGTTTCTGATCACTTGTCACATGTGATTTTACAAGACCGAACTGCCTGAGCCATCTCAGACAGACTCAGACAACAAAACCCCAGCTGGGCCTTTTCTTAGACCAGAACGATGCACTGAGTAAATTGTAAATAATCTTTTATATGCCACTAGCCTATTTCTAATAGAGAAGTTGAGATTATTAATCAGGCTAGAATTTTTTATATAAGCAGGTGTGTTAGTAGAAACTTACTTTGAAACATAAACAGGGATAGAAAGGACTATTTGGAATAATAATTAAAAAAATAAATTAAATAAATAAATAAATAAAAAACAACAGGGCAGTCTTCCTTCAGAATCTGGACAGAAACTTAGAACTGGGGGACCTTTACATATGGACTAAACCTAAAATGGGGATCTGTATGGCATAACTGAACATTAAACCCAGGTTTGTAGTGAGGAGGTAGCAATAAAGGTTGCACCTCCATGCCATCCAAAACAAGAAATAGTTCATAATGAATAGTTGGTTTGTGGTGTTTATGTGGCTGTTATTTGGTTGCTCTGTGGTATCTATGTAGATGTTCTGTAGTTGCGTTGTGACCTCTATGTGGTTGTTCTGTAGCGTTTTTATGGTTGTTTTGTGGTTTCTATGTAGTTGTTTTATGGTGTAAATGTGGATATTATGTGGTTACCCTCTGGATGTACTGTAGTTTCGATGTGATTCCTTTGTGGGTACTCCTTCACTGATTCATGGTTTATATGTGGTTGCACTGTGGTAACTACATTGTCAGAATGCAATATTGTATTAGAGTAAATTATTATGGAAAAATGGCTTGGAATATATATCCAAAAACAGTAAAATCAGTAACAGGGTAGATAACTATATATATATATATATATATATATATATATATATATATATATATATATATATATATATATATATATATATATATATATACTGTATATATATACTGTATATATGTATACATATGTAACATGTATAGGCTACTTCTCTCAAACTTACCTAAAATTAATCCTGACCCATAGGGCCTAAAGGAATAGTGAGGGTAAGACCAATTACCTGGATTAATCCATTCTCTGTAGAATAGAGGGACGCAAAGAAACTGATTTTATCAATTATGGAAATGGGTAAAAAAAAAAAAAAAAAAGCGTAACATAATAAATTAATGAGTGAATATATATACTATACTAGGTTCATGAGGGGGGTCCCCATGCCCATCCAGGGAAGAACATTTCGGAAGCTGGGCAGATATACCCAGGACAGGGCGCCAATCTATTGCTAGATTCACATATTCACACAGACACAGACACACACAAGCAGAGTCTATATGGGGCAATTTAAAGCATTCATTTTTTCCTTGAATCCATGTTTTTGGACTATGGGAGGAAACCAGAGAACCTGGACGAAACCTACATAGACATGGGGAGAAAATGAAAACTCCACCCAGATTGAATTTTGAACCTGGAATCCCCAGCACTGAAAGGCGAACATACTAACCACTAAGCCACCATGCTGCGCGCGCCTCATTTAGATAACTATTATACAAGGAGCATCAAGTTAATGCAACCTGGGGTAATGGGGGACTCTCTGTTTGCAGAGTAGAGTGTGAGCAAGCTACAAATCAATACGACTTTGCTGTCTTTAGTCTAAGAACTATTTTAATGATGCAAGAACTGTGATTTTTTGTTTTGTCCTGTGCACTTTTCTTAATATATATTTAAGTCGCTCTGTCGGTGTGCTGCCTTATTACTTCAGAATTTTTGACTGCTCACCCTACACTGGTTTTTCCTTAACTACTGACTTTTGTTCTCCTATTTGTAAGTCATATTGGATAAAAGCATCTGCTAAATGACTAAATGTAATGTACACTATCCATAGTGCCCCCATCCACAGCCCTAATAGAGGATCAAGCCCTTAAGATAATGAGATATTTAAAATAACAAAAGAACCAGAAACCTGAAAAAAAAAGAAAAAAAGAACCTGAATATAAAAGTGTGTAAGAACTATAGATCTCTTGCAGATATAAACAGACAGAAAGGGGAGTGGAACAAAAACAAATATCTAAAACCTATTTTACACAGAACAGGATCTGTGAAAGCCAATGATAAATTACCTGCAAAAGAGAAGAAGATGGTTGCATGTTCCAAATTCTGCCTAGGTGGCGGGGACATGCTCATCCAGAACAAAGTTTTCTTAATCTTCTAATTATTAGATCTTACTTCATGATGAAGACAGGCCAGTAAAAAAGGGACATAATAATGTATGGATCACCTAGATTGAGGACAATTGCCTGCTTCATTTAAAGAATTCTTTAGTAAAGGTCAAAAGGACACTGCAAGATGTTAATCCATCTGGATAGCTCTACGAGACTTATCTTGCTATTCAAGCTGAAGGCAGACATAGTTTTAAACTATAGTTTGTAATCAGCTTTGAATAAAGTTTCTTGGCAATGTTTAGAAACAGATCTTGACTGGTGCAGCCTTCTCTGAGGTGAAATAGGGTGGCCTTTAATGTACTGAGGAACCAGTCAAAAGAGTGTGATTCCTTGCCCTGCACTGCCATGACCCAGTTGCTTTATCGTTTCCTGAGATAGGAAATTTAAGGGAAATGTTGCTGGTGTCATTAGTAGCGGGGTAGCTTAAAAATATATTAAACACTGTAAAAGAAAGGACTCACAAATCTGTAAGTTGCCATCATTACTCTTGGGTTTCACATATGGGCAGGGATATCAGCAGGTAAACAAAAAAGAGGAGCGGGGAGAAAAGATAGTTCTGAATATTGCAGGAGTAACCTGAATAAGATGTGCCAGATGTGAGTCCACACCACTACTGAGATCTCCTGCAGCTCACCATGCCATTTACTGATGCGGGTTTCTTGCTCTTGGAGAGCTAATTGAAACAAAAAAAATGAAGTTGGTGAAAAATCACTATGATAACAATGATTTGATAAAAGAAGGTGGATTTTGAGCAAGAGCCAGTTAATGAAAATTTATTAAGACATAGAAACTAGGTCAGTCAATGCTCCAATGAAAAAAATGCCTCTGAAAAAGAAATGAGAAAGGTTGAAACAAACAAACAAGAACAGAGCAAAACAAAAGCAGCACTGAAGTACTAACAGAAAAGAGGAGATTTAAATGCTAATAATATAATAATGTAGAGAATATAAACAGCTAAAGCTAATTATTCTGGAAATCAGGATCTATGAGGGCCAGTAAAAAAGTGCTAAGTGCAGGGGAAAGTGATTTATTGCTATCATTATTAATTCCTATTCTTAAGTAAAAATGTGAATTTGTATCTAAAACCTATAATCATAATGGTTCTTAATTATGATTCCATTAGATGAGGTCACTCTAACCATTTTTAGCACCTTAATGTTGTTGGACTAAAAATAGTCCAGCCACCAGCATTCTGTATGCAGAATCCTGCAAGCAATAGTGAAGGATTAAAGGATAACTAACAAACTCACAGACAGATGAGCAACTGTCTCTAATTTAACATCTACAAGTTAAGGCAATAAGAAGGATGTTTCTTATACATTGCACAATAAATACTTTAGCATCAATCAGAAGCATTTCACACCTAAAAAATATATAACAACATCTTATTATGCAGAAATGGACGATGTATATTGATTAGAGATAATTAAAACACTTTACGCAGCACTGTCTGATGAATGTGTGCACCCTTTATAAGCTGCAGAGATCAATAACGAGATACTGAAACCAAACACTATCCATCCATCCATCCATTATCTTCCGCTTGTCCGGGGTTCGGGTCGCGGGGGCAGCAACCGAAGTAGGGAGACCCAGACCTCCCTCGCCCCAGCCACCTCCACCAGCACGACTGGGGGAACCCCGAGGCGTTCCCAGATCAGCTGAGAGATATAATCCCTCCAGCGTGTCCTGGGTCTTCCCCGGGGCCTCCTTCCAGCCGGACTTGCCTGGAACACCTCCCTAGGAAGGCGCCCAGGAGGCATCCTTACCAGATGCCCGAACCACCTCAACTGGCTCCTTTCAATGCGGAGGAGTAGCGGCTCCACTCCGAGTCTCTCCCGAATGAC
>JAFMOD010001031.1:512984-527530 GCA_019802435.1 Corydoras maculifer | reverse complement strand
CCTGGCGCCATGTGCACTTATGGACACCCTTGTGCTCGAACATGGTGTTCGTGATGGACAAACCGTGATTTGCACAGAAGTCCAACAACTGAACACCACTCGGGTTCAGATCAGAGGGGCCGTTCCTCCCAATCACACCTCTCCAGGTCTCACTGTCATTGCCCACGTGAGCGTTGAAGTCCCCCAGTAAGACTACAGAGTCTCCAGGGGGAGCACTTTCTAGTACCCCCCCCACAGACACCAAGAAGGCTGGGTACTCTGAACTGTCATTCGGCGCATAAGCGCAGACAACAGTCAGTACCCGTTCCCCAACCCGAAGGCGTAGGGACGCTACCCTCTCGTCCACCGGAGAAAACCCCAACATGCATGCTTCAAGCCGGGGGGCCACGAGAAAGCCCACACCTGCCCGACGCCTCTCACCATGGGCAACTCCAGAAAAGAACAGATTCCAGCCCCTCTCAAGGAGATTGGACCCAGAACCCGAGCTGTGCGTTAAGGTGAGCCCGACTATATCTAGCCGGTATCTCTCAACCTCCCGCACAAGCTCAGGCTCCTTCCCTGCCAGTGAAGTGACGTTCCAAGTTCCGAAAGCCAATTTTAGCAACCGAGGATCGCGACGCCCAGGCCCACGCCTCCGGCCACTGCCCGATCCACACTGCACCGAAACCCTATTACTACCCCCCCCACAGGTGGTGAGCCCATTTGAGAGGGTATTTATACACAAGCACTATTTGTGTATAAATAATAAACTTAAAATAATGTGTAAATAAAGCCTGAGTCTGTAAAATCCTAATATGTACCCACCCCTTTAAACTCGTGTATCCACGCATGAAAATCACCATCAATAGCTTCATAAAATTGCAATATTATTTAGGAAAGGCGGTACAGTGGCTTAGTGGTTAGCAGGTTCACCTCTTAGCACTAAGGATTCCCAATCTGGAGTTTCCATGTTCTCCCCGTGTCCGCATGGGTTTCCTCTGGGTTCTCCGGTTTCCTTCCACAGTCCAAAAAAAAAATCAAGGTAAATTGTATGTTCCAAATTGCCTCATATAGAGTGTGTTTGGGTGTGTGTCTGTGCCCAGCACCGGAAAAGCTTTCCCCTGGATGGGCATGGGTAACCCCCCCCCTTCCCTGGTGTCCCTGTATAGATTATTTAGGAAGTCTTAACTACTAGGACTAACTTTTAAACAGTAAAGTATTGATGAGTGTCGTGTAACCCTGGATGATCAAGATGAATGAAGTAGTGGATGGTTGGTAGATGGCCATCATGTCCCAGCACTTCTGCGACAGCAAGGAGGTGTCGGTGTCAGAGGTTTCTTTGAAAATGACCTTGGTATCACTTCAGAAGCAAATCATCAATCTACATGACTATGCACCATCTCATGCTTCAAAGAATACCTCTGTGGCATTGGCTGCAATAGGCATAAAAGGAGAGACACTATGGTGTGTCCACAATCTTCTCATTACCTCAACTCTATAGAAAACCTTTGGAGTATCATCAAGCAAAAGATATGCAGTTCACATCGTAACATCACAATTTTGACACCCTGCAAAGAAATTTAAGCTCTTGTTCAAAGTTCAATGGATGGTAGAATTTTAATAGTGATATCAAAGACGTCCATGTTAACATGTAACTTAGCTTGTTAGAATGTTTTTGACTGAAATAACTTTTGATTTCAGTGAATGCAACCTCTTAATTCTGCAAATTCTACAAATTACCATTTTAAATTCTTAACAACCTATGAAACTATTTTTTTAAATATACTGTTACCATTAAGAGGGTTTAAAATGTTTCACAATTCATTGTTCTTTTAACGGTAGAATAAAATTTCAAATTGAAGCCATTGCTTTATGTTCATGCTATACACTGTGCTATAACAGTTGCTTATTTGGTAACTTGATTGCAATTTGCCCTAATGCTCATAACATACTCGTCATATTAGGCAGATCTTTCACTCAAATGAAGGTGTGTGTGCTCTTGCAAGGCCATCAGTCCTGACAATGTGCCATCCAATCAGTCAACTGCAGCTCAGCTGCGCCTGCAAATAGGCCTGTCACTCTCCCCGTCAGCATACTAACGGATGGGCCACTGTTAACAGAGGAGGCGGTGTAGGGGCAGGAGGTCCAGCAGGATCAGGTGCATCTTACACAAACACACACACACACACACACACACACACACACACACACACACACACACACACACACACACACACTATTTCATTCCCATCAAGTCTTTTTGAAATTCAGATTCACATAAATCTGTTCTAGCTGTGTGTGTGTGTGTGTGTGTGTGTGTGTGTGTGTGTGTGTGTGTGTGTGTGTGTGTGTGTGTGATATGGCACAAGCCTTGTGGCAGTTGTAAATAAAAGAAGTCCATTTAAATAAGAGATAAGGCATTAGAGCAATTTACACTGAGCCACATGCTCTATCCATCACACACACACACACACACACACACACACACACACACACACACACACACACACACACACACACATGCCATTGCACACTTATTGATGGTTCTTTCTTACAGTAAGGCTACAATAGGCTTTTATACCTGACAGAACCATCTGTTTCTGAGTGTGTGTCTATTTGTGTGTGTGTGTGTGATAGAGGTTGTGAGTGAGATGATGATGCATTTTCTTGTCAGGAAAACAATCAGTGAGGCTAGTCGTTACAGAGATGGGATCACCATGCATGCCGTGCCAGTAAATAACATCCTGATAGGTGCACAGTTGTCAGAGAGACAAATGCAGGTATTTTAATTATGCTAATAAAAAGGAGGATAGGGGTGAGAGCACTGAATAGCTGTTACTTACTGCACAAACATCTCACACACAGACACACAAATGCAAATTTATTTTTATGCATTGTGGGTACTTATGTATGCAGACTTTCATTCATTTCATAGAGACTTACACAAACTTTAACCATTTTAATTCTAAGATGTTATGTATTTGGCTAAAATCGATTTTGGAATTAAAAAATTGGCACCTATATGCATTTTACCTACGATGGCTAAAAAAACAAAACACAGTTTACAATAAATAATTATATTATTACAATTATTATCTGTTGGTGATGACCATTCTTTCATCAGATTTGTTTACCAAAATCCTATGCATTGTTCATTACAAATGTGAAATGAAACCACTTTAGAGCCACATCTTCATTAACTCCCACTGGGTTCCAAATTGGCAGAATCCATGTGTAACAAGACTGGGTAATTTATAAAAGTGCATGACTGTCCCCTTTGGCATCAAATAGACCAAAATAAAGAGTCTAATTAAGAGAAATTTACAAAGCCTTAATTAATAATAGGAATAGATACACAGCCCTAGGTGGTATTTAAACTGGGGTCACAGGGTACCATGCTACCCACCAAACCAACATAGTAGGGCAATTATGGCCAACAGAGCAAATTCATATGGTGAGCATATGACTAACACACATATTGATAAAAGGGATGTACTTAGATTTTGCTTTAGAATTTGCTCTGAATAGTATGTGTGCATGGTCCTGCATTAAACTAAAGAACACTTTGGCTACATTCATCAACAATTTGGCTTTTCTAACTGTTAAAATAAACTTTCTATGTCCATAACTGCACACAGAATCCATGTGATGGAAAGTTAATTTTTAGAAGGAGGACATGTGGCATTGTGAGGTAGTCTGTATTTTCTCCAAATTTTGTAACCCCCACCCACATGATCTTTGTGCTACAAACTACCAACTGCACATGCACCCCTATAGGCAGTAGCTAAATTGGCTACCATTTGCTCTGAAAACTATGGTGGTCATGTTAACTGTAACATCAACTCCCAGGCAGATATTTATAAAAAAAAAAACACATTATTGTTTATAGGTAAAATTATGCTATTGGACTTGAGTAAATGTAAATCCTATACATCTGCTATAGTCTGGAATTGTTACTCAGCAAGAACTACTAGCCATAGAACTGATGATTATTCATTTATTCATTTCTTCTTAATTCTTCTTAATCCTCTACTAGGGTCGCACTGGGATTCCCCATCTCCATCAAGGGAAGAACGTTTTGGACACTGGGCAGAAACACCAAGAACAGGGCGCCAATTTTTCGCTGGGCACACTTACAAAGACGCACACATAAACACACTCTATACAGACCAAATTAGAGCATTCAATTTACCTTGAATCCATGTTTTTGGACTATGAGAAAACACTGGAGAACCCGGAGGAAACTCCACGGTCAAAGGGAGAACATGGAAACTCCACCTAAATTTGGATTCGAACCTGGATCCCTAGCGCTGAGAGGTCAACATGCTAACCACTTAGCCACCATGCCACCCCAGGATGGATGATTAGCATGGCTTATTAAAAAATGGTTAAAAGACGTAATAATACAAAAATATTGCTTTGTTTCTTAATTTTTTTTTACTTTCTATCCTAAAAAATGACTTTACAAAGGAGGAAGCACACATATAGGGCAAGCTCATCTGATCCTACTTCACTAAAAACCAAAATTGCTGGTTACGAAATAAAAGACTAAACACAACAACATATCAATTTAGCCCAAATTCAGCTGCAAATGGCAAAACCACACCCACTGATCTTAATTCAGTTTGGGGTTTTCACTACTGCATATCAGGCGCTGACCCTGGTATGCGCGTGCGGTTGGTCAGAAACAACTTCTTTTTACAGTAACGCCACAACCACCACCACAGCTATCAGCACTGTTGCTTTTTTTGCTTACTTCTTAGATGAACATTCATGGTTATACAGAGACTAAACTAAGACTTACTGATAAAAGTTGTCTGGTAAAAAGGGCACAGGACTCAGCTATTGCTGCCAACCTTTGGGGATATTAATATAGCATAATATTTATGGAGAGTGTAATGGTATTTAATCTATGTGGGTGTAATTAGATTTTTAAATGTGTAAAACAATCTGTAACTGTACGTTGAGATTTGTGAATGCGTATTTAGAATCATGTGTGGGTAATCTGATTTTTAAATGTATAACACGATTTGTAGGTGTCTTGAGTTTTGGACACGTAGACTAATATGTAAATGAATATAAAATCGCTGCCTGTGCAAATTACTATTTAGATGCATACATTCTATTATTGTTCAAAAAGTCTACATTTGTTTTTCAATTGTCCGTCATTAAATATTACATCTTTGAGTTTATTTATTCATATAGCATTTTTTACAATAGTTCATTGTCTCAAAGCTGCTTTACAGTGATTTAAACCTGAAACCCCAAACAGCATGCCAAAGTGACAGTGGCAAGAAAAAACTTCCTCATGTTGATTTTAAGGAGGAAACCTTAGTGGTTACTCATCCTCCTTGAGTGGCAATAGGTATGAAAAAAAAAATTGAAAAAACGATTCAGTTCGATGAAAATCCCTAATGGAATTTGCTGTAACATCCTTACAGGATTCATTCCTTCATTCATTTATTATTTTCCACTTAATCCCATATTAGGGTTGCACGAGGGGGTTTTCCATGAGCATATAGGAAGGGACCCCAGAGCTGATCGACGAACATGACAACCACTCCACCACCATACCACTCCCGAGCAGGACTATACTTTATTAATAGCAGTGCCTATGTAGTATACATTCGTGGGTTAATATGGCTGTGCAGTTTAAAATTTGTTAATATTAGATCTTCTTACATACATAAGATCATAAGAATTAATTGGGGACCCTTCATTGCTCCGGCGATGCTGTGGTCAACTCTGTACTTGCTTTGTAAGTCGCTTTGGATGAAGCTGTCCGCTAAATGACAAAATATGCATGTAAATGCAAATGATGGGAATTTCGACCTTGGATCCCCAGCACTGAGATTCAGCTGTGACTCCATGCCTCCATGTCGCCCAAGTACATTATATGTTCAAACATTATATGTTTATATGAGGTGTGATTATTAAGTTCTAAAAAATCAATCTAAGTAGAATCTTCTTCTTAATCCACTACTTCGGTCACGTGCTGTTTTGGGTGCTAGGTGCTGATATACCCAGGACAGGGCACCAATCTAGTTCTGGGAACACACTCTCACACACACACACACACACACACACACACACACACTATATGCTATATGTGGCAATTTGGAGCCTTGAATTTACCTTGAATCCATGTTTTTGTACTGTGGGATAAAATTAAATAAATACAAAACAAGAATAATACTTTTTACTGATTGGTAAATTGTTCAGAGGTCCTCACTGTGAAAAGATGCCAAAGAATCCTAAGTAGATAACATTTAAAAAGATAACAAAACAAGTTACCCAATCTCTGCCTTTAACCAAATCTTAACATGAAAGATTCAGACTTTAATAATGGGTGTGACAGGTCCAAATCCTGTCCTTAAAACAATATCAAACAGTTTAAGTAAAGTACTATACTTGTTTATAAAACAAGGAATCAGTTTAAATACTGTATGAAGTGGATTCTGTGGATATCAGTCAAAGCATTTGACAGTCCTGACAGTAAAGCAGTGGTTGGAAGACTATATTTAAGCATAAGATTATGCTTTGTGACAGAGTGGTTCACAGAAACACTTGGCCATGTCTGTTCAGTGAAAGGCCAGATTAGTACATTGCTTACTTCTTCAGCAAAAAAAAAACCCTCTACTGGCATTTGACATCCTCCAGCACTGGGAATGGATAAAGAGGGAGCAAGAATTTAGCTCCACAGTTTTTCTCATCAGTTTGTTAATTAACATTAACATTAACATTCCACAAGGCTGTGTTTTGAGCCTGATCCTGCACTCCCTCTTCATCCATGACCAAGTGCTTGGTTATGGTTCCAACTCCATAGTCAGGTTTGCAGATGACACCACGGTGATAGGCCTGATCACAGACTGATAAAACATCCCAGGACAACATCCTGGCACTCAACACACAAAACAAAAGAAATCATCATGGACTTCAGGAGGACTAGAAGCCATGCTCAAACCACCATCTACATCAGTGGAGCTGCAGTGGATCAGGTGTCCAGCTTCAAGTTTCTTGGTGTTGATCGTAGTGATCTCACCTGGTCTTTGAACATCTCCATCCTCATCAAAAAGGCGTGGTAGCGAGAAAGAAAGTTCACCTGTCTCCTAGGATCCTGGTGAACTTATATCGCTGTACCATTGAAATCATGCTCATCAATTGCATTTTGGTATGGTACAGCAGTTGCTGCACTGCAGACTGCAAAGCACTCCAGCGACTGGTAAAAATGGCCTAGGCACCCAGTACGCACCAGTAAGGACATTAATCTCATTTCCTCCTGGGCAGGGTAACAAACTTTATCAAGGATGTTACCCATCCAAATCATGGAATTTTTATCCTCCATACATCAGGTAGGTGTTACAGGAGCACCCCCTGTCCCACAGCAGCAATAGGAAATGCATTGTTCCCGAGTCAGTGATCTTGATTAAAGCTGCACAGTATACAGCTACACAGTACACCATTGCATGTACCCTCTGTACTGGCAATGCACTTAATGCATATAGTCTTCACTGTATTTCCAATTGCATATATATATATATAGGCACGGTGGCTTAGTGGTTAGCACGTTCGCCTCTTAGCGCTAGGGATTCCCGGTTCGAATCCCCATCTGGGTGGAGTTTCCATGTTCTCCCTGTGTCTGCGTGGGTTTCCTCCGGGTTCTCCGGTTTCCTCCCACAGTCCAAAAACATGGATCAAGTTAATTCAATTCTCAAAAATTGCCCCGTTTAGAGTGTGTCTGTGTGAGTGAGTGTGTGCCCAGCGATGGATTGGCGCCCTGTCCTGGGCCTATCTTCCCAGCGCCCGAGACGTTCTCCCCTGGATGGGCATGGGGAACCCCACCGCGAACCTAATAGACGATAAGCGGGAGATAATGAATGAATGAATGTATATATATATATATATATATATATATATATATATATATATATATATATATATATATAATTATTATATTATTATTATATATATTATTGGTGGAACAGTGGTTTAGTGGTTAGCATGTTCACCTCTCACTGCTGGGGAGCCAAGTTCAAATCTTGATCCGGGTTCAGTTTCCATGTTCTACCTGGGTTTACGTGGGTTTCCTCTGGGTTCTCCAGTTTCCTCTCATAGTTTAAAACCGTGGATTTAAGGTAAATTGAGTGCTCTAAATTGCCCCATATAAAGTGTGTGTGTGTGTCGCTGTGAGTGAGTGTGCCCAGCGATGGATTGTCGCCCTGTCCTAGGCCTGCAAATTTCTCAATAAAACGCCTGTTAAAGTCATCTCTGTGACTAGTGTTTTCTTTAAAGACAACATGGTCAATGGTTTCAGCCTGTCCTAAGTCATTGAGTTTTAATCACTTGCCTGCTGCTGTATTCGTAAATTGGGACGATCCTATCCAAGCTAACTTTATCCTCTTTTTTTTCTTAAAAGCATTTTTTGTTGTAGAGACAAAACAGAATTTTCTTTCATTTTGATGCTACTCCAGTATGTAAAGGTTAAGGGTGAGTTGACCTAATGAACCGCACCTGAGTTAATGAGTCGATTCGGAAATTGTCCAATCACACGATGCCTTAATAAAATTAACCAGTAGTAGCACACTACCAATAATGACGCACTAGAATGGGTGTGTCTGGGACGCTGTGCCCCATGGAAAATCCTAAAATAATATAATAATATTGATAGCTGAACAATTTTAAGGGGGTGGCGCCCCAGCGCCCCCTATGGACCAGCCGCCACTGGAACGATATACTTATATATACATTCATTCATTCATTATATACATTTGCCAACTAAATTTCATTTGCTCTTCATATTTCACTACCTGGACTCTGCATTATGACATTAAAGTTAAATCCAATCTAATCTAATAGTGGCCTCTGTGGAACCCTTCCACTGTGTTGATGATATGAACCTGTTGAAGTGTCAGACTGATTGGATGGTAATGGAAGGAACAGTAGCGAAAAACATGGTAAAGTACATAGAAATAGTATATTGAAGTATTAGAAACCCATCTAAAGTGTATTATGTATTCAGTTTTGTTTGTATTACTTAAAAGACAACTCTGGAAAATGTGGCTCCAGTCCAAATTAAACCATTCTACCCCTGCTGTGCTACCTAAGACACCCTAAGACAAATGAATGAGTGTGTGTGAATGTAAGTGTGTGTGTGTGTGTGTGTGTGTGTGTGTGTGTGTGTGTGCACGCGTCATGCCACAGTGCTGCTAAGCGCTGATAACAGAACCAGGCTTTAAGGTTCAGAAAACTGTGTGTGTGTGTGTTTCTATCACTTGAAGTTTGTTTATGTTTTAAAAAGTTGAGATTAATGTCATGCTATGTAAATTGTCAGGAAAGAAACAGCACATCTTAGACCTTGCTTAGACTTTTAAAAATGCCTTTCAGACTATCATAAGAACTAGTCACTTGCATTAAAAAAATAAATTAAGAAAAAAACGTGAGCTCCATGACACATTGCGATCTGATAGCTCAAATCATTTGCCAAGGTGATTTGTAACATATTTTGGCACTGGTGTAAACAATATGTCTCAATGTTCACATTAGATCCAATTCATCTAAAGAATTTGAAAACCAATTATGAACAGGCGGCACGGTGGCTTGGTGGTTAGCACGTTAGCCTCTCAGCGCTAGGGATTCCCGGTTCGAATCCCCATCTGGGTGGAGTTTCCATGTTCTCCCCGTGTCTGCGTGGGTTTCCTCCGGGTTCTCCGGTTTCCTCCCACAGTCCAAAAACATGGAACAAGTTAATTGAATTCTCAAAATTGCCCCTATAGTGTGTGTCTGTGTGAGTGAGTGTGTGCCCAGTGATGGATTGGCGCCCTGTCCTGGGTCTATCTGCCCAGCGCCCGAGATGTTCTCCCCTGGATGGGCATGGGGAACCCCACCGCGACCCTAATAGAGGATAAGCGGAAGATAATGAATGAATGAATGAATTATGAACAGGACTTCATGTGTGTTTCTTCTATTAATCTTACAATATTAGAACATTAGAACAATATTAGAATATTTCTTCATTTAAAAACACAGATATCATAAACATTATCCTTTATTTTCATATTGTTGGTACTGTAAAAGTGATATTTGTAGAGTTCCACAGTTCTTACCACTCATGGCTGTGGGTCGTTCGGGTGGCGATATGGTAGCGAGTCGAGTATAATAACATGACAGGGGAGACAGTGGTGATATAGCTCTCTGCATCATTTTAAACATAACATCATGTTAACATTTCTTTTCTACACGCATTATTATCTATTGTTCTTACAGTACGTATATCCTTGCATTAGCCAACTGTAAAATATATGCATAATTTTAAAAAGATTATATTAAAATGTGCATTATATGAAATAGAATGGGGTATCACAGTGGCTTAGTGGAATCCCAATCTGGGTGGAATTTCCATGTTCTTCCTGTGTCCGTGTTGGTTTCCCCCAGGTTTTGCGGTTTCCTCCCACAGTCGAAAAACATGGATTCAAGGATTCAATAAAATGCTCTAAATTGCCCCATATAGTGTGTGTTTGTGTGTCTGTGTGAGTGAATTAGCTTATTGAAAGATTTGTGCCCTGTCCTGAATGTATTTACCCAGCTCCTGAAATGTTCTTCACTGGATGGGCATGGGAAACCCCCCACAACCTTAGTAGAGGATTAAACAGAACAGGATTTAGATCTACTGGTAATGCTGACAGGCCTGTTTACACTTATAGTGTCTGGTACTGTATTTGCAACATCAACAGATGTTTTTTTTTTTTTTTTTTTTTTTTTTTCGTGTTTTAAGATTCCTAGTTTTCTCCCACCTCTAAGAACATACCCATGAGTAATTAGGAGACACTAAATTTTCCTAGCTATTGAAGCAATCATTGCACTTGCACTGGGTAAATAGGAGGGTGGTGTCAGAAAGAACAACTGGTTTAACACTAAGACAAGAGGATGCTAAACAAGCTAGCAGCTCCCATAGACAATGAATCCCAACCCATGTATGAGACTCTAACAACACTGGGCAGCACCTTCAGTGACGGGCCGTGCCATCCGAAGTATTTGAAAGAGTGTTGCAGGTCTTTAATTCCTGCTGCTGTAAGACTGATCAATCAGCACTGCTCTCAGTAACCACTCACTGCCAAACTGACAATAACATTGTGCAATAAATATGTGCAATTATATGTGCAGTTATATGTGCAATACACTTTTGCTGGACAATCTGTTGTTTTCTGCAATTAACAAACTTCATTTAATAATATGTGCAATATTTTATTGCTGTGAAATGTTTTATTTATATAGCGTCTCCCCTATGTTTTTCATGCCATGTATAATTGAGTAGTTTTTATTTTATTTTATTTTGTGTATACTGATCTCTATTTCTATTACACTTTTTTAAAGTACTTCTTTGAATAGATACATTAAATGTATCTTTAACTTTCCAAACTACTGTTACTTATGCTGCTGAGAAATGTGAATTTCCCCTATTGTGGGACAAATAAAAAAGTACCTTAACTTAACTTAACTTAACTTAACTTAACTTAACTTAACTTAACCTAACTTAACTTAACTTAACTTAATTTACTTTCCGTGTATCATTTTCACTTGCGGTCCATGCTTTGCCTCTAAATTAAGCTACACTTAGCATGGCATGCTTAAAAGTGTTTACAGCTAAGGTGCAAATCACAACTCAGCTTGGGTTGAAGTTTGTCTCATTTTAGTTTAGCCTTTTTTTTTTTGTCTGTACCATATTCTGAGAGGCAAAGCGTTTAACAGTGTGGCCCGTACCTAACAGTTCACGAAGAATACAGCGTTCCATTTCACCACTAGTCTATAGTGAACAGTATACACTTTTGGACATTGCAACCAAATGAATGAGTAACTAAAATGAAAAAAATAATTTGTCATAGTGGGGTCATAAAGAGTTCATAAGCTCCATTAGCTCAGTTCATTATGTGAATATATGGAAAAGAAGCCTACTGGAGGTTAAGAGTCTAATGTGTTTAGTAACCTGGTGCGTGTGCCATTGTTCTTCATTTTCACTCTGTAAATACTATAAACCCTCTCCTCAGTATTCAGGTGACTTTTGACATCTCACTCCATGTAAGCAGGCGTTTATCATGATGATGAGCAGAGGTCATAGATAAACCATGAATGTGCAAGTACAGACGAACAAACTGGTATTCTATTATCTATATCCTTCAGCAGTCCTTCTATAAGCTGATCACAGAGGAGGAAATGGCGCTCTGTTTAACATTTCTGTTCTTTTTTTCACTTCTTTACCTCTTTTAATTCTTTGTTTGGGTTATGTAGACAAGACATCAATCTAGAGGAGGATGGAGACAGAAACCCAGCATGATACTTACTCCGTATAAAAAAAAAGAAAGTGAGTGCCTAATAATACATTTACGACTGACAGGTCCATATACTCCCTGTTCGACTAAAACATGTGCACAGACACACAGACACACAGACACACAGACACACACACACACACACACACACACACAGACACACACACACACACACACTGACATTTTCAAAGGAAGGTAGCATTAACACCACCCTTGTATTTTGATAATTGCAATTTAATTAATGTTCTTTCATTACGTTTAATACAAATGTGTGTTTATTTTGGCATAATAAACCATTACTCAAGCATATTCACGTTTTAAGGCATTATCTTAAGTTTATCATTATAATAATTATAAAGGCAGATATGGGAAGTGTTTATAGCAAGCTGTTCATGTTTATTTTGCTAATAGTAATTAGTTTTAAAGCATCTAAAACCCCAAAGTAAAAAAAAAGTATTTTAAAAGAAAATCTGCACATGAATCTGCAATCAATGGTGTAAAGTTTTTTTAAAATTTGGCCTGCTTTCACTTTTATGCCTACATGCAATATTATATTTTAGTATCTTTATTTATTATTGATTCCCTTCAATCAATCTTTTTATATTGTAAGCACTTTGAGATTTGCTACAATTAAAAAGTCTGTTACAGATCTATTGTGTTTATTATTAAATCTAATTATTATTATTATTATTATTATTATTATTATTATTATTATTATTAGTAGTAGTAGTAGTAGTAGTAGTAGTAGTAGTAATAATAATAATAATAATAATAATAATAATAATAATAATAATAATAATAATAATAATAATAATTTATTTATTAATTCATTATCTTCCGCTTAATCCTGGTCGTACATCCAGGGGACAGCGTTTCGTGCACTGGACAGAGACACCCAGAACAGTGTGCCAATCTATCAGCCACACAGTCACACATACACACTATATGGGGCAATTTAGAGTGTTCAATTTTTGGACTGTGGAAGGAGTTCAAATTCAGTCCAAATTCAGTCCAAAATTAACAAAAACTTTATAATAATAATAATAATAATAATAATAATAATAATAATAATAATAATAATTATTATTATTATTATTATTATTATTATTATTATTATTATACATCCATCAATTATCTTCCACTTTATCCTATATTAGGGTAGCGGGGGGTTCCCCATGCCCATCCAGGGGAGAGCGTTTCGGGCGCTGGGCAGATACACCCAGGACAGGGCACCAATCTATCGCTGGGCACACACTCACTCACACACACATACTGTACACACTCTATATGGGGGAATTTGGAGAACTCAATTGACTTGATCCATGTTTTTGGACTGTGGGACGAAACCAGAGAACCCGGAGAAAACCCACACGGACACGGGAAGAACTCCACCCAGATGGGGATTCGAGCCAGGAATCCCTAGCGCTGAGAGGTGAACGTGCTAACCACTAAGCCACCGTGCCGCCCCTATTATTATTATTATTATTATTATTATTATTATTATTATTATTATTATTATTATTATTATTATTATTATTGTCAGGAATTTATACCACTCTGCATCACAATGTTGTGTTATGGTTTACCTTAATAATACCAATATTTAGTTTTAAAATACAGTAGTATTTTAACTTAAATAAAAAGAATTATTAATATCAAAAAATAATTACCTGTAGTGAGTGTCATTTAAGAATGTTACCATTTTGAATGTTACTTTGTTACCCGTGACTGTTAAGAATGTCACAGTATTAAATGACAGCGTAACGAGAACAAATTTTCCAATGTTAAGACATTAAGACAGCTGAAAGGACTTAATGAGACAATATTAAATGCTAAACTGTACTTATAGTGACTGCATTAAATGTAACTGTGTTGAATGTGACTACTTAGGGTGAGGGTTCTAAATGTGATTGTTATTGTGTCCTCCACTTTTAGAATTTCAGGGACATGCATGTATATGTTTATCATTGTGTGTGTAACAGAAAAAGAAATATTTGGGGTACTTGCAATCTTTTTTGACTTGTAATGAGTGCATTACACTATTAAGTGTCTGTTTAACACTGTAGTTCCCTTTTCAATACTTTCATCCCTCATTCTCTTTTTGTTACCCACTCGCATGCATGCATGCATGCAAACTCACACACAGAGATCTTGGCACTTGTTGCTAACATAACTTTGTGGTCAAAAACAAAGAAGGAATGAAAAAGGCTGTGTGTGTGTGTGTGTGTGTGTGTGTGTGTGTGT
>JAFMOD010001031.1:463867-504493 GCA_019802435.1 Corydoras maculifer | reverse complement strand
GTGTGTGTGTGTGTGTGTGTGTGTGTGTGTGTGTGTGTGTGTGTGTGTGTGTGTGTGTGTGTGTGTTTTCGTTAATAAGTGGGTGGGTTTGCCTGTAATCCACTTCAGCACATGATGTCCACATGGCAAACTTGCACGTATTATAGAACAGAAACCGTTTTCAGCCCAAGTTGTACTGACAGTTTATGCCTGCACATAGTTGGAAAACTAGTCAGCACTGTTTTTGTATAATCTTAGACCCTTTTGTATAACCCTAGACTGTTAGTTTGAGCGCACTAACAGTTGCATTTTTACATCTAAAACTGCATTTTAAGCATCAGGTAATCGTAAAGGACCTCAATAACACTGAAGGATGAAATCCTGTACTAGTGTCACAGGAGGGTTCTCCATGCTCATCCAGGAGAGAACAGGCCATGTGCTCATGCATTAAGAACAGGTCACCAATTTATCACTGGGCACATTCACTCACACAGACTTGGATTCTCAGTGATGAGAAGCGAGCATACTACCCACTAAGCCACTATACCTCCCGAATAATATATATATATATATATATATATATATATATATATATATATATATATATATATATACATATATATATATATATATATATCCACTTCAGCACAGACATACACATACATACATACATATATACAGTATATTAACATAATGGGCAGCATGTTGATATGTTGAGTGGTTATCATGCTCACCTCTCAGCGCTGGGGATCCAGGTTCAAACCCCAATCTGGGTAAAGTTTTTATGTTCTCCCTATTCCTGTGTGGGTATCCTTTGGGTTTTAAACTGCTCCACTTGAGTCAGAATTCATCTTTAACATGAAGAGATCCTCTTCCTACTGAGGACCATAGTCACAGATTTCGAGGTACTGATTCTCATCCTGGCCGCTTCACACTTGGCTACAACCTGATTAGTGAAAGCTGGATGTCATGCACTGATGAAGTCAATAGAACCACATCATCTGCAAACAGCAGACGATGGATCCCGACTTCAAGGTAAAAACCTTCTGCCACTTGGCTGCACCTTCCTGTCCATATAAGTTTGATCTGTGACAAAGGAAAGCCCCTGGCGGAGCCCAGCCCCAAATGGAAACCAGTCTGACTTACTGCCGGCCATGCTAATCAAACTCCTGCTCTGTTTGTACAGGGACTGGATAGATCGTAGCAGTGAGCCCAGTACCCCATACTACAAGGGCACCCCCACAAGACACAAAGCACATGTGCTTTGGATTGGAAAACTCCCATACCCTTCCAGAATCCTTGAGAGGGTATAGAGCTGGTCCAGTGTTCCGGAACCGGCATTGTTTCTCTTCAATCTGAGTTTATCAGTTGGACTATCAGTTGGATCAGGATCATTTGTATCTGGATCATTTTCAATTGTTTAAGCCAATGTGTGCACCCCCCCCCCCTTTTATTGTCGTGCCATTTAATGACCATCACTGGAATGCACACTATCTTTCTCCAATTTGTGATGTGATGGCTTTTTTCAGAAGTTGATCAATTAGTGCTTATTATCTGCCTCACTGGAAGTCATTCACTCGACCATTGATCCATCACTATAGGAGAAATTAGACTTTTTATGACAGAAGAGCTGTCTTTGGCTAGTGTCCTTGCTGTACATGTTAATATGCTAATGTGTTAATAAAGAGTTCAGAAACACCTCTATGTAAATGCTCAATTAAGCTAACAAGGGAGGAAGAAGGATGCTCATGTCACTAGTAATTTATTATTTTAGCAAACACAAAAGAGAGCCTGCTACTGTGTATTGGCTCATGTGATCCTATAATTTTTCATGGATAAGGACAGGACGAAGATGAGTAAAGACCATATTTATGTTCGGCTTAATTAAGACCTAATTGATTATTAAATACTTCCTCAACTTCATCTACATTTTGCATACAATATAAAAAAGTATTATCACTATTTTATTATGACAACTTAAGAACACCTCACATATACAATAATACTGAGTAAACTGCATATATACAATAATGCATACATACAATAAATTAACAATTAATAACAGAAGAAACTAAATGTAATATCATATAGCACAATATGATAACTGAGCTGTTAACTGAGGCATGAGTCAACCAAACATCACATCCTCACTTGTGGCTGTTCAATATTAGATCCCTCACACCATGTGCCCCCATAAAAGTCTTCCCACTAAGATTTTGCAGATATCTTGAATAAGCTTATGCAATATAATACAAAGTCTAATCAGCCTGTGTTTTTTTCTTACATGAATAAAAACCCTGTTAGACTTGATGACTCAGCAAGCGTGTTGATGTCACTTTAACACACCTCAGCACAATGAGGATAAGAGACAAGTTTCAATCACAGATTAAATGTTCAGTCTCTCAGTACATTTACTCACTGTGAATTCATTAAGGATTATACTCAAAATTCAATTTGAATCCATGTTTTTGGACCGTGAGAGGAAATTGGAGAACTTGAAGGAAATCCACTCAGACATGGGGAGAACATGGAAACTCCAGCCAGATTGAAATCCAAACCTGAGGAGCGCTGAGAGGTGAGCTTGCTAACCACTAAGCGAAAGTGCCGCCCTCAAGTGTATTAATTAACTTTAATTACCAGCCATTAGCCTTGGGTTCCCCTTAAACTTTGAGTGGCATCTGTTTATCCATGCCCCTGCTACACCACCCCACTGGCCAAGTCCTGCAGGCTGTGAAACTTCCTTGGTGTGCTGGACTTAGGTGGGACCTGGACCTAAAATGGAGAAAGGAGGCCTAAAACCCACTTCCCAGCATATAGCCACATGCACATGCTGTCAGAATTGTCACAGACATCCTCTATTTGCCCTGCCCAGGAATCGACATGCTGTTTCTCTATTTACTGCTATTATTTTCAACACATTCCTGTCACTGCTGCAAACACTCTTCACCTTCTGTGTCTCGTATATTCTTATGTAACGGCACACAGACCACAGTGAATTACAGTACATTAAATATATTTTATTTTCACCTTTACCCCGAAGCCATGCTTGTTTGACCACGCTCCTCTGCCACAGCCACCCTGTGCTACTGCTGCTTTTTGTGAGAAAAAATGTGAGAAAAAATCATATAATTTATGTGAGAAAAAATCATATAATTTTGTTTCACATCATCTCTTTTTTACAGCAATGCAAGTTTCTTGTTTAAATCAGACTCTAATAATTAAAAATTATAGTGAATTTTATTATGATTACAGTGGGCATCTAGTTCCATGTCTCTATTCACAATATTAGCCAATAAGGCATCTTCGTGACACATCAAATTTATTACTGTGCATAACATTATTCCTTTTCATGTTAAAACAGCTATTTTATGTGTGTATCAAGGGCTACAGTGTTTAATGTTTCTTACCACATTTAAGTTCTAAGTATATTGCTCATCATATTCTGAAACAAGAATAAATAAAATGACATATTCACAGGATAATTGAGTATAATGTGACTTATATATGTATAATGGGAATTAAATTATAAGGAAAACTATGCCACTTTACTGGAACTTTTTGAGAAGTAGAACATCAAGAAGTCTTTGTCAATATGTTCATAATGAAGTGCGATCTTGTTAGCCTGATTTTCTGTCAATAAAGCGGGTATTCAAAATTTGGATACTACAACTGAATAATGCTAAAAGAGCAACATTACACTTTTTTTCTGGTAAAATTATATATCAGTCTGATGTGTTGCATTGATGTTAAATGCAAATGGTGGCATTTAAGATATACTGTAGTTACTTTACTCACTGCAGCTCTGAGGTGTGCTGACATTGACCTAGCACTCCTCCAAGCAGGTACATTTTACTGTACACAGCTTATCGGCTCGGCTTTGCAGTTGTTTTTATCGTGTTTTCTGCCCTGTATCTTGAGACTGCTGGAGCATGCGGAGTTCCAGTGAATCCTGGTGGGCCACATGTTCATGGTAGCATATGTGTCACAACGGGTACAGAGAGCAGAAGTCTTGTTAGAGTCAACTGATATTTTTAATACACACACTCCATAGAACACAGATAAGAGCCAGTGTTTGCATGTAAAGCGACAAACTGTTGTAACGCTGGCGCAGTGGCGGGAAATCCACTGCTGTGGTGCTGGAACAGCAAAGGAATGATGTGTGTGCAGCATGCCACTCTTTTAGAGCAGTGGGTGTGCAGTAGCTCCCATGGAGTGCAGCTCTGATAGAGGAGCGGCTAGGGTGAGGTGGTTGGTAAGCACTCCCTCCTATTTTGTTTATAATATTGATTTTCTTTAGCATGTGCATGTTCTATGGGGAAGAATCTCACTTCATGCTTCTCATTTCCATAAATGATGCCGTTTCTTATTACACCAAACTTATAGTGAAACAAAAAATCATCAAATGAAAAAAGGAAATTCAGCTCATCTGGCTGTCCTTTGTAATGGGCAAGAAAAAGCAAGCTTAATGGTAAAGCTGGTGATACTATCTTGAAAGGGTTCATAAAATTGCATATTTATATTAAGTTATTTAATTATTTATTATTTGAGTGAGAAGTCTGGGAATAGAATAGAATGCAAGTTGTTTTAAAGTACAGTTTCAAATTTATAAGGACTAGACTGTTTCTAAACAAGTTTTTTTTCCCAGGCCTTCAGACACAATCAATTATATACTTTTTAAAAATACATTACTTCCTTTTTATTTTTTTACAATTGCTGCTGAAAACATACTGTTTACATTTATAATGTGGACATTGTTACACTCGCCTACCTAGAGAATAAAGCAGCTGCGCATCGGAAGCACAGAGCCGTCGCGCTCTAACGCGCTGAAGGGAGCCAGGCACGCAGGTAACAGGGAAATGGAAATTTATTAAAGGTGTAGAGACACCACAAAACCAAGGCAACCGACGAGTGAACATAAACTAAACCCACGAAGTGCACCGAGGACAGGGAAAGAAGGAAATAAATACAAATGAAGACCAATCACGTGCACAACACAACCAATCAACGGAAAGAGATAATTAAGCAAACTAAATAACGTAATTAAAGTAAATTAACAAACATAGAACAGGTGCCCTAGGCACCCGGTACAGACATATTATTGCACCTTGCAGCTTAAACCACTAGTGGGCCACCTGCCCTGTTCTCTTCCACTACTTGAATGTTTATTGTCCTGTATATTGTCTTGTATTTATTGTTATTCTTGTTTTGCACAAGCACATGTGCTATTTTTGTTGGGTTGTGTAGTTGCTGTTCTGTGTAGCACCTTGTTCCAGGAGAACATTGTATCGTTTCACCGTATAATGTACATCACTTTATACTGTTCGAATGACAAAGAAACCACTTGTACTTGAAAACATGAAACTGAAAATTAACCATGCGATGCGGACTTGGTTAAACTGTGCATATGTTTATCTATACCAGTTTTGGTAAAATAGTTAACCCCAGTTTATATTTACATAACTCAATAAAGCTGGATCATTGAACAAACTTTTTCAGCCTCCTGCATCATGAAGGAGTGTGTTTTCAGCACTGATTTCGAATCCCCATCTGGGTGGAGTTTCCTCCCGGTTCTCCGGTTTCCTCCCACAGTCCAAAAACATGGATCAAGTCAATTGAGTTCTCCAAATTGCCCCATATAGAGTGTGAATGCGTACGTGTCTGTGTGAGTGTGTGCCCAGCGATAGATTGCCACCCTGTCCTGGGTGTATCTGCCCAGCGCCCGAAACGTTCTCCCCTGGATAGGCATGGGGAACCCCACCGCGACCCTAATATAGGATAAAGCGGAAGATAATGAATGAATGAACAGATATACATAAGAGGTCGGCAACTACAGCACATATTGTTTTTTTTTTACATTTTAATTTTTAAGTTTAAAAAAACATTGTCATATGTTATAACATTAAAATATTATTTGTCTGTGATGCCTGTAAAGCTTGCTATTAGAATAAAAACAAACCCAATTTTTCCCCCTCCAATATATTTACTCTTCCACTTATACAGTTGCAGTCACATATGTTTTTCGCTTGCTAATTCTTAAAGTCTGTGTTCTCACTCACATGTGCTCTGTTCCTCTGCTGAAACACACTCACATACCCACAGACTCTCGCCCTTAGGGCAGACAAAGTAATAGGATTCTGAGTGTTATTTTTGCTGAATAAAATAAATCCCACTAATTAGCATGTTAAAGTGATTGATGGGTTAGTGGAGCTGCCTGTGTGCAGTCCACATGAGTATGTCTGCAGAGAAAAGAGGCGCCCAATAAAGGGGAGGGAGGGGGGGCTAAATGGAAAGGAAACAGATTTACACATCAAAAAGGAAAACAAAATTAGAAAAGCAGCTAATGGAGAATATGAAAGACTACCTGAGGAAGTAAAAATATACTAGTTGTGTTTCAGTGTGCTTTTATCTTATTTATCTGATGAAGCCTAATGTGTCTTATTACTGTTATTCACTTCATCCAAGTCTAAGAAGAAATTGATTAAAATATATACTTTTTGGATGAGGTCTTAAACTGATCATCCAAAGTTTAAAATGTTTTTTTTTTTTGAAAAAAAAAAAAAGTGATTACTGCTCACTAATGAGCCCTTTGAAATAATGTGTCTGGAAATGCAGTAAAAGTTTTATTTCAGAACTCATTTGGTGCTTTTACAATTTTTCAATGTATGTTTGTTACAATTGACATTGCAAATGTGTAAGATAAAGCAAAAGGCACAAACCAAAACCATGAACAAAATACAAATACCAGGAGCTGCCAAAAGTGCCTTATATTAAATATAATAAATGATTTGTACAAGAACAACAAACTGGCAAACTAAAATATGTAATCAATTAAAGTAGTGTAACTAGCACATAGAACTAAGTATTTTGACAGAAATCAGATTTAATTAATATAAGGCAATAAAACAGTTACAGGTTAAAAACAATGTGAAAAGATAAGCAGATTGCCTGACCGACCATTAACCACAGAATAATTGTAAAAACCTATAATACAACATAATTTTTTTACTTTTTATCAAAATCAAAAAATTAAAGATGTCCTTGAATGGGAATCGATGGTGTTTGGACAATCACTGCACAAACTTCATTCATTTATTCATTCATTCATTCATTCATTATCTTTCGCTTTTATCCTATAAAAGTGGGGTTCCCCATGCCCATCTAGGGGAGAAGGTTTAGGGCACTGGGCAGATAGACCCAGGACAGGGCACCAATCTATCGCTGGGCACACACTCACTCACACAGACACGCACGCATACACACTCTATATGGGGCAATTTGGGGAACTCAATTGACTTCATCAATGTTTTTGGACTGTGGGAGGAAACCAGAGAACCCGGAGGAAACCGACGCAGACACAGGGAGAACATGAAAACTCCACCCAGATGGGGATTCGAACCGGGAATCCCTAGTACTGAGAGGAGAACATGCTAACCACTAAGCCACCGTGCCGCCCGCATGCACTAGTTGTAAAATATTATTATTGTACATTAAAACAAAACTGTGCTACTGCGCACTTACACAAGGTGTTAAAATTGCAATACGCAAAAAAATTAGACTGCCCTTTGTTCTCAAAGGGAATGGCAAGTGTCAAACTGATTAGTTTATTGCACACTAGCAAAGTACTGGTGCTTTGCAGCAAAGAAATGCTGTCTTAAAATGTTTATCAATAACAAAAGTAAATATGCTTAAACTGAGCAAAAATATACCAATATTTATTTGTATCCCTGTTTTATGTACGTATTATTCAGTTTTTTCTGGGAAAAAGCCCCAGAACCTGTTGTGTTACAAATAAGAAAGTTATATATATATTAAATATATAAATATATCGGTTGGATGAGCAGGGAAGACGCATACCATATTTTGTGAAGATGGCACCATAAGAAAAAAGTTCAAGGTGTTGAATGTGGTCAACCGTTAGGACCATTGGAGGTCAGATTTTGAAATGAAACCTGCTTAATTTTTGTAAGTAAGCAGAAGGAAATGGACCTGCCAAATTTCAGCGTTCTACCTACACAGGAATTTGAAAAATTTGGATGATCTTGCCTTTTATTAGTGTAGATTATGCCCAAAGCACACAGGAATAATTAGGAGAATAAGCAAATGCCTTTCATACAATGAAATGGGTCATCCTCACAATAGCAAAGATACACTAACATGCCCTTAAGTCAATCTGCATGGTTGACATCTTGAAAAGAAAGTATTTTGCTGGTGTCCAAATAAAATTCTCATACCAATGTTCAATAAAGAAATTTTAACCTAAATGCACACACATTTCTCAAATATTTAATTAACAATAAAAATATATAAATGAACATTAATTACAAAATTTATATTTATATTTTATATACCATTTATATAATGTAAATCAGATTTGTTTGCATTTTCTGTGGTATTGTGAAATCGTGGTAGCTTCTGTAAGATCAGTGCACAGCAGCTTAGTAAAGATGACCCTTTGCTGTTGTCTGTAATCTGCCCATCAGCACAGGTCTTCAGAACTGGATTCATCCAGCTGAAGTGATGAGAGCAAAAGTAAGAACTTTGCAGCAATTAGAATGCTGATCGGGGGATGTGGTGCCCCAGAGGTTAATGCTCGTCACCATTGTGCAGGGGATTGTGAGTTCAAGTCCTGGCACTGCAGGCCCAATGCTTGAACAGGACCCATAATCCTTTTCTGTCCGCTTAGAGTGTCAAGTCTACAATGAAAAGAAGAGAATAGGTTTAAGAAGCAGAATGTGAATGGTCATTAAGAGGTTTTTCATTTATGAGAATTGTAATGATACTGTCTGGTAAAAATCCCAACTATTCACTCTTGTTGTATACACCAAAAAACAAGTCACACATATAAAGTATTTTAATATACTATGTTAGGAACTATATTGGTTAAAATTAACAGTAAAACTACAATCAAATTAAAATGTACACATGGAGATTTTTATAATGCAGAAATGACACAAAGCAGTTTTACCACTCCCTGTGGTAAAACTCAGAAAGAAACAATGCAGACAAGAAAAATATGGAAACTCCAACCAGGTGGGATTCAAACCTGGATCCCAGGCACTAAGAGGTGAATGTGCTAACCACTATGCCACCGTGCCGCTCCTGACTAGAACAGCATAACTAAAAAAGAACCAGCAAATTACTCAAACATGAGCAGCATTCCATCACCATACCTCCAACTAATAAAAATGATGAATAAAAAAAAAACAACAGTGCAAAGACACACATAATTATAACCCATCACCCTTTAACTCTGTGATCTGCACATTTGTTTATA
This sequence comes from Corydoras maculifer, assembly GCA_019802435.1. Taxonomy (NCBI): domain Eukaryota; kingdom Metazoa; phylum Chordata; class Actinopteri; order Siluriformes; family Callichthyidae; genus Corydoras; species Corydoras maculifer. Next base: position 495,240 of record JAFMOD010001031.1, on the reverse strand, counting down.
GGGATTGAGCAAATAATCTATCTTTACCATAAACTTATTCCTGTCAAATGATCATGTGCAGAGGTGTGAATAAGTGGAAGGGGAATAGGTATGTGTGAATAAGCACAAAAATCTATCTATCTATCTATCTATCTATCTATCTATCTATCTATCTATCTATCTATCTATCTATCTATCTATCTATCTATCTATCTATCTATCTATCTATCTATCTATCTATCTATCTATCTATCTATCATCTATCTATCTATCTATCTATACAGAGAAAACAGAAAAAAATGCATTAAAACATGTAGATACATAAGCTGATGTACAAGAGGCTGCTAATTAGGTGAAAAGTGAAAGAAGGATAAGTAATAGGGAGTGGAGAGTAATACAATGACTAGAAAAGACGAAATAGGAGATAAGGTGAAAGGTCAAGTGCATTCCGTTAGCAGCACTTGACTTATTGTGACACGACAATGAGCTTCGTCGCCATGGAGTGCATATTAAGTGTAAGTACTGGTGTGCACATAAATGCAGACACACACAGACTTTCACACACACGTCACATTTTTTGATCTATTTTGATTATATTTCCGTAACCTCTTCCAGTGGGTTTTTTTTTCTTTCACAGCCCATCTCTCTCTTTCACTCTCTGTTTATCTTTCTGTAACTCTTCATTTCTCTCTATTTCTTTCTCTATCTCTCTCTTTAATTTAGTTCCTTATTTACTTAATAAATCCAATTCATTGTCATTCATTGCTTTAGTTTTTCTTTTCTTCCTTGTTGTTGACTATATACACATTTAAGGAGAGGAGCTAGATTTGGGGCCAATAGATCTCTGTAGCACACACACACATACACACAATAAACATGGTTGGGCGTGGGATTCTCACTGAGACTTAGCACACTTACAGCCCTCACAATTTCACTCCTGCGACAGTGATTAGGTCACTTAAGATAAAGAGGATCCATTAGAGCATCCAGGGAATGAGAGAGAGACAGATGACATGGAAAGAAAGATGATGGGAGGAGAGAGTGAAACAGTGACCATAACTCTCCAGCGTAAAGTTTTGTTGTCACTACCTAAGTGTTTTGTTTCAAATGGGCTTTAATTAATGCTGGCTGTTAACAACCTCATTTGCATAGATGGTCCATTTGGACTGAACTGGTCTCTGGGGTGCTGTCTCTCATGTTCTCCATCATTGCTCCCTTGATTCTTCTCCTTCTATCCATTACTCTCTCTTGCTAATATACATATCTGGTGCTCTCCATCACGTTTGAGCTTTGTCTACTGCCAGTTTCTCTTGGTGCTTCTCTATAGCATACGTGATATAAAATATCGTGATATAAAAAAGCTTTTGTTCGTAAACCTTAATCCAAGCAAGGTTACAATGGTAATACATATTCTGTAATCATTCTACCAAAATTGCACTTTACAGCACATCTGCAGCCAAGGATAAAACACAGACTAGTAAAACAAAAGCAGCAGAAACGGTGTAGTTAAACAAATACAAGCTAAATGAGTCATCTGCAGGTAATTGTAACTCTGTTTCATTTTATTGTTCCATAAGTTTCATTGTTGGGGAAAAAGGAAGCAATAAAGAAGCTAATGTATCGAAAGGCGTTAATGCGCTTACAATACAGAGATTAAAGATTTCAAATTTTTATTAATTTGGATCAACAAAAAACAGTTCAATATGTGAATGCTCTTCTTTTAAATGTTAAACATTCTTTCTTTTGCATTCCATAAAACTGGATCCCGATTTATTGATCATGAAAGAATGTGGGTTTTGGGCTGAGACCAGTTGAGGTACCCTACAATACTTTCTTGTTTCACTAAAATAAATTTTAATTAATGTTACTCTTTAAGACACATAAAAAATAACAGACATAAAAAACTAAAAAACAACATATTTTTTCACTCTTTAGTTTTATCAGGGCAATTTATTTGTGTGTCTTTGTTTGTGTGCGTGTGTGGGTGTGTGTGTGTTTGTTTTGTTTATATATTAATCACTTGTACCCTATGGATACATGTATAAGTGTACTGCTAAAATGGGGCAGACAGATTGATGGTCACTGATTGACCGTAATTATAGATGCAGAGAGGTTGCATCATGGCAGAGTGGATGCACTCATCTTTCATGAAGAAGAATGTTTTTGTATACATTAAATGCATACACACACACAAGTGCAGACAAATTTACAATTATGAACACAAACACAAGCGTGCACACACAAACAATTAAATTTAAATGTCTCTATTGTTTTATGTTCTAAATTTTCATGTTATTCATAAGTGAGCAGACACTTATTACGTTGTTTTTTGATAGCGTGTTAAATTCACCTGAGTTGAAATAAAGTATGAAGACCCTACAACAGAAATATGGGATTGTGAGTATGTGTGTGTGTGTGTGTGTGTGTGTGTGTGTGTGTGTGTGTGTGTGTGTGTGTGTGGGTGTGTGGAGTCAGTCATCTTGCTGCATGGGTCATTAAGTTGGTGTTCTTTGTTTTGTCGGTTTGTTCTGTTGAGGCCTTCGGTACAAAGTAAAATCAGTCAGGCTAAAAATTGTCTGCAGCACACACACACACACACACACACACACACAAACACACACACACACACACATAAACACACAGATGTCCTGGGGGTAAACAGCCTGTCCACTTCCTTTTATTTCACCCACTTCTCTCAAGATTAATTGTCGATCAACCCTCTTTAAATTCCTGCCGTTTAATAAGCAACACTCACATCAAAATAAAGATTTCATAATTACACGGTTCTGCACATTTCATGTCATTCACTCATCCTGTCATACTTCTTAGTCTATTCTTGTTTCTACTAACACAAAGTGTTTTCACTCGACCAAAAAATGCAATTTGAGAAGAACTCAACGAGAGGGGAAAAATCCAGGACTGTGTCTTGATTGTTTGCTGCTGGTGCATCTTATCTGATGCTTTGAAGTGTTGCCAGTCAGAAGGAAGCTTTTTAAATATATGCATGTGGTCTGACGAGAAGCCCAATGACTTGAGAGCAGGGCAGTGTGTGTGTGTGGGGGGGGGGTGTGTATGTGCTTTCATGCCTGTGTGAATGCATGTCTGCATGTCTGTGTTTGTGTGTGTGTGTGAGGTAATACTGCAGATTGCAAGAGGGTTTTATTAGAGATGATGAAGTAGAAGTGCGATAATAAAAGAGAGACCAGTGCTGCATTGCTGATGGAACAGAGAAAATTATTTCGACTTTGCTTTCCTAAAAACAATTTAATCATAGCAGGGAAAAAAAAAAAATATATATATATATATATATATATATATATATATATATATATATATATATATATATATATATATATATATATACAAGTTGTGCAAGTTGTAAAAGATGTAAAAAAAAAAGTGTGTTCACTTAATGTATTTTGTCAATAAATCTCAACCCTTTTATATTAAATATTAAATTATTTTAAATATATATATATATATATATATATATATATATATATATATATATATATATATATATTATTTTGTGACTGGCATTTGTTTGAATGCTTATAAAAGTGTCAAATAAATTTTACATACCAGGTATAAGTTTTATAGTCAGAATGACATTGGTTTATCACAGTTACAAAGATATTGAAAGCCTGTATGTGTGTATGTGTGTGTGTGTGTGTGTGTGTGTGTGTGTGTGTGTGTGTTTTGAAAGACAAGCGCAGCCAGTTAACTGAGGCTCTACTTGAATTTCATAACATGTAATTAGTGTTTAAGGAGCAGGGTCAAGAGGCGCGCACAGTGAAATGTGTGTGTGTGTGCGTGTGTCTGTATGAGAAAGAGAGAGAGAGAGAGAGAGAGAGAGAAAGATAAAGTGGGGGGCATTCCACTCTGATCCATTTCCTGGCGTCTTGCCCCTGTGAGGCCCGTGTGAATATCAGTATCTCTGTTTGCACTAAACTTCTGCATAAACATATGCACAGCTTCAATGGATTGATATTATGAGAGTTGCTCTGCTCTGATGTTACTACTGTTGACTGAAAGCGTTAATACGACTGTTTCTTTAATTATTACAGTTTGTTTGCATTTCTTCATTTAGAAATGTTTGCAATGATTATGTTGTGCTAAGTTCTGCAAGATTCTGAACTGTACTGTGGTGTTCTAAAGTTTATTTTAGACACTTGAAGTGTCTTGCTAAATAAAAACTCTGTCTGTCCCTGGCCTTTTGCCTCTTTAGGTCCAGATGTTGGGGTGTACTGGAAGTGATGTGGTTTGTCTTTCTGTCATTTTCTCTTATAAATGTGTAATTGAAGTGCTTGGGGCTAGTGCACGGCTAATGGCTGTAAAAGGCTGGGAATAGCCTTTATAGGGACTAACTATGAGCCTAATTACAGCCTCCAGGCATGACTGAACAAAAATGTGCAGAATAAAAAGATACAAAAACCTGCTGAAAGAGAGAGAATGAGGGAGAACAAGAAAAAGAGTTTTCTGCATTTGTATTTAGATATTTTATTAGCCTTAATCTATTTGTTTTATAAAATATTTTCATTTATTTGACATCATTGAACTTACACTTACAGTTAGGTCAGTAAGCGTCACCGATTTGAATACATTTAAACTGTGTTAAATTGAATTAAATTACATTTAATTTAGGTTACAAGGTCAGGATGAGTATATACTAAATGAAAAGAAACTAAAAAGTGTGTGTGTGTTTGTGTGTGTGTGTTGGTGTGACATTTTAGGACATTTCGGTTTCTGCTGGTGTTTCTAAATGACTTACTCTCTCCATAATGAAATTGCGGGTGTTTCTGGATCACTGGCATCATAAGGTTCCAAATGTCTAAAACACCATTCGTGTTTGACTTGGTATGTGTGCATTTGTGTTAAAATGCACACATTTTTTTCCGTGTCTCTTGCACTTGAACGATTCACTAAAAATTAAAAAAGCCAAAAAATCACTTAACTATATATATATATATATATGTGTGTGTGTGTGTGTGTGTAGGTGTGTATATGTATGTGAGTGTAGGTGTGTATATGTATGTGTATATGTCAGTGGATAGCAGTGCATTTCACACCTAGTTCTTTATTTTATCTAGAATTATCTACAAATCCTGTATAGAGCCGTATCATTTCCAATAGATCCATTTTTTTGTCTATTCCAGATTAATGTGAATTAACCAATTACAGATTTAATTTTTTATTACAATTACAGAAAGTGTGTGTAGGGTGGGGTCTATTTGTTGATATCTATTTGTTTATATCTGTGTGTGTGTGTGTGTGTGTGTGTGTGTGTGTGTATGAGTATGTGTAGCTTATAAGCACATATGTGTGAATGCTCTATACCCACTTACTCTGATTGGGAGGGAGTAAAAACAATCTGTTGAGTTTAATAAGATTTTCGTTTTGATTGTCATTTTAAAAGTCACCAGCTGGATAGGAATAAATCAACAGCCAGAGTGTGCAATCTGTGTGTATGTATGTGTGTGTGTGTGTGTGTGTGTGTGTGTGTGTGTGTGTGTGTGTGTGTGTGCGTGCGCGCGCGCGCGCGTGTGTGTTTGCACAAGTTATCAGAAACCAATTTTAACTAATGCTTTTAGCTTTTACTCTGTAAGTTTTTTTATCATATCTTTTTAAAACTCTACTGGTTTCTATTTTATTTGAATGTGTTTCTGTGTATGAGTGAGAGTGAGATAGAGTGAGAGAGAATGAGAGAGGGAGAAATAGAAAGTTGTTATAGGACCAGTAGCCTGCACTCGAATCGTCCCTGCTGGTACATTAAATCATCTTGTGTCAGCCAGCTTTAAATCCTTGAAAGGGGAGAACAAGAGAGACAGATGGGAATCAAAGGAATGTAAGAAAGGAGAGAAGAGTATTAAAGGACTGGTAAACTGCCATACTGCTGCATAAATTTTCTTAATAAGTCATTTTTCCTACTATTTTGCAAATTTACCATTATTATAAATATATTTATAATAATAACATAGACTAATATATATATATATATATATATATATATATATATATATATATATATATATATATATATATATATATATAACATAGACTTTCTATATTTAATTATTGTCTTATAACTTGGCTGCATATAAACAACAAACTTACGTGATTTGTTGTCTAATTTCACATACTATTTAGTACATTTATATGTGGTTTGGGTTGCAGACAAAAACATTTTTTTTTTAGCTGTACAAAATAAACTAAAGAAACCAAGAAATATTATTTGGGCAGAGGCCGTTTTTCCTTCTTTTTACAGGATGGCTCACCAGGTGTAACCCCACCCATACATCTGCCCAAATGCTAATCACAGTAACTACATTATTGGAAGTATACTTTTATGTTTCGATGTCTGTCACATGGTTTTAGAGTTCATTTTTGTTTTGTTAAACAAAATAAATCTAGGGTGACACTTTAATGCTATCTTATCTCGGGTTCACACTTGGCGCACTTCCTGCAGTTAGACTTTGCAGAAAGTAAAATCTATTGTGATCTACATTTATATAAACACAATTTTAAACAAGAAGTTCAATGTTATGCAATACATTTGTGTGCAGCGCTCAAGAAACTGACCTGAAAATTTTGATTGTACTTAAAAAGTACAATGTTGAATTTACAATCTTGTACTTTTTGTGTTATTTTTCCAGCCTTAATTATGCAACAGAACTGAGAAATACACACACCTACAGTTTTGAATTCTGGATAAATTTATAGGTTGATGGATTACTTGATTCATTGATTGTAATTATTAAAGGTGAAATTTGTTTCTTTTTTGGATCTGCTGTATTTTATGCCCAGGCTTTAAAATATTTATGTTTGCAATCTATATTAAAGTAAGTACAATGTTTGGAAACTGCCTGCTTGCCTATACCTACTTTGTGGCATGTTGGCTTAGTGTTTAGCATGTTTGCCTCTCAGCACTGGAGCTCCAGGTTCGAATCCCATCACAGTCCAAATGCATGGATTGAAGGTAAAAGAAATGCTCAAAATTGCCCCATACAGTGTGTGGCTGTGTGACTGAGTGTGCCCACGATAGATTGACGACCTGTCCTGGGTGTACATTTCAGAACACAAGCAAACTAATTTTTTTTTGTTTATATTATTTGCAGATAAAGTAACATTACTGCATTATTGTGGCACATACTAATGATAGTAATATTTTATATATGATCTAAGATTACACTGACAGAAGGTGCGATGGTTTGGAGCAGCAGTATGACGAGCAATGGTGGTAGGAAATGTGGCAGAAGGATCAGAAGAAGGATGGGCAATTTTGGATGGAGTCGGAGAAGTAGCAGTGGGATAAGGAGGGGTACGAGAAGAGTGAGAGATGCAGTGGAGGGGAAAGTAATGGTGGGAGGAGCAGTGGTAAGAGGCTCATATAAGGCTGTAATAATGGCATTATATAAAGCACAGGGTCTATGATGGGGTTACATTTTAAATGCAAAGCACCAGGTTCAGAGGTGCAGCTATGGGACAAAACATAATAGATATGAATACAATGTGGAAAATAGTTATGGCAAAATTAAAAGACGAAAGGATATGGATCCAATCAGAATTGTTATTCATCCATCTATTATCTTCTGCTTTATTCTATACTAGGATCGCGGGGGGGGGTTCCCATGCCCATCCAGGGTAGAACATTTCGTGTACTGAGCAGATACAGCCAGGACAGGGTGCCAATCTACCACTGGGCACACACTCACTCACACAGACACACAAACACACTCTATATGGGACAATTTGGAAAATTCATTTGGCCTTCATCCATGTTTTTGGACTGTGGGAGAAACCAAAAAACCTGGAGGAAACCCACGCGGACACGGGGAAAACATGGAAACTCCAGCCAGATTGGGATTTGAACTGGGAATTCCTAACCACTAAGCCTCCGTGCCACCCTAGAATTGTTATTATTATTAATAAACTTTAATGATATATGTAAAAAATAATAGTGTAAGGATTTCTGTGTTGCAATCACATCCTCTAACAGAGATCATAATGATGACATCATCCTTTGTGTAGAGTAAAATCATAAACGCTCCAGTTAGACCAACCACATAGTCTGAGAAAATTAAAAAAATTCTGTTTAGCTTGTTGTTTCAAGGAAGGGCAGTGTGCATCTATTTATGCCTTCCAGTAATGGGTTTATAATGAGAATTTGGTCTAATTTACTTTATTGACCTGAGATCAGTCATGTTTGTTCATTTGATGAGTGGTGGTTAAGACTTTAGTGTTAGAGCTGAACTAGGGTCAGAGAGGAAGAAGCCAGAGCCCATAATGACAGCTCTGTTTCAGCCGAGCTTTTCTCTTGGCTGAGAGTCAGACATATGAGTTACCCTAGTACACACACACACACACACACACACACACACACACACACACACACACATACACACAGTCACATTCAATTATACACATCAACATACATAAAGATAAAAAAGAGGCAGTATGATTTTAACAGCTCTGCTGCTAATGATGGAATGTATTTGTACAGTATAATAAACATTTACTCTGAAGTCAGAATTTACATACAACTGTACAGTTACAAAATAAAATGCCCAAGCTCCCAGTCATTACTCATTGGTATGCTCAGTGGTTAGGGTGTTGAGCTATCAATCTGAAGGTTGTGGGTTCAAATCCCAGGACTATTGAAGTTGAGCAAGGCCCTTAATTGCTTAATTGTTCCAGGGATGCTGTGGCCAACCAAATGACCGAATGCAAGTGTAAATATACTTAAATAATGTCTAAGAGCTTTTTTTTATGTCTGTCTATATGTGTTATTTTGTTATTTTTAGAACTACCAATTGCCATCATTAAAAATATTTAAGAATGCATTGTGCTAAAATGAGTTTGTTCCAGCGGAGAGGTATTCAGATCATCATTTTTCAATGTGCCTCTTTTTTCCCATATCTTTGGCTTATTTTCCCGTATGTTACTATAACAGGGCGGCACAGTGGCTTAGTGGTTAGCACGTTCGCCTCTCAGCACTAGGGATTCCCGGTTCGAATCCCAATCTGGGTGGAATTTCCATTTTCTCCCCGTGTCCGCGTGGGTTTCCTCCGGGTTCTCCGGTTTCCTCCCACAGTCCAAAAACATGGATCAAAGTGAATTGACCCATATATGTGTTTGTGTGTAAGTGAGAGTGTGCCCAGCGATAGATTAGTGCCCTGTCCTAAGTGTATCTGCCCAGCACCCGAACCCCCCCCCCGCGACCCTAGTATAGGATAAAGTGGAAGATGATGGATGGATGGATGCTACTATAACACTAATGCCATGATTTTACATTTAAATATGCTTTTTTAAATAATAAAGCTTACGACATAAAACAAGATAAATTACAAAATTACATTTTGCAGTCAACACAGAGTGTTGCTCTGTAGTTCAGTTTGCATACAATGGTATAAATGACTTTATTTAAGACGTACTTTGCATTTTAATCCTGACTTGCCCAAGCATAGACTTAAACCATAGATCATAGCTTTATATGATTCCACTACTACAGTCCAAGAAACACATCTGCATTTAAGCCTTATGAGACTTATTTACAATGTCACCTTTTGTTTTGATATATTATTTATTTACTTAAAAATTATTTAGTTCATTTTTAGCTATTAAGTTTGCTTTAATATTTATTCATTATCTTCATCATTATGGTGCCCTGTCCTGTATCTGCCCAAAGTCCGAAACATTTCGGACGTTGGGCAGATACAGGACAGGGCACCAAACTATTGCTGGGCACACTTACTTATACAGAAACACAAACAAACACAAACTATATGGGGGGAATTTAAAGCATTCACTTTACCTTGAATCAATGTTTTTGGACTGTGGGAAGAACCCGAAGAACCTGGAGGAAACCAAGCGGAAAGAAAGAGAACATGAAAACTCCACCCAGATTGGGAATCGAACCTACATCCCCAGAGCTAAGAGGAGAATGTGCTAACAACTAAGCCACCATGCCACCGGGCTTTAATATTAAATTATATAACATATACTTTTTCACTGTCATACATCATTTCGCTTTCTCTATGTTCTACTTTTTAACATAAACACTCTGTTTTGTCTATTTTCTACATGTACTTCTCTTTGTCACTTCCTTTATTTATCTGTCTTTTTTTCTTTAGATTTAGATTCTGGATTTTTAGTTACCACTGTCTCTCCCTCTGGATTTTTAGTTACCACTGTCTATCTCTATTACTCTTCCTCACAGATTTAGACACACACATGCTCACATTGGTGTGTTAACCAATACTCTATTTGTTGAGGTCTATTGGTTTTACAACCAGAGGGTCACACAGTCTTCAGAGTCAAAACAATAACCTCTCCAACCCAAAGTGCATGCCTCTTTCTCCTTTCTCTCTCTCTCTCTCTCTCTTTCTCTCTTTCTTCCTCTCAGTTCGATTCAGTAAGCTTTACTGGCATGACTGTCAGCGTGGGCATACAATTTTAAAACATTCAAAGAAATTTGGCAAATAGACAAAAGAAGATAATAATGTAAAAATGTTATTTAGTACAAATATAGAAAATAAATAACTTATATAATACACTTAGAATCTTATTTACTTTTTTAAAATAAAAGAACAAAAGGTGAAAAAAGTCAAGAAATGGTGCATGTTCAAGTGATTCACTGAATGTCCCTCAGATGATGGCAGGCTTATAGGTTTAAGGTTTTTTTCCTGTACAGAGCTGTACTATGTGCATTCACTTAGGAAATGCAGCTCTGTTTCTACAGCCTTAGTGCTGCACTGCATGCAAACTCTTTGTTTCAGGGGCCCATGTCAGTGTTTGGGTTTTTGAGCACAGAGTCTGTACCTCATGCTTCAGTATTTTGTTTTTGTTGTGTTATAATTTGGATAACCATAACTAATCTGGTTTTCTGGTCTTGAAGTGATGTGGTGTTACTGAGGGTTTATCCGTTACATTTCAGGACCAGGAGGGGACTGAGTTTCTGGTATTGCAGGGATTTAACCTGATAAGATATTGGAGCACAGTTTTTTTTTTTTTTAAATCTACCCAGTATTTGATTGCTCATTCCTGTATTTTCAGGTCTACATTTGTTCTGTGTGGGTGTGTGTGATTCTGCGTGGGTTTCCTCCGGGTTCTCCGGTTTCCTCCCACAGTCCAAAAACATATATCAAGTTAATTGAATTCTCAAAAATTGCCCCCTATAGAGTGTGTCTGTGTGAGTGAGTGTGTGCCCAGCGATGGATTGGCGCCCTGTCCTGGGTCTATCTGCCCAGCGCCCGAGACGTTCTCCCCTGGATGGGCATGGGGAACCCCACTGCGACCCTAATAGAGGATAAGCGGGAGATAATGAATGAATGAATGAATGAATAATTCAGGCACGGTGACTTAGTGGTTAGCACATTCGCCTCTCAGCACTAGGGATTCCCAGTTGGAATCCCCATCTGGAGTTTCCACGTTCTCCCCGTGTCTGTGTGGGTTTCCTCCGGGATCTCCGGTTTCCTCCAACAGTCCAAAAACATGGATCAAGTCAATTGAGTTCTCCAAATTGCTCCATATAGAGTGTGTATGTGTGCTTGTCTGTGTGAGTGAGTGTGTGGCCAGGAATAGATTGGCGCCCTGACCTGGGTGTATCTGCCCAGCGCCCGAAACGTTCTCCCCTGGAGGGGCATGTGGAACCCCACCGCGACCCTAATATAGGATAAAGCGGAAGATAATGAATGAATGAATGAAAATTAATTAATTCATTATCTTCTACTTAATCCTCTACTAGAGTTGCAGGGGGGGGTGCCCCATGCTCATCCAAGAAAAAACGTTTTGGGCCTTAAGCAGATACACCCAGGACCGAGCGCCAATCTATCACTTGGCACACTCACTTACACAGACATACACAATTACACTTTATATGGGGTAATTTAAAGCATCTAATTTAGCTTGAATCCATGTTTTTAAACTGTGGGGGGAAACCTGAGAACCCGGAGGAAACCCACGCAGACATGTTTATCCCATTTATTATGTATTGTGTGTGTATGTGTGTGTAGGTGGGTGCATGTGGCTGCTTAATAGTCTGATTCATTGGTACTTTGCGGCGGACTGGCAATAGTTCAATATTTACTCAGTGCATATTTAATATTTATGATGAGGCAAATAAACACTGGTTGCTGTACTGAGTGACATATGAAGGACAGTTGCGGTTTCATGTCTGTATGTTCACTGCAGTTACATATAGTATAGTATATTTTATGTGATTGACCAGCCACCATGCTTGGATACACAATTTCATCATTCCATAACATTTGTATTTATACATTCATTCATTATCTTCTGCTTAATCCTCTACTAGGGTTGATGCACATCCAGGGGCGAAAGTTTCAGGTGCTGACCAGATACACCCAGGACAGGGCGCCAGCACTGAGAAGCAAATGTGTTAACGTGCTAGTTTAGGTTACTTCAGCCATTGTACTTGGGACTGAGAATCGAGACACTGGGGAGCTTTAGTTTAACAGGCTGGTTCCTTAACCACAAACCTACAACTATATACAAATTATTACATATGTTTTTTGTATATTGTGGCACGGTGAGTTAGTGGTTAGCACATTCGCCTCTCAGTGCTGGGAATCCAGGTTTGAATCCCAATCTAGTTGGAGTTTCCATGTACTCCCCATGTCTGTGTGGGTTTCCTCTGGGTTCTCCGGTTTCCTCCCACAGTCCAAAAATATATATTCAAAGTAAATTCCATGCTCTAAATTGCTCTGAAAATAGTATGTGTGTGTGTGTGTGTCTGTGTGTGTGTAAGTGTGCCATTGATACCCTGTCCTGATTGTATTTGCCCAGCGGCCAAAAGTTTTTCCCTGGATGGGCATGAGGAACCCCCCCATGACCCTAGTAGAGGATAAAGCTTTTCTGTTCCTTTATGTGCATCCTCGTCACTCTGTGTCTTTATCTGTCCCTCAGTATCATTGTTTTTCTGTCTGACTCCATCACCTCACTCTCTCTGATATAATTTTTATCCTGTCATTTCCTCGTCCTTTTTAAAAAAGGCTACTAGAAACTCAAATGCATGAAGAATGTAATCTGTTATCACTTTTCTAGTCACTCTTTTCATTCGGATGAGAGTGATGGGTGAACGGAGACTCCGAATATTCAGAGCTGATTGGTCGGCAGTGCTATGTGGGGTCATACAAAACTAGTCATGGAGAAAGCAGGTGTGTTTGTAAAGGTGTCAAACAAAGATGTGCACTTGAAAGGAGCTATATGGTTTAATCATTCTGTATTACTGTTTACAAAAACAGTTAACACATTACACAAATATACTAGGATGGAGGGTACCTTTTAAACATGGGTAACAATATGCTTCATATTAAATAAGAATTGCTTTCATCAGCTCTTTTGTCATGCTACTAACAAACAAATTTGCCTGACCTGAAGATGGCATAAAGCTGTTGCTTTTCTGTTGTGCAGAAGAGACAAGGGATTCAACATTTAAATTTATGCAACTTGTTTAAACTTGATGAGTTTTTTTGTACATGATATACATATATCTGTTTAATAAAAGGTAATTTAGTGTTATATATTTTATATCTATTAGTTTTTAATGTGTTTGAGAGTCTTTGGCCAATTATTCATTATTACACAATTTGATCCTCTTGGTTGACTGGCGTTGAACAATAGTGCTTGGCTCACGCTTGTCTAGTTTATCTCAAAGGTGGAATTTAAATATAGGGCTCTAGACTGCTAATCAAGTCCTTTTATATCTTATCCAACAAAGGCTTTATGGATGTCACATACTGCAATCGATCCTAAGTCATAAACGCGCTAAGTGGAGTCAGGCAACCAGGAAAGCGTGTAAGAATGTTCCTTTAAAGTAACAGAAGAACAAATAAGGATCGGCCAACGCATAACACAGTTACATTTAGTTTGCATTTACATTTACATTTCAGCGTTGATTACATTTCAGCATTGATGATAACAGAATCATCAATGTTGTTCTGCCGAGTAACAAAAAGGAGGGAGAATAAATAACCAAAACAGACCACATGACTAAACATAAGTATAAATAACTAAGCAGTTAAATAACTAATCCAAGACAAAAGCACAAAGGTTAAATATACCACATTCCTTACACTGGACAACATAAAGTGCTGTGTCACTAACATCCTGGAAATTTTCTTACTAAGTTGGATGTTTAAAACATATTGTAATTCATTGAAATGAAGAAGCATAAATAAACGCCTTAAAAATAGCCAAAGTGCAATAATCTTTCTTCACTAAATTTAAAGTTGTCAGATATGCAGGTTCAAATTGAAGTTCAAGTAATTTATTTATAGAGCACTTTTTACAATAGTACATTGTCGCAAAGCAGCTTTACAGTGTTATAAGCCTTTAAAACCCAAAGAGAAAGCCGAAGTGACAGTGGCAAGAAAAAACTCCCTATTTTGTTGATATTTTAAGAAACCTTGGGAGGACCAAGGCTCAGTGGGGTACTCATCCTTCTTGAGCGGCTGGGCAACATCAACAGCATAGGACAGCCATTTACTAATTGTGTGGTGATCAGGTGTCCATATTAAACAATTTCAATATGTTAGAGAAAAACTCTAACAATTGGAAAACTATATAAGTCCTTTGAGGGGATCCTGCACTTCTGCCAGTCCAATAAAAATCCAGGTTCCATCCACTAATTGTCATAGCCAAAGTGCTTCCGCAGAGCCATGGTTGAAGAGCTGAGGACACCTCCCGGAAATTGGCAACACCTCAAAAGAAACAAACAAATACTGGGCTTTATTAGCACTAACTGCTTTTTTTAAGTAATAACAAGAGTTTGATCGATACAGTGCAGCATGTGACTCCGGCATAACTGACTAGAGCAGCAGTCAGTTACACCAATTTTTTACACCAATATAATCGACACTTGGCATTTGGTTTGGCATTGCGTTTGTGACTTTTACGTACTACTCACCTATCGCTTGGTGACCCTGCTCTGTACTTTTAACAAACAAATTATAATAAAATTATGTAGACACTCTTTTATTCATTCATTCATTCATTTATTAGCTTATTCATTTACTAGGTAGGTTTGTGGGGGTGTTCACCATGACCATCATGGAGAGGAAGTTTGATTGAACACATATGTTTGGAGCTATTTGTAAAATAATCGATGTGTACAACAATGAACTGGTTGCAACACATCATGATGGGAAACCTCCCAAACACTTTCATTGCACTGGCGCCATAGGTGCATAAGACTGCGATGCATGTTATTCCCTTCAAGCCCACCGAATCAAATCAAAAAGTTTTTTGGATCTGTACACTGCACAATATGAAATGGAAAGTAGTATTGCAGCAAGATATCCTAAACAATAAAAGTATTGTATTATACATATGCGTATTGAGCAGTTCTCCTGTGTATTTCTGGATCTGACTGTCTGTCTGATTATATTGACCTACCATTTTGTATGTACCATACAACTTGTATGCAGTTTCACTTGCAATTTTTTAACAATAAAATGGACAATAAAAGCATTAGTGCCTGTTATGGACGTTGCTTTATATATGTGGACACAATCATGTTGAAACAATGAAGGGTCTTACTCAAGATGTTACCACAAGCATTGAAGCATACAGTTGTAAAAGATGTATGGCTAGGTGCTTGATTTTACATACTTGTTGCAGTGATGTTGAATGTAAACACACATGCTGCATCGTTGCTGACTGCCCCTATGACAACGTTTGGTCCCACCATGGCTCCCCTAATTAAGAACTTACTTTTATTACAGTAATGTACCATTTAAACACTGAGTAATGCCTCTTAGTGTTCACAATGCCGATAAAGCACAATGTCATTGTCTTTTCTTATATAACTAATGGCCTCAGCCTTCACCCCAGTCTCGGTTCAAAAGATCTAGAGCCTACGCTCGTCACAAATTTTTATCAGATGTTCAAAGTAAGGAATATAAACATTCCATATTAAACATATTTTAATTAACATGATAATCAAGTTCAAGTGATTTATTTATATAGCACTTTTTACAGCAATACATTGTAACAAAGCAGCTTTACTGTGTTATGAACTTTAAAGCCCCAAAGTGCAAGAAAATACAGTGGCAAGAAAAAAAACTGCCTGTTATATTGTTTTTTTAGAATGGAACCTTGGGAGGACCAAGGCTCTGTGGGGGATTTATTCTCATTTAGCGACCAGGCAGTATCACCAGTGTAGGACAGCCATGTACAGATTGTGCAGTGATCAGGTGTCCGCATTCAAAAGAAATATGTGCACAAACACTAAAAAGGTGGAGCATGTCTCTTTTAATGAGATATAGGTGGAACAGCATCCCCAGCCAGATAACATCACCACAACTAAATATCAGATCTGCAAAATTGTCTATGAGGACAAACCAGAATATTGAGTTAGTAAACATATGTCCAATTTACATTTAAAACCTAGGAGCAAATATTTCATTCATTCATTATCTTCCGCTTAATCCTATATTTGGATCGCGGGGGGGTTCCCCATGCCCATCCAGGGGAGAACGTTTCGGGCGCTGGGCAGATACACCCAGAACAGGGCGCCAATCTATCTCTGGGCACACACTTACTTACACAGACACACGCTCTATATGGGGCAATTTGGAGTACTCAATTGACTTGATCCATGTTTTTGGACTGTGGGAGGAAACCGGAGAACCCCGAGAAAACCCACGCAGACACGGGGAGAACATGAAAACTCCACCCAGATGGGGATTCGAACAGGAAATCCCTAGCGCTGAGAGGCAAACGTGCTAACCACTAAGCCACCGTGCCGCCCAGGAGCAAATTTAATTAAACAAATCAAAGATGACCATTCTAAGGCTAAATCTGAACTATTTCATATGAGTCCAGAAAAGCGTTGTATCTGTGTATCAGAATTGTTCTGCTTTTTTTGGGGGTGTGCACGCCTGTGTGTGTGGTTGTTTGTGCGTGTGTGTGTGTGTGTGTGTGTGTGTGTGTGTGTGTGTGTGTGTGTTTAAAAGAGCATTGGTGAAAGCAGCTGCTCCATCAGCTTAGCACCAGTTGCAGAATAAGCTAATTGAATGCAGAAGGCTGAAAGGTGCCAGACTGAATAGTGATGGATGGAGACTTTAGGGTGTGTGTGTGTGTGTGTGAGTGTGTGTGTGTATGAGAGAGAGAGAGAGAGAGAGAGAAAGAGAGAGAGAAAATTATGTATTTTGAAGTTGCACAAATGTGGCAGGTGTCTAAATTATTAGAATTTTAGTGGGTGTAAGGAAGTTATGTTAGAAGTTTATTGTTGCCATGTGAATGTCATTTTCTCTCTCTCTCTTTTCCGCTCTCTTTCTTTGTGTTTCTCTTCTCTCTGTCTCTCTTTCTTTCTCTTTCTCTCTCTCTCTCTCACACACACACACACACAAACACACACACACACACAAACACACACACATACATACACACACACATACACAGAAAAACACATGCACTTCAACACAAACCCTTAATAAAATGTTTACGTGTGTGTGTGTGTGTGTGTGTGTGTGTGGGGGGGTGTGTGCATGTGTATATGTGTGTCTGTAAGAGAGTTAATTATGCTTGATTAATGGTGTGTGTTTTCTCTCTGGTGACAGCTCAAAGCTGTGCTCAGTCTCACCGAGTGCAGTGCTCACTTAGCAACACAGAGTCTCATCAATCACACTCTCTTACACCCAAATATACACTCTCTTTCTCACACAGACATACATACACACAAAGATATACACGAAAACTTACACACATACACACACAAATGCTCACACTTGAACACGCTCATCCACACATGCTTTAGCAGGACTGAATAAGTGTATGTGTGATCAAATTTGATGGGTACACTCTTAGTAGCACAGACTTTCATCAATCTCTCACCCCCACTCACATACACACAGAGGTGTTCTGTCATTAGTTTTCTGAATTTAAATTTGTAGGAAAGATATAAAATATTAAATGTGCTTTTTCTTTTGTTAGGCCACTATTAATGCTTTTTAAACACAATAAATTTGTCAATGGTGAAGAAAAAAGATGAGTTAAAAGAATTATAAAAAACATACATTCTGGTGAATTTGTTTTTGGAATAGGATAAAATTCCAACCTTTAATTTAAGGAAAATAATTTAAAAACACTAACAGAAAAAAATATTTTAACAAAATGTTTCAGTTCTTGGCATTCCTGCATTTATTGATATCTACAACCTCCATTTAACAATGAAATTGCATTCAATCTACTCCCATACCATTTAATATCACTGAAAAATACAGAGCAGAATATGAGATCATTTTTATTCATTGAATTTTTGCAGATGATCCAGGATTGTCTCATTCAGTCTCCCTTACAGCAGGTTTAGATCAGGAGATCATCAGAGATTTATCAGTTTGTAAATCATCTAATCTTATCTCATCATCTTGTCTGCTTAATTCAATAGCAGGGTCACACAGGGGGGTTCCCCATGCCCATCCAGGGGAAACATTTCAGGCGCTGTGCAGACACACTCAGGACATGGCATCAATTCATCACTGGGCACACACTTCCTTAGACAGAAGGGGTAATTTGAAGCAGCCAGTTCACCTTCAATTCATGTTTTTAGACTGTGGGAGACCAGACACCGGGAAACCAGAGAAAACCCACATGAATTTACTTTTGTCAGGCCATTATTAATGTTTTTTTTTACATATTAAATATGGTAGATAACTCATAAAGATGAGGTAAAATCATTATAAATAACATGCTTCAATTAAAGGCTATAGTAACTAATTACACACATACACAAACACACACACACAAAAAAATCTATGTGCTGGTCAGATTACAGAAAAGCATGTGCACACATATTTGACCACATTATACACCAGGTGTCCCCTGCTGATCTCTCAGGCCTCAGCACTCATGTAATGACACACAGTTTTTGTTAGTTGTGTGCGTTTGTGTGTGTGTGTGTGTGTGTGTGTGTGTGTGTGTGTGCATGTAGGAGGGAGGCTGTGTATGAAAAAGAGAAGTGGCAGAAGAGATTTTTTTTCCACCTGAATGAAATGAGAATGAAAACCGCTTTTAACTGCTTACAATGAAGGTAGTAATCAGTCACTGAGGTACAACCTCTACAAAGTTCACACATATACACACTTCTAGCCTCTATAATCAAGCCTTTGTGCTAGTTTTAAGATTTAAACACCTGCCAAAACACTCAGTTCAGGTGCTGCATGTATCAGAAAAATGTTTTGTCAAATACTTTATGAACACAAGCAACTTACCTGCAGTAATTTTTACTAACCAAATTTTCAGTTACATCACACACCAGTAACCAGTAACACAGTGATGCAAGGGTAAGCGGCAAGAGGGTTTTGAGTTCCATTTTGAGTGGAATGGATAGAAAGCTGTCTTGGGTAAAGTCTGTATGTCTTCCTTGTGCTTGTATGGCTCTTTCCAGTTTCCTTCCACATTCCAAAAATATGATAATAGGTTAATTGGAGTTATTAAATTGTCTATCTACTTATCACTGTATCACCTGTAACCTTAAAGGCCTGCCCATATATTTTTGTATAACTTGCATGTCACTACATTCTTCATAATTAAAGTAATAAACCAACAATAGCATTCACACAGAAAATATGAGTAAGGCCTTAATAAATTAATATATATATATATATATATATATATATATATATATATATATATATATATATATATATATAGGGCGGAGCACGTTCGCATCTCGGCACTAGGGATTCCTGGTTCGAACCCCCATCTGGGTGGAGTTTCCATGTTTTCCCTGTGTCCGCGTGGGTTTCCTCCGGTTTCTCCAGTTTTCTCCCACAGACCAAAAACATGGATCAAGTTAATTGAGTTCTCCAAATTGCCCCATGTAGAGTGTGTTTGTGTGAGTGAGTGTGTGCCCGGCGTAGGATAAAGCGGAAGACAATAAATGAATATATATATATATATATATATATATATATATATATATATATATATATATATATATATATATATATATATATATATATATATGGGCAGCATGGTGGCTTAGTGGTTAGCACGTGTCGGCGTGGGTTTCCTCCGGGTTCTCCGGTTTCCTCCCACAGTCCAAAAACATGGATCGAGGTCAATTAAGTTCTCCAAGTTTCCCCATATAGAGTGTGTTTGTGTGAGTGAGTGTGTGCCCAGGGTTAGACTGGCGCCCTGTCCTGAGTGTATCTGCCCAATGCCCAATACGGTCTCCCCTGGATGGGCATGGGGGGCATGGTAGTATATATATATATATATATATATATATATATATATATATATATATATATATATATATATAAAACCTTTGATGATTTTACAGTGTAGTTGGTTTTCATCATAAATACTGACTAACTACTAACTACTGACTTGTGATGTTGTATAATTGTAAATGTATAACCTCCAAATAGTATTTAAGAAGTATTTAACCCCCTGCAGCTTTTGCAAATTTAACAAGTTGCAAATAAGTTAGAGTCTCCAAACTTTGAGCATTAGTTCAAAGTATTACAAATCAAAAATATAAGTTGCTCAGTTAGGGTAAATAGGTTTACATAAATTAGGGTCAATTATTAGTCAACCCCTAGATTTAATAATTTTTGGAACAGCCCTTGTTTGCAATTACAGCTATTAATCAGTTTTATAAGACCTGATTAGGCCAGCACATGTCGCTTGAGTAATCTTGGCCGACTCCTCCATGCAGATCTTCTCCAAGTTGTCTGGGTTTTTTGGGCATCTCATGTGGACTTCGATCTTGAGCTCATTCCACAAGTTTTCAATTGGATTAAGGTCAGGAGACTGACTAGGCCACTGCAACACCTTGATCTTTTCCCTCTAAAGCCAGGGCTTGGGTATCTTGTCTGTGTACTTGGCGTCGTTGTCCTGTTGGAAGATGAAATTTCGACCCATCTTAAGATCTTTAATGGAGGAGTCGAGGTTCTTGGCCAAAAGCTTCAGGTTGGCTGTGCCACCTATCTATCCATGGATAAAGCCAGAAGGCCAGGCCCATTGGCAGAGAAGCTCCCCCACAGCATAATGCTGGCATCACCATGCTTGACTGTAGGAATGCAGTGCAGGGCAGTGGCATCCTGTCACCAAACATCCAGGGTATGGATGTGGTCTCAGACTAGAGAACCTTGAACCAGTCTGCCTCAGCGTCCTCCAAGTGATCAATAGCAAACTGTACAAGAGCCTTGACATGACAATTTAAAAGTAAAGGTACCTTACGGGCTCGTCTGGAATGGAGACCATTGCCGTGGAGTACGTTATTTATGGTATTGATGGAAACCAATGTCCCCACCAACATGAGATCTTCCCAGAGCTCCCTGCTTGTTGTCCTTGGGTCAGCTTTGACTATTGAGACAAGCCTGTTCTCGGCATTAAAGGAAACTTTAAAAGGCCACTCGTCACTTTTTGTACCACTCGTTAGCCTTGTGACCTGCCATGATTTGATCTCTGATGTTCCTTAGTCTTTCCCATGTTGACCATGCATGAGTGCTGTTCACAAGAGAGGGGCTTTTATAGTAAGAAAAGGTGGGGAAAAAACAGATAATTAATCCAAGCATGTGAATCTCTTTATGCCTTAATTACTTTTTAATACTTGAGGGAACCAAACAAATGTCTTGTGGCTTGAGGGGTTGAATAATTATTGACCCTCTGACTGATTATACTTTTCACAATTAAAAATAATAAACAAATACCTAACATTTATGTATGCATACATAACTCTTTACATAACATGCTTTTAAGCTATGTGTTTGTGTGTGTGTGTGTGTGTGTGTGTGTGGTTTGTTGTCTTTCACTTCACTTTGGTCATGTCAGACAAAGATCATAAACTTAGAAAGAGATGGAATGAAAAAATTGAATTTGAGAAAAAAGAGAAACTGAGAGAGAAGAGTGAGAGAATGAGAGAGAGGGGGGGAGGGGGAGAAAGAAGGGGTGAGAAAAGACAGAACGTTAGTAAATGAGCAGCAAAAACCAGAAAAAAAAATTTAAGTGAGGAGTGAAGACAATACAAAATGGAAGCAACATGATAGATGAGATTGAATGAAATTGGAAAAAAGAAAGTGATTTGTTTAGTGATCTCCCGCTTTTTCCTCTATTAGGGTCGCGGTGGGGTTCCCCATGCCCATCCAGGGGAGAACGTTTCAGGTGCTGGGCAGATAGACCCAGGACAAAGCGCCAATCCATTGCTGGGCACACACTCACTCACACAAACACACTCTATATGGGGAAATTTTGAGAATTTAATTGACTTCATCCATGTTTTTAGACTGTGGGAGGAAACCGGAGAACCCGGAGGAAACCCACGCAGACACGGGGAGAACATGGAAACTACACCCAGATGGGGATTTGAACCGGGAATCCCTAGAGCTGAGAGGCGAACGTGCTGACCACTAAGCCACCGTGCCGTCCACTGATTTGTAATGTTATTGAACTAAATGGTATGATGGGATAGTAGTGAAGAATGTTTTAGAATGAAAGTAGAAGAGATAACATGTAGGTGTTGAGGAAACAGAAGAATAAAATTAAACGGATTAAGGCTAAGAATAAATGGCTGAACATAAATGAGACTGTTAATGAAGTAAGTAAATAAAGAGATAGATGCTAACAGATGAAGATATAAAAGTAAATTGGCAGAGGTATTAAATGGTTAAATGAAGGAAATGGCTTTATATAAGTAAATGAGAGATGGGGTAAATATATTAAGTTAAAGACTGACTGAAATAAATGCATGAATAAAGTGAATAAAGAGATGGAGGTATAGGATTAAACAGGTGAATGTAGAGGAGTTAAAAAGCCGTGGTATAGGAGGATGGAAGTACAGGAGTATATGAGATGGAGTTATAAGACTAAAGAGATGGAGGTATGAGCATAAATAGTTAGAGGCATAATAGTGAATAGCTAAAAAGCTCAGTAGAAATGGAATGGAGAGATGGGGCGGGAAAGCACAGATAGTGCATGATGGATGGATGAGGGAACCGTAAGCAGGAGATGTGAAATATTGTCGTGATAGAGATGCATGAAAATAGAGGTGAGAGAATGATGGAGAGAGAGCGAGATGGAGAGACAATCTGGTCATAGTCCAGTAGCATTAAATCAAGCCAGCCTCCTGCAACACATCGATCCACCTTTACCTGAGAAAGTGCTAGCTATCTGTCTCTCTCTCTCTCTCGCTTTTGCTCGCTTTCTCTCTCTCTCTCTCCCTTTTGGTCTGTTTCTCGCTTGCTTGCTCTCTTACTCTCTCTCTCTCACATGCTCATGATTGATCTCTGAATCAGCCTCTCTAACACTGGGCCATAAAAGCTATAAGTGAGACTCATAAAAGGAGATTTATCACGAGCAGGGCTGGAGCTGCCGCCCAAAACACTGTGACACCTCCATGATTGGGCTGGAATTGAATAAACCTGCACTATTGACGCTCATGTCTGACAAGTCAATCAACTTCTGGCATGCACATGCACACACACACATGCGCGCGCAGACACACACACACACACAGACTGTAGAGTGACTCATATCTTAATTGTAAGTAAAATTAGAAAAATAGTAGACAAAGGAATTGCATTAAAAGCACATGATTTAATTCTTTTGTCAATTCTTCTAAATGTAAGTGTAATCATAAATATTTTAGTCACTTTTGATATGAATACAGTAAATTTGCCCCCTCTAAACACACTGCAAAGTCAAAATGTGTGTTTCCCAATTTTCCTGCAAGCAAGGTCATTTTTATTTCCAGACAGAATCCACTCAGCCCCATGGTGACACCCAGTCACTTAAAAACTAGTTTACTAACTTTCAACGAAGGCCTTGGTTTTGCTTGAGAGCTGCTGCTGTTTTACATTTGCCTACAGACAGCGAAGTCTGTGAGCATGTAGAGAGGTGCGGCGCAGAACACCAGAGCCTTGTTAAAGTAGCTTAAATATAAACCCACGCTAACCTAGAGCCTCTTTGAAGCCAGTGAAAACCAGCAAAGCCCTAAATGGGAGTAGTCCAGGCTTTCTATAGCACCTTAATTAGTTTGAGTTGTACTCGTTTTTGTCCTTTTTGAATGGCCGGTGCTGTTTGCAATTACCTTCGTGTCAATTTCCTCTTAAATCCTCTCTAGGCCTAGATAAAGTCTAAAACAAATTTGGAGGAAAGGAAAAGTTAAAATCACTCATGCCAAAACAAAATCAAGGAATAGTGCTCATTTTGTGGAGGAAATTGCTAAAAGAATTTATGAGCCCCTGATAAAAAAAAAAAAGTTAAATGCGGGCGGGGTATTGCTTAAAAAAAAGTCAATGAGGAAAAACTGGTAGTAAAATTAAGTTTGTGAACATGTGAATAATCATTAATATCCAGAAGCTCAATAGTAGAAGAGTTTTTATCCAGAAATCATAGACTGCATGCATGAGTGCATTTATTTATTTAGATGCATTTAGTGTGTGTGTGTGTGTGTGTGTGTGTGTGTGTGTGTGTGTGTGTATGTGTGTTACCTTTTCCACAGCTTGTATCTGCTGGGACATTTTCCGATTAAGCTTCATATTTTTCTAAAAAAAATAAAATAAAATAAAAGATATTTACAAATAGGATTAAGCTATTAATCATGACACCTTGGCTTAGTGGTAAGCACATTCACACTCAGCGCTCACTTCTCCTCATGTCCACATGGGCTTCCTCAGAGTTCTCTGGTTTTCTTTCATAGTCTAAGACATGGATTCAAGGTAAATGAAATACTCTAAATTACCTGATATAGTGTGTGTGTGTGTGTGTGTGTGTATCTGTATGAGTGTGTGTGGCAAGTGATAGATTGGCGCCCTGTCTTGGGTGTATCTGCCCAGCGGCTGAAATGCCTGGATGGGCATAGGCAACACCCCCACGATATATGATAGTGAATAAAGAAATGGTCACTAGAAATGATAGTGAATAAAGACACCTCAGCCAAACATAAATATCTTCCTAAACTGTATAAAAAAACAAACATCAAGCCCTCTTTATTTATATAGTTAATGCACAATATGAATAAAATATGAATAATAAGGGAGCTATACACATTATATCTACATATGGCTAGATAACATTCTGTTCTCTGTTGCTTTTACCCTTTGCAGCTTTAAGAGCTTTCACTCTTGTGGTATAGCTTTTTACAAGATCTTAAAGTTTGTCTTTTGGGAATTGTTTGTCTGTTCATCCAGAAGAGCATTGTAAGATTTTACAGATGACATGTCCTGGTTTATAATCTGTTTTCTAGTTCATTTAAATACCATTTAAGGGTTGTGGGTGCAGGGGGCACAGACATGCTGAAGTAGAAAAGTTCCTCATATTTTTTCCACATAGTTGGAAACATAAGATTGTGCAAAATGCATGGCTATGTGCCTGACTTTACACACCTATGGTAATAGGACTGAAATTAGCATATTTGATAAAGGTATGGCCCAATAGTGCATGTCCTTGATAAAACCTTTTCATTGTATCATCCAATTTATACAACAATTAAAATTAGGAGATAATATAATTGTAAGAGTTTGCAGTAAAGATGCACTTTCTCTAATCCACTATTTTTTCTCAAGCAAAGGAGGAATATAGCAACCTGGGTGTGTTCTTTAACACAGCACATTTATGTTCTGGAATAAGATGACCAAACATGTAGCCTTATTATATAATGTTCCAGCATAACAAAACTCCTGTTTACACAGAATTCAATTCAGCACTGTGACCCCAGTACTCAAGAAATACAGTACGTCGAAGGTTTGGACACACCTCCTTTTTGCTCCACTCCTCTTGCATGAATGTAAATTATTTAAGTTCCACTTAACGTAAAGTTAAAATTTGCTTCACGAAAACCCTCTTATCACATCAGTAACACTGCATAACTAACAATAAAAAATCCACCACGCAAATTATGCCTGTTCTGTGATGGTCCTGACCAACAAAGAACAGAGAAACAACCTGTTACAAGACAAAGAAAACAGATGAGCTACAGTCTGTAATTTTATAACTATAAAGTCCATCTATATCCCACATGCCTATTCCGGGGATGTTTCAGGGGCTGGGGAGATACACCCCAGACAGGGTGCCAATCTATCACCTGGCACACCCACACAGACACAGACACACAAACACACACTATATGGGGCAATTTAGAGCATTAAATTTACCTTGAATCTATGTTTTGGACTGTGGGAGGACACCAGAGGACCTGGAAAAAACCAATGCGAACACAAGGAAGACATGGAAACTCCACTTAGATTGGAACCTGGATCCCCACCGCTGAGAGGGGAATGTTTTTGCGCGTTAGCTGGACACTTTCCCCTCATCTGCCTTTTTTCTATCCCCTGGCTCCTCCTGAGAGAAGAAGAACAGGCAGTGACACAGACAGCGCCTCTGTGGGATAAGATGACCTGTTGGAGTTTCCAGCGAGTCCCGTGGCGTTTTGGATACGCTCTCAGTTCCCTTTTTGCAGAACACCTAATTTATGTTTCCAAAACGCTACCCCTGACACAGGCGCAACTTTTTATTGCACCCCGGAGCCCGGCACACATTGTGGCTTGTGTGTCAGAAGTCAGATGGGAAGTAAACCCTTTATCATGGCCTGTAATGCCAGAAAGCCCCCCTCCCCCCCCACCACACACACACACACACACACACACACACACACACACACACACACCAGCACCACCACATCCAGAACTGGGTCGAATCCCAGGGCAACATTTCAAACCGCAGCAGCACCACTGACAAGCCAGTGTGCAATCTCTGCTGACATCGATCGGTTTTTATTGGCCGAAGAAAACCATAAATTGGCGTTTGTGTCATGGCGCCCCGCGTATGTGGACGACGTTGACAATAAGAGGTAAAAAAAAATTAGGATACGCGATTTGGAACGGCGCCCGCGCCGGACAAATTTCGGCCCAAAAGTCAGCAACGTGAAGACTTTCTCGAGATGGTGTTTTCTTTGAAATGAGCCCCCACCTTGCAGCGGTTTGGTGTCGAGTTGAATGGCACATTGTGCTCGCTCCTGCTGCGCGCGGGTTCATTCAGCGCTGCGCTGTGCGCGCGAGTCACGTCGCGTCGCTCCTGCTGTCAAAGCAATTAACTTCACACCATACAGCCTGCACAATCTATCTCTTTCACACGCTCTCACACCGGATTTCACCCCGATTCTGAGGAAAAGGGAAAAAAAACGCACTCTAATTACCACGCTTCTATAGTCACCCTGGTTATGCTCCCTAACTTTTAGTAATACTAGTATCGTCTGTAAGTAGTAGCGGGAATGAGAAACCGGATGCTAATGCACTTCAATTGTGAGTCAAAGTTGGGGCACACCATGGGGTGCAAGGATTTGGAATATGATTACAACTTTGTGGTGAAACCGTGCAGACGTAAAGCCAGATTAACTTGAGTTCCTATGATTTTCCATTCCTTTGGCATTTGTTAAATCTTTACCAGACTGAAGCTCAGTGGGATATATAATATAACATATTATATAATACAGGGGGGGCAGAGTTGCTTAGTGGTTAGCATGTTCGCCTCTCAGCACTAGGGATTCCCGGTTCTGGGTGGAGGTTCCATGTTCTCCCTGTGTCCGCGTGGGTTTCCTCCGGGTTCTCCAGTTTTCTCCCACAGTCCAAAAACATGGCTCAAGGTCAATTGAATTCTCCAAATTACCCCATATAAAGTGTGCCTGTGTGAGTGAGTGTGCGCCCAGCGACAGATAGAGTGAATGGGCATGGGGAAACCCCCCCCCCCCCAGTAGAGGATAAAGCTGAAGTTAATGGATGGATTATATAATATATAATAATTGAATGCCCAGCGATGGATTGGCACCCTCGTTCTCCCCTGGATGGGTATGAGGAACCCCACCGCGACCCTAATAGAGGATAAAGCGGGAAATAATGAATGAATGAATGAAGGAATAATAATTGAATGCTCTAAATTGCCCCATATAGAGTGTGTTTGTGCATGTGTGTCTGTGTGAGTGTGTGTGTGAACAGCGTTGGATTGGCATCCTGTCCTAGCTAGTTGTCCTAGTTCTTGGTAGAGGATTAAGCAGAATGAATTAATGAATAATAATATAACCATCATAAGTGATAAAAGTGATTCACAACTGTGCTTACACACAGAGAAATTGGTCCACCACATTCAACTCATCTTTGCAGTGAAACACACACATACAAAGGGATTAGGTGCCTAGCCAAAAAGCACTATTTGGTGGGATCAGGAATCGAACCATAGACCTTCAGATTGCAAGGCTGCCCCGTATTGTGGGGTATATGGCGTAGTAATACGGGGAGAACTCTCACTGCTAATATAGGGGGAG
The DNA here is from genome assembly GCA_019802435.1 of Corydoras maculifer. Lineage (NCBI taxonomy): Eukaryota > Metazoa > Chordata > Actinopteri > Siluriformes > Callichthyidae > Corydoras > Corydoras maculifer. The sequence continues at coordinate 466,976 of JAFMOD010001031.1, read as the reverse complement.
GAAAGAAAATGAGGGTTAGGATAAACCGGGTGACGGAGGCAAACACTGAAGCGGCAGAAGAGCGCTTACTATGAGTGCATAAGCCATAATTTATGCAGTGGCGGGAAGCCAGGGCCTCTCTCCATGCCAGCTAAAATTGCTTGCTGCAGATTAATGGACGATCCTTTGGCCTTGGACAATTTTTTTGGTATTTTCCCACTTCCATTTTCAAAGTTTTGTTAAGCGCAAGACTAATTGGCATGTAGAAGCAGAATTGGTTAAATGGCAAATCCAACTTATTGTTTTTTTTTACAATTTGTATGCCTTTATGATGATGATGATGATGACGACAATGATCATTATCCATCCATCCATCCATTATCTTCCGCTTTATCCTCTACTAGGATTGCGGTGGGGTGCCCCAATCCCATCCAAGGGAGAACGTTTCAGACGCTGGGCAGATACACCCAGGACAGGGCGCCAATCTTATCGCACTGCACACTAACTCACTCACACAAACACACTCTATATGGGGCAATTTGGAGAATTCAATTGACCTTGATCCATGTTTTTGGACTGTGGGAGGAAACCAGAGAACCTGGAAGAAACCCACACAGACACGGGGAGAACATGGAAACGCCACCCAGATTGGGATTCGAACCGGGAATCCCTACTGCTGAGAGGCGAACGTGCTAAACACTAAGCCCGCGTGCCGTCCAATGATCATTATAATTATTATTATTTATATATTTTATCATTATTTCACATCTCACACACATCATAACAATGAATAGTGAGTCATGTAATGTTTTGTATATGTGTGTAATTAAATGGTAATCCAATGTGCATAAAAAAAACAGATGCTTTATTTCGCACCTTGTTAAAGTAGTAAGCTCATAAAAGCATTGATCTAGACTAAGCTGTACCTATTAAACAATCAATCAAACCTTATTTGATGTTTAATCTAGGTTACATTATCACAGCTAGCCAATATTACAAGCATCTATTCAAAACGCGTAATTAATAACGCTCAAGTGGTTCTAAATAGCTCATATAAACACAATATTTCCAGCAAAATAAACAATAATAAGATCTATCAATGGTCATTCTATATCAATTTAAACTATTAAATAGCTAAGACTATCAATAGTGAACAAAAGGCAGCAGTGATGAGAGGTGGACAGGTTGCCCCTGGGCCCTAAGCTTGTCTTAAGTTACCTATCACGCCTGTTGATGGAGCTCATGTTGGGCTGCTGTACAGCCTTAATGCTGCTTCTCGATTAGGCCGACGGGAGGTCTTTCCATGCATTGTGCAACCAGTTCATGTGTATTTGGCTGCAGTGTATACTGTTTTTTTTTTGTGTGTGTTTTTTTTTTCATTAAGGTCCCCCCGGACACACACCTTCTCCGACATAACTCCCCTTTCTCCCGTTAGGGCATGCTGGAATGCGTCTCGTACACAGTGTTTCCATTAAAAGCGGCTCTTGGGAGGCAGAAAGGGGTGGGGGCCGGCAAGAGCTGGGGAGGGGATTCCTACTGCACATAAACTGACACGAGAGGCAAAAAGACCTAAACGAAGTGTTGGAACTTGTCTTTGATTTGGATGGGCATTGCGTACATAGGCACATCTTACAACTTGCGCGCAAATTGGAAATAGTACTGATGTCTGTGCAGTCATCTGCAAGTAACGCAAGACTAAAAGTGCTTATTAAATTACCGTGCTATTTCGAAAGTATTATAGACGTTTGGAGAATTTCGGATTACGGTGAAATTGCATTGGCCCCGATTGTTAGGCAGCGCGCTTTGTTTGGTGCAGTAGAAGTTCTGGCAGTCTGTCCAGCGGGTTTGACGGCTTTAACGCACGCAGGCGCGCAAAGTAACGAGCCGCCGCTGAGCGCCCGTGCGTCTGACTGATGCGCTTTTCCTGACGCGCGTAAATTATAAAGTCTCCAGGCTTGGAGAGCTAGTAAATATCCACGAATCTAACAAATTAAACCGCCCAGTCTGGTCGACCAGAGGTCCCAATGGAGATCTGCCCCAGACGTTAAACAACGTGTCAAAATGTGCAACTCTGCAAAAAGAATGAGTTCCCCCCTCCTCTCCACACTGTTTCTTCTTTATTCGGCTCAGAACGCCATCTACCGTCCTAACCAACTTTATGCCTTCGCTCTTTTCACCTTACAGATACTTAAGATTGCCGGAGCCTCTCTTTATCCTTTATCGCTTCCTCTTTTTGAAATATCCGTGATTGGAAAAAAGAAATGATTGCTGTTTATGAGGCGGCATCAGGTCTGAGCGGGACAGACGCTTTTCCCAGATTGCGCGCCTTTAGCATACAATGCGCCATAAAACAAATCTCTCGACCTGACAGCAGGAAAATAGAGGGGTCCGTGATTCGGGCCTTCCCAATTCATAATTGCGTTGAAAAAAGTCTCGAATAAAGAAGCAGGAGCGGATGTTCGCTGTGGTTCTCAGGGAACACCAGTGCATGAGAGTCGCTGGCCTATGTGGCCGCGTTCGCCCGTGATTTCCTTCCCCGTTCTTCCTCCGTTCTTCCATCGCGATCTCACACAACAATGGACGTTATCGGAACGTCAAGTTCAGCGCCGTAGATAGCGGCCAGAGATAGTGATTAATCTCCATCAGCTGGATACAAGAGACGTTCCCACAATGCAGAACGGGTAAAGCAAGTTTAGCTCTATTAAAGAGAAAGAATGTTTGCACCGAGCAGTGCGCACGCATTATATTCTAATAAACACTGTGCATTACCTTATTAAAAAGACGGTGCCGCTGATCAGTTTATAAAGAAAGAAAAGTCAAATAAAAAGTTTATTTGTATTGCCCGCTTTATTTAGACAGATTAAGATATGACATACAATAACCCCATTAGGTATATCAAATTGTCCAATGTTAAATTAAGTCCAGTAGAGTTTACATGAACACCTTTTAAGAGTTAGCCCTCTAAATGTTTTAAAACTCTATGGGAGTTGATTTAACACTGTATTTTTGCTTTTTGCACACACACACACACACACATACACACATACACACACACACACACACACACACACACACACACACACACACACACACACACATATATATATATATATATATATATATATATATA
>JAFMOD010001031.1:432305-458917 GCA_019802435.1 Corydoras maculifer | reverse complement strand
CACACACACACACACACACACACACACACACACACACACACACACACACACACACACACACACACACACACACACACACAAGACCTGCATGGCCCATATGCATGCAGTGTATAAAAGGTGTTGTTTTGATATGAGTTATGCACTCCGCCTCTCTCACTCTTCATCTCAACCATGGAGGGCTGCTGCAAGTGTGTCTGTTTTCCTTTCCCGGTTATTGTATCTGTGCCATAGCATGAAAGACCACAGGCCTGGATCACACACACACACTTGCACACAAAGACATATACTTTCCGCCTGGCGTGTGCCTTTTTACAGTTTAACACACGGAAGAAATTCAAGGAATGAAAGATGCCAAAGATTATTACCCACCTGCAGGAGGGAGTTGAAGTCTATATAAGTAAATGATGCTCCTCTCTCTACTTTTACAGAAAATCCTGCTTAAATCATATTCAACTACATTATTCTGCATCAGTGAGATTTCTTCTGTTTAAAATGTCCCATATTAAATTATTGTTTTACACCTAACGCTTAACAAATAATTGTTCAAAATACAATTTGTAATCACTGTTTGAAAAAAAAGACAGGTAAGTAAGCTTCTGAGACTTAACAATAATATATATGTTTCTCACTGATCGTAGTATTTTATGAAAAACTTTTGAAATAACCTAAAAAATATTTTTTTTAAATGTTTTTTAAAACTTATCTTGATCTCCATATTGATGAACATGATTTTAGCAGTTGTTTGATGAGATTACACTGCAAAATATAATGAAAATAATATAACTAATGAATAATGTTACTCTGTTTATTAATATAATACAAAAATACAATTACTACACAAAATATTTTATTTTAAATGTTTATCTATCAGTGTGAGTACGTGTTTGTGTTTTGCAAAACCAACTTTTCTATGCTATTAAAAAAAAAACCTCATTGATCTAAATGTATAACTGCACACATTCAAGTTACAAAGTTTCCCTGTGAATGAAGAATGTATTTATGTAATAAATTCTTTTGAGAATCAATTGTGAATTTAAAATCTTTGTACAAAATATGTACAAAGTTGCAAAGTGTTTTTAAGAACCTTTTTGGCAACACAACCAAAGCAGTTGTGCTTTAGAAAATTTCTGAAGCTCATTACTTTTATATGAGCTCATTATTTTTGTTTATGACTTTGTCTGTTGAAAGAATTACAAGCCTCATATTTAAATTCTACCCAGTAGTAGGCGATTTTTGTAATAATTGCATTATAATCGTTATAACCATTGTACATTTAGTGTTACAGTATGCATTGTACATTTTAATGTTGCTTAAAATATACTGTAAATACTATTCAGACAAAAGTATTGGGACAATGAGACTGTAGCTTTTGTGACGTTCTATTATTATTATTGGTATCCCATTTGGAACAGTAACTGTAACAGTTCTATATGAGTTTGCAGTTTTGATTTTCTAAAAGTGTGCCTGTGGGAATTTTTGCCTGTTATTTACTAAGATAGATTCTAGCTCACATCTCTGCTAACATCTCTGTTCTAGTTCATCAGTCAGGTTCTTTCACATTAAACTACCCCAACCATGCCTTGCTCTGTGCGCTTGGGCACAATCATGTTTGAACAGCAAAGGGCCTTTCCCAAACTATTGCAAAGTTGGAAACATAGAATTTGTTAAGATTGCATGGCTTTACACCTGTGGGAATAGGATTCACTAAAGCAACATAATTTAATAATTCAATGCTGTGTCCCAAAATTTTTGTCCTAACAAAATCAACATTTTTGTACCTTTGAAAGCTACACATTGTTACATGCATGTAATGTGCAACAACTGGCCCAAGAAGGGATAGACTGTAGTTTGACCACACATATGGACTAAAACATGTCAATTTTTAAAATATATTTACAGCAATTAGAGCTAAAAATAAACCCAATCTCCCAAATTCCATGCAGTATTGGACTGAACAGGGTAATAAGGATGTTTCTGTTTTAACAGACTGTGTTTAAGTCATTTCAAAAACAGATGTTGAATGGTCAGCTGTGGTATATTTTATATATTCCAGCCATAATATTTCAAGCCATTCATTATCAGTAAATGGGATTTTTGAAAATCATTTCATTATTGGCAGTGAGCACTAAACCTAGAAGTAAAAATGTTAAACTGGATTTAAAGGTAAATAAAAAACTACACTGAACTACAGGAATTAACACAAAATAGAACTGTGGTTTGCTATGTGGTTGTTAAAGTTTTAGACTTATTTGAATATGATGCAGCAATGCAGTAGTTCCAAAAGCTGGCAGCAGTGCAACACAGTTGATGTCAAATAAATCTTGAAATCTTGGAATTTTAATGTTATTTTTTTTCCTGCAAATAAAAACAAAATATCAAATTAAATAAAAACTGAAATAAAACATACTCGAAATAGGTGGCCTGGTGGTGCAGTTGGTGGTGCTCTTGCTTTACAGAAAAAAAGGTCCTGTATTTTCTCAGTATTTTCTGTGTGAAGTTTATATTTTGCATATTTTTCTTGTCTTCATGCAAACCCTCCACAGTTTTAAAACATAATTCAGCAAGTCCTGTTTGGTTTAATGTGTGTGACATTGTGCCAGGTGTTTTCACAATGGTCACCTTGTGAGCACTGAAATTGATTTTAGATCTTCTTGATAAGGAAAAACAATATGGAAAATACATAGTTAAATGATTTTGTGTAATAAAATAAAATGCTGAAAGTTTAAATAAAAAATAAAAGCTATACTACCTTTGTTAGATAACAATCATCAACAGTCTGGCATCGGCGAAAGCTGCTGAACATAAACTCAATATGTGCTATTAACATCATCAGGATCTCATCAGTGTAATAAAGCACATTTAGCTTTTAACATCCCTCGAACAGAGTGAGATAACCCCATCTTCCGCCTGTGTATAACAAATCATGCCTGTTAATAGTCACAATGTTTATGTGTCATAACACAGCCACAGCGTGTCTTCAATGCTTCCGGACACCCTTATGTTTTAAGAATCCATGCACAAAGGGAAAGAATGTGACAGGGAAGCAGCCACGTCCTGAGAACCATCCTGCTATTCAACAGTGACTGCGTGTAGATATAAGAGTGTGAAGGTGTGTGGCTAAAAAGAAAAAAAGAAACTTGTTGAATCACATCTCGGTGGTCATCTTTCCCATCAGTGATGAAACACATCATTTGTTAGGAAGCATTTTGGAAATGGAGACCTATAGATTAGATAATTAGTTTTTTTTACACAGAAAATTAAAGACAGTACCTGGAGCTAATATATTGTTTCTTTTGCATAATCTAAACAAAACACTATTTATAGTAAATGTAATCATTTTGAAATAGATATTGTTTCAAAACATCAAGTGAAATATTTGCTCCAGTGTTACCACACTGTTGTATCTTGTGCAGAGCATTTATGCCAAAATAATTTAGATAAAAAGTTTGCATGATTAAAAATAATTTTAGAACACATTTTTCCATCAGTGGTCCTACACACATGCAAGTTACCCATGAGTCTCATACCTTATCTGACTGTTTTTTAAACTTTTTACAAATAACAACTGTAGGTGAAATGTTTACAGTAGGCAGTTCACAGTTTAGAGAACTGATGAAGCTGTCACTTTGTTTACAGTATTTTAGCTTTAGCAGAACTTTGCTTAATAGTTATTCTTAAAGGAAACTCTTTACCTATACACCAAAAAGATTTTAACACACTGACAAGATCAGTTGTCTGCTCAGATCAGAGTATCAGAGTTTACGTTCCGAAGTATGGTGTTCCTTCCCATCTAAGATTTCCTGTGTTCTTCCTTTGTTATAGAGCTTTTATTCTGATTAACGAGGATCAGCTGAGTACAATGTAGAAGCAGCTTCAGATCACTTGCACTGTGATCCTCTATTGTTTCGAACATTGTCTTATAATCACAATATTATTGTGCCCTGCTGACTTTTCTGCCTTTTTGTGTGTGTGTGTGTGTATGTGTGTGTGCATGTGTGTATGCTTGTGTGTATGTGTATCAGCCTCTGTTCTCATGCTGTCGTTAGCGTTCTCTAAGTTCCATGAATTCTCTTATAAAACAATGGAGTTGCATTCTGTTGCCCTGTGGCTTTCTTATGAATCACACACACACACACAGACACACACACACACACACAGACACACACACACACACACACACACACACACACGTGTAAAAACATGACATTTATCAGGTTATTGTGTATGTTAGTCTGTGTCTGTGATAGAGAGAGATACGGAGAGAGATGGACATAAATGCACAAAATCTGTGATATTAGCTAAGATTTTAAAGGAAAGTGAGACAGACAAAGAGAAACTCAAAGACAGGTAGAAAAAACATATATATTTTTACATGAAATGAAATAAACCAATAATGTTTAAATGTTACTTTAGTGTTTTACGGTTTGATCTGCCAGTGTGTAAACAGAAGTGTTTGTGTGTGTGTGTGTGTGTGTGTGTGTTTGTGTATTCTTATTTTCATACCTTGCTGGCTTTCACCTGAATATTTATTGATGTTTATTGGTTCATACGATATTGATTTTGATATATATAATAAGAAATGCGGCACGGTGGCTTAGTGGTTAGCACGTTCGCCTCTCAGCACTGGGGATTCCCGGTTCGAATCCCCATCTGGGTGGAGTTTCCATGTTCTCCCCGTGTCTGCGTGGGTTTCCTCCAGGTTCTCCGGTCCAAAAACATGGATTAAGTTAATTGAATTCTCAAAATTGCTCCATATAGAGTGTGTCTGTGTGAGTGAGTGAGTGTGTGCCCAGCGATGGATTGGCGCCCTGTCCTGGGTCTATTTGCCCAGCGCCCGAGACGTTCTCCCCTGGATGGGCATGGGGAACCCCACCGCGACCCTAATAGAGGATGAGCAGGAGATAATGAATGAATGAATGAATAATAAGACATATGCTAACATTAATCATTATAATGCCTTTTATTGTATATTATTAAAAGAGTTGTTTGTCTTAACTCTTTCATATGTATAGTCACCATACTCTGTTTATCTCACTCCGTGTGTGTGTGTGTGTGTGTGTGTGTGTGTGTGTATGTGTGTAGATATTCTATCGTGTAGTGCGTGAGGTTCATCCTGGTGAAGAACTAATATTGTTAATGAAGGCTGAAGAGTTTTCATGTAGCACTATGGCTCCAGATATACACGGTATGTTATATACACACACACACACACACGCACACACACACACACACACACACACACACACACACACACACACACACACACACACACACACTTGCACACAACGGACACATGCATGTACAACACATATACACACACACATACACAGACACACTCACACAGTGTCCGGTTTCCATCACTTAATATCACCAGACAGTGTGTATGTTAACTAATTTTAAGTGTCTTAGTTAAAGCTAAGCATACATTTTAAGATACATGAAAAAAATCCAGATCATGATTTGGTTTGATAATTCTACAGTGTAGCTGGTCTTTCCTTAAGTACTGACTCGTTCTTTCATTAGTAAGTCGCTTTGGATAAAAGCATCTGCTAAATGACTGATTGTTAATCTAATGTACGTAAATGTACATGAAAGAATATGTATTTAAAACTAGACCAGATGAAAAAATTCAAATTGTAAAGCATTTAAAAGTTTTCATTAATTTAATTTTTTTAAAAAAATTTTAAAAAATATTCATAATGCTTTATAACATTTGACATAAGCCTTTGTTAATGCACATAGATGTTCATAATCATAGTCATATATTGGTATAACAATTTGACACAAGGTTTTATAACACAAAGTTACATAATGCATTATTATATAAACTTACTTAAACATTTGATTCTTTGGATGTTTAGACATTCTTATTTAAAACAAGATGATTACACTTGACTTAAAGTTTGTAACAAGCTTTTATAAGCCATTATGTAATACCAATCATGCAATCGCTTTCAAAGAGATCAGTGATGACAATTCTTTATGCCTGTAAAAAGAGTGTATAAACTTTTATAAACATTTATGAGCACTTATAAAGTAATTTTCAGGAGAAGCGTTCATTAAACACAACCGACAGCATTATGTCACTGGTCTCTATAATACACAGTTAAAATATATAATTAATAATGCATTATGCCATTTTGTGTTATAAAGCCTTTTGGCATGTTCTTATAACACTTTATAACTGTGTTTATGTACATCAATGGACATTAATAAAGGCTTATGACAAAGTGTTACCCTTATCTTTATTAACTAAAAAATATAATCCAGTCTGCTTTTACATTCAAATCTAATATAATCTGAGACTATTGTTAACAGTTTTACTAATGAAATTTGCAGTTTAGTCCAGTCTAACTGAAGTTTGCTAGTTCTTTTCCTTGTGGTAAATTTTCTATCAATCATTAAGTTACTATCCAGCAGTAGCAATATTCAGAAAAGTTAGCACTCATGTCAATGACACTAAAACGGGCTTTATTGTCTTTTCAAACATGAGCCACTTTTAATTCTTTTCAACACGACCACCCACATTCATTTCTTCATCTCAGGCTTGCTGTCTCTCTCTTTTTCTCTCTCTCTGAGAGCTTTCTATTATCCCATTTTTTCCTCATGCACATTTAACAGAACACATAGCAGGTGAGTACATTCACCTCGTTTTTTGGCTTTATCTCATGTTCACAAACTGGCCTCTGATCAACTCCCTGCTACAGTCATAAAAGCCAGTTTCCAATAATCTTGATTACAAGCCACAATTGTTAGTTATTTTTTACTCTCCTTTAGTAACACTAGCGTGTGAAAGAGAAGGGGTAAAAAGTGAGACTTATTCAGTGTTGCTCTAAAGACACAGCTCAGATCACTGGCCCCGTTCTGATGTTTCCAGTGAAATGAGTTAGCAAATTGGTGACAGCCACTAGGAGGGGCTTTCATGACAAGCACAGACTGACAGTGCACCTGCAGTAAAGCTTTATCCTCTCCACATATTAGTGTATCTGTTGACATTAATGACATCTGTCTTTTTACCATTTACCATTTTACTGTGGTTCTTGGTCCCTAACCGCCCCCTGAATCCTGCAATGCTGCAGTGTTTCACTAATAAATATAGCAGCATCGCAATAATCAAACATTTTATCTAAAGTGAAACCGAGTAAATAGGTTAGGTAATGATCTTCAACTGTAGCTTGTTTGTGTTAACTTTCTGTGGAGGAAAGGAAAGCATGCAGAATGAAGAGAATGCATCAGCCCTAGCAAGGCACAGCATCAGCCCCAGCACTACTCCAGTAGAAAAGGCTGATTAGTACCATACATGCAAGAAGGAGCTTGATGGTGTGAGGTATGTCTAGGTATTACCAGAATTAGCACTTCGTATTGGAGATTGAAGAGTTGGTCCAGGATACTGCATTTCTATCCTAAAGTAAAATAAATTTTAGGCTGATGTGTTGGGGGTTAGGGTATTTTTTCTGCCCTTCTGATGAACCTTTTACAAAAACTTGCTTTAATATACTAAAATATTTTGCTTTAACATACAGAAATAAATATACTATAATTGCTTATTAATGATTGCTCTCCCAGCATTTTCTGCATTGCAGCACATACAGACGTAAAGATGGTGTTTACTCTGAGCTTCAGCTACACTTTTCATTCTTCACAACTAAAGAAATTAAGATTTTTTTAATATTAGGTATAATATTTAAAGATAACATGTAACGATAAAATATTCATTCATTCATTCATTCATTATCTCCCGCTTTATCCTCTATTAGGGTCGCGGTGGGGTTCCCCATGCCCATTCAGGGGAGAACGTCTCGGGCGCTGGGCAGATAGACCCAGGACAGGGCGACAATCCATCGCTGGGCACACACTCACACACACAGACACACTCTATATGGGGCAATTTTTTGAGAATTTAATTGACTTGATCCATGTTTTTGGACTGTGGGAGGAAACCGGAGAACCCGGAGGAAACCCACACAGACACGGGGAGAACATGGAAACCCTACCCAGATGGGGATTCGAACCGGGAATCCCTAGTGCTGAGACGCGAACGTGCTAACCACTAAGCCTCCGTGCCGCCCAAGATAAAATATAAGAAATACATTTTTAAATAAAATATATATATAACAGCATATAAAATGAATTTGATGAAATATATCTGATTTTATTTCTGTTAAAAATATACATCTACACAATTACTGAACAGTCCCAAAGTGTGTGCTAACAATGGTGTGATGACATGTGTACAGAGGAGCGTCAGTACCGCTGTGAGGACTGTGAACAGATCTTCAACTCTGGCTCTGAACTGCTGGAACATCAGAATCACTCGTGTTCCAACAGACCTTCATCCGGCTTCACACTTCCCGAGCAGGCAATTCTCAGTGCTGGTGATGAGTGTATAGACTGTGAGCGAGTGTTTCCTGATGCTCAGAGGTAAGAACATATTTATCCTCTATCACATTCACTTGCTAAATTCTCAAGTCATGTCAATCCTAAAATGCTGTAATTGAAAACCTGATTTTCATACTACTACAACTAGGCAAACTTTTTTACACCCATCTTTACTTCTAAATCGACCTAGACTAACACTATCATGTGACCTATACATCCATGATCTATGTTCTTGAACAAATTCATTTTTGATTAATTCATATTCATTGATATGAATAGATTTTCAAAGATTTCCCTGCATTTACTTGCAGTATTTTTTAAATAGTTTGCGATATCAGCACCGTTCCAATTCTTAACTGTCCCAACCATTGATGTGACCACGACTTATAGACAAGCTATTATCTGGCCAAGCCCACTTTTTACCTCATTCACTGTGTTGATTACGTATTTGATATACGTATGCACTGTGTCTAGTACTGCCATGTTGCAATCATACTTGCATTTTTTTAGGGAAATGCACCTCTCTAGTTGTGTGTTAATGCAAAATAATTTTAAAAGTAGCTGATCAAAAGTTATTTGTGATTTTTAATGAATTTTAAGTTGAAATTTAACTCTGTTTTGTTTGTTTAGTCTGGAGGCTCACTCGCTTGCCCACTCAGAGGAGAGGGAATATAAATGTGACCAGTGCCCCAAGGCTTTTAACTGGAAGTCCAACCTGATTCGTCACCAGATGTCACATGACAGTGGCAAGCACTATGAATGTGAAAACTGCTCAAAGGTAGAGTCCTAACATTCGAAGGGGTGTGTGTGTGTGTGTGTGTGTGTGTGTGTGTTTTTATTTATTTATTTATTTATTTATTATTTGCTTGTGTGTGTGTGTGTGTGTGTGTGTGTGTGTGTCTGTGTGTGGTGTGTGGGGAAGGGATGAACCTACATTTTTGTATATGAGTAGCAAAGTAAGGCTTTAGAGCTTTTTTTATTAAGTAAGAAAGGTCAAACTGCATTTACATTGCTATTATATTGGCTGAACACTTGGAGATGTTTAATGTACACACTAAAAATTGTGATTCTTTACAAGAATATGGATTTAATCTTATTCACTGCTAATGACTTTGTCATCTTTCGCCATACTTTACAAAAAAGAGTGGATTTTTAATAAAATTTAAAATGGTTGTTTTTCCATGGGCAGCAACAGTGGCTAAGTGGTAAGCACATTTGCCTCTCAATCCTGGGAATCCAGGTTTGAATCACAATTTGGATGGAGTTTCCATGTTCTCCCTGTGTCTGTTTGGGATTTTACTGGGTTCTCCTGTTTGCTCCCACAGTCAAAAAAACATGGATTTGAGATAAATGAAATGCTCCAAATTGCCCTATATAGTGTGTCTGTGTGAGTGCAATAGATTAGCGCCCTGTCCTGGTTGTATCTGCCCAGTGCCTGAAACGTTCTCTCCTGGCATGGGGAACTCCCCAACGACCCTAGTAGTGAATTAAGTGAAAAATAATGAATTAATGTTTGTTCTATGTGGCACCTTCCTCATCATCCTATCCTGTCTAATTACTCATAACAGCTACAGCAAACAATACAAATATAGAGCAAACTGTTGTACGTTTATATTTCTTTTCTACATTATATTTACTCCTGACAGTAAAAAATGTGGCCATATTTAGTGAGTAAGCTTTTTTATATACACTGTCTGGTTTGAATCCCAATCTGGGTGGAGTTTCCATGTTCTTCCCGTGTCCGAGTGGGTTTCCTCCAGGTTCTCCGGTTTCCTCCCACAGTCCAAAAACATGGACCAAGGGCAATTTCATTCATTCATTCATTATCTTCCGCTTATCCTCTATTAGGGTCGCGGGGGGGTTCCCCATGCCCATCCAGGGGAGAACATCTCGGGCGCTGGGCAGACAGACCCAGGACAGGGCGCCAATCCACCGCTGGGCACACACTCACTCACACAGACACACACTATAGGGGCAATTTTGAGAATTCAATTAACTTGTTCCATGTTTTTGGACTGTGGGAGGAAACCGGAGAACCCGGAGGAAACCCCCCCCCCCCCCCCCCCCCCCCCCCCCCCCCCCCCCCCCCCCCCCCCCCCCCCCCCCCCCCCCCCCCCCCCCCCCCCCCCCCCCCCCCCCCCCCCCCCCCGTGTGTGTGAGTGTGTGCCCAACAATAGATTTGCGCCCTGTCCTGGGTGTATCTGCCCAGCGACCGAAATGTTCTCCCCTGGATGGGCATGGGAAAGATAATGGATGGATGGAAAATTACATGAATAATATTTTGGCTCTTTAGTTACACATTATTTTGACAGATTATTAAGTTTTTATTAGTCATGGTTATTTAGTTTCTCATTGCTATTCTTTTTTGGATAAAAAGTGAAATTCAATATGAGGTATATTTAAATACAAAACTGATCTAGATGTATATGTATAAGTGAATATGTTTGTCTGTGTGTCTGTCCTCCATGTGTCTGGTGACCTGTAAAAGAGTGTTTCCCTTTATTTTACTTATACACAATCCAGCACTTAATAAAACCCTGAGGGGGATAAACATTTATTCACGATCACAGTAATTTACAAACATAAATTCATTATCTTATGCTTAATCCTCTACTAGGATTGGGGAGGGTTATCATGCCCATACAGGGAAAATGTTTCGAGCACTGGGCAGATACACCCAGGAAAAGGCGCCAATTTATTGCTAGTCACACTCACTCACACAAGCAAACACAAAAACACACTCTATATGGGGCCATTTAGAGATTAAGACATTTTTAGTGCATGATATTAAATTAGCTTTTACTTTTTTTTTTACTTTTTTACTTTTAATTTTAAAACCTTAATTCAAAGCTAAAAGTAAGTAAGAGTAAGCTGAAATGAAGAAAACCAACAAAATATAATCAAATAGAACAAGAGAACACAAAGTATTCAGTTAACAATGCTTAACAAGGCTTCCTGGAATTTCAGTAGCACTAATGATAAGCTTGGTAAAATAATAGAAACTGTCCCAGATTACTCAACGGTGTTTAACCCTCAACCCTTAACTTTGACCTTAATCTGTATTGATTATAATTATATATATTTTTTAATTTACAATTACAATTATTTAATTAATTTACATTTCAAGGTTTATAGTAAATAGTGCCTGGGAGACTTTGCAAATCTTCATGAGAAAGTCTTTTTCCAGTAGTTTTTGAAATGAATTCTTGGGATTTCTTACAAACAAAATTCCTGTGTCAGATTGATCACCAGGTAAGAATTGCCTGATCACCACAATATGTATCTTGTATGTTATTAGTAAAAGATAAAAATGTATTAGTTTTATAGTTAATTTTTTAAATAGCAGTTGAATAAATGAAAACATCAAATTTTAATGACAAAGCCTAAGGCATGGTGTTGTGGACATTGGCAAGAGTAAATATACTATATGGTTATTGTGTATACAGTCATGGCCAAATGTTTTGAGAATGAAACAAATATTATATTTTCCCATGATCTGCTGCCCTCTGGTTTTTATGTGTGTTTGTCAGATGTTTTTATCACATACAGAAATATAATTGCAATCATATTATGAGTAACAAAAGCTTTTATTGACAGTTAGAATGAGTTATTGCAGCAAGTCAATACTTGCAGTGTTGACCCTTCTTTTTCAGGGCCTCTGCAATTCTCCCTGGCATGCTCTCAATCAACTTCTGGACCAAATGCTGACTGATAGCAGTCCATTCTTGCACAATCAATGCTTTTTTTTTGCATTTTGTCAGAATGTGTAGGTTTTTGTTTGTCCACTCGTCTCTTGATGATTGACCACAAGTTCTCAATGGGATTAAGATCTGGGGATTTTCCAGGCCATGGACCCAACATCTCTATGTTTTGTCCCCTGAGCCATGTAGTTATCACCTTTGCTTTATGGCAAGGTGCTCCATCATGCTGGAAAAGGCATTGTTGATCACCAAACTGCTCTTAGACGGTTGGGCAAAGTTACTCTCGGAGGACATTCTGGTACCATTCTTTATTCATGCTGTGTTTTTAGGCAAGACTGTGAGAGAGCCGATTCCCTTGGCTGAGAAGCAACCCCACACATGAATGGTTTCAGGATGCTTTACAGTTGGCATGAGACAAGACTGGTGGTAGTGCTCACTTCGTCTTTTCCGAATAAGCTTTTTTCCAGATGTCCCAAACAATCGGAAAGGGGATTCATCAGAGAAAATGACTCTTCCCCAGTCCTCAGCAGTCCACTCCCTGTTTTTTTGCAGAATATCAGTCTGTCCCTGATGTTTTTTCTGGAGAGGAGTGGCTTCTTTGCTGCCCTCCTTGAGACCAGGCCTTGCTCCAAGAGTCTCCGCCTCACAGTGCGTGCAGATGCACTCACACCTGCCTGCTGCCATTCCTGAGCAAGCTCTGCACTGCTGGTAGCCCGATCCCGCAGCTGAAACACCTTTAAGAGACGGTCCTGGCGCTTGCTGGTCTTTTTCGGGCGCCCTTGGAGCCTTTTTGGCAACGATGGAACATCTCTCCTTGAAGTTCTTGATGATGCGATAGATTGTTGACTGAGGTGCAATCTTTCTAGCTGCGATATTCTTACCTGTTAGTTTCCTACACATGTTTCTTTAGAGATAACCATGGTTAACAAAAGAGAAACAATGATGCCAAGCACCAGCCTCCTTTTAAAGTGTCCAGTGGTGTCATTCTCACTTAATCATGACAGATTGATCTCCAGCCCTGTCCTCATCAACACCAACACCTGTGTTAATGGCGCAATCACTGAAACGATGTTAGCTGGTCCTTTTAAGGCAGGGCTGCAATGAAGTTGAAATGTGTTTTGGGGGATAAAGTTTATTTTCTAGGCAAATATTGAATTTGCAATTAATTGCTGTTAAGCTGATCACTCTTTATAACATTCTGCAGTATATGCAAGTTGCCAAAACTGAAAGCAGTACACTTTGTAAAAATTATTATTTGGATCATTCTCAAAACTTTTGGCCATGACTGTAGAAGATTTTGCCTTCAAATGCACAATTAATGAGTGTTAATGACAGTTAACCCTTGACAATATAAATTTTGTTAGTATATATTTACTGACCAGGCTTAAAATTATGACTACCTTCCTATTATTGTGTTGGTCCCCATTTGCTGCCAAAACTGCCCTGACATGCTGAGGCATTGATCCACTACTGCTGTGGAATCTGGCACAAAGATGTTTGCAGCATGTTCTTATGATATATGTTGTGATGTGGGGATGTATTTGTCCATCATATCCCCAGATGCTCGACTAGTTTAAAATCAGGGGAATTTGGCAGCCAAGTTAACACCTTGAACTTGTGTTGTGATTCTTGAATCATTTTGCATTATTAGAAACAGACCGTAGACCTCAGGGAATAAGAGTATACGTGATATGCTACAATGTTTAGCTACGTGGTATATGTCAAAGTAGGACATCAGGTTAATCAGCAGAACATTGCTTAAAGCATCACACTTCCTCCATGCATCCTGGTCCCATGTATCCCCCAGGTAAGCAATGCACATTCATTTGGCCACTTACGTATGTGATGTAATGAAAACATGATTCCAGGCCACTTTCTTAGTTTCCAGTTATGTTATGTTTTTTTTTAGGAAGAAACCTTGGAAGGACCAAGGCTCAATGGGGGATTTATCCTCCTTAAGCAGTCGAGCAGCATTAACAGTATAGGACAGCCATGTACAGATTGTGTAGTGATCAGTTGTCCGTATGCAACAATTGAAAAAACTATAACAATTGGAGAAACTGTAAAAGTCCATTGAGGCCATCCTGTAGGACTGCCAGTCCAATAGAAATTCGGGTTCCATCCAGTAAATCGTGTTAGCCGCAGTGCCATGGATGGCCCACGCTTACCGGGCCATTCCCATTTGTCCCATTTACTTGAATAAATTTTTTAATAATTTTAGATAACACTGCCATTCCAAATCTAAACTGCACCAACCAGTGACATGACCACAGCTTATAGACACACCCTAATAACTGCCACGGCCACTTTTTACTTTGTTCACTGTATTTCTTTGATATACATATGCACTGTGTCTCCTACGGCCAAGCTGCAATCACAATCGCATTTTCTTTTGGAAATGCATCTCTCTAATTATTGTTGCTAAACTGTAAGGGGACCTTCATCAAATTCAGTAAAACCCTGTGGAAGAATATTGAGTTTTTTAACCTTTTCCTTATTGCTTTCCTTATGGCTCTACCTCTGTACATTTCGGTGTGTGTATGCAAACTCTACATCCTTCTCACCCAGCAGGTGTTTACAGACCCGAGTAACTTGCAGAGGCACATCCGCTCCCAGCATGTTGGTGCACGGGCCCATGCCTGCCCCGACTGCGGCAAAACCTTTGCCACCTCATCTGGCCTCAAGCAGCACAAACACATCCATTCCTCTGTCAAGCCCTTCATGTGTAAGTCTCTCACCCCCTACATATGTAAGTCTAACACACACTCTCACACACACAAACGCACATAATTGCTCAACAAGTGTTGTTATTTCTACAAAATAAAGTTAATTTACCATATGACTTGATCTTTATGTGTCTAAGTCATTAGGTTTTACAGAACAGTCTTTCTTGCACTTTTTGGAGCACTTGTAACAGCTCATAATGTAATGACTGTACATTATGTTCATAAATGACTGATGGTGTAAAAAAAATCATTATTCTGCTGCATAACAAGAGTCATTTATTGCATTTTGGCATTACACCAACTCAAACTACATTATGTGTTGCTATTAAATCTTTATTTAAATAGAAAGGTAATTTCTTTAACCTTGCCCCTGTGGCCCACCTATACTCCTTGATTTCTGATCCTTGCCCTCCAGTGTCGTGATGGTACACACTGACCCCAGTGTGGCCGCTGTGAAGTTGGCGTTTTCCTTGTCCGCACAATAAATACAGAACCATAGCCATGCCAGACAAATAGTTACCACATGTAGTTCTGTCTGCAATACACAACCATTTACAGCAATCAGCAATTAAACATGCAGCTCTAACAACAACTAATGACCACAGTAATGTGCGCGCACACACACACACACACACACACACAAACACACACACACACACACACACACACACACACACACACACACACACACACACACACACAATAACCCAGCCAACAAACGTTTTAGTTTTTTTGGGGGGATATGTTTGTTTGATGTGCAACTACTGCAATTGCACTTGAACTGTACATGAACCACCCCAGTTGCAGAAACATTAAAAGTGTGTGTGTGTCTTTGTGGTGTGTGTGTGTGTGTGTGTGTGTGTGTGTGTGTGTGTGTGTGTGTGTGTGTGTGTGTGTGTGTGTGTGCCCCCCCCCCCCCCCCCCCCCCCCCCCCCCCCCCCCCCCCCCCCCCCCCCCCCCCCCCCCCCCCCCCCCCCCCCCCCCCCCCCCCCCCCCCCCCCCCCCCAGAAAGGATCAGTCTGGAGATATAATAAAATTACGGTGAAACTTTACCTAAATCCGGTGTTCATAATGCAATACAACACAAGTATAAAGCTTTATAATGTATTCATAATGCTGTCTAAAACTTGTCATAAGCCTTTGTTAATGTCCATAGATAACTATGGCATAACTATACTTATAAAGTGTTATAAGAACATGCCATAAGGCTTTATAACACAAATGGCATAATGCATTAGAAAATATATATTTTAACTGTTCATCAACTTATTGTAGAGACTGGTGACATAAAGCCCTATAGCGTTTGTTTTATGTGTTGTGTCGTGTAATGAACATTTTATAAGTGCTCATAACTATTTATGAATACTTATAAGCTTCTCTTTAAGGCATAAAGCAACATCATGAATTATCTCTTTGAAAGAGACTTCATCCATAGTAAATAATGACTTTTAAAAGCTTATAAATGCCCTTTCCAGACATTAATTAAGTGTAATCATCTTGTGAAAGTACGAACATCCAAAGAATCAAATATTAAATATATCTTTATTGTTATTATTTTATATTAATATTATTAATAAGATTAATATACTTATTATTACTATGGGGCATTGTCACTTTGTGTTTAAAAGCTCAATGTCAAATTCTTATAACACTGAGATTATGAACATCCATGTACATCAATTAGGGCTTATGACAAATGTTTTATTAATAATTTATAAAGCTTTGTAAATACATTCATAATACATTATGGATATCGGATTCATAGAAAGTGTTACCAAAATTACTTGTGATTTTGTAAGTGTCCTAATATTTTCACGTATAATTGTTTTCATTATTATTGATCACATTATTTAAACACCAGCCTTTAGCAATAATACTGAAGTCCAAGTAAAGTCTAAATGTGACAGAAAAACACATATGGCACAATTTTGACATGTTTAAGCTAAAAAATTTTGCTATAGCACATACGTAAGCAAACAATTTTAACACATTGATGCAACATAAAATAAGTACATTATACCATAACACCAAGGTTCATACTGATGGTGAAAATGCAAACCAAAAGAAAAGCTCCTGAAGGTATGTAACACTCTGAGAGCCTTCGTTCACTGAATTTCTTAAAAGTATTTGGTCTGAAAGTACTTATCATTTCGTTGGTATCATTACTCATGCATCAATGCATATGCAGGCCTCTTAGTCACTCAGCACTCTGAAATGTGTTTTTAATAATTAGTTACTTTTTATGAGAAAATGACAAAAAAGGCTAATATCCACATCCGTCGTGTTACATCTTTCACTGATTTCACACCTACTTCGTGTGCTCAGCCATGTGAGGTCTCTCTCTCTCTCTTTCTATCTCTCTCTCTTTCTCTCTCTCACTATGTCTTGATAGACATTATTTCATACACGTGCACACACACCCACACACCAGTCTAATATGGATTGTCTTCCTTTAGAAGTCACACTAATATTTACTCTAAATCTTTTGATCCAGGTCTTTACAGAAGAGCTGTACCATAAACAGATTTTACCTTCAACCCTAATGACCCTCTCACACACTGCAGCTCCCTCACAGATCTTGCATCTCACTGCGCTCTTTCCCGTTATTTCTTTTAAGAGCCGTACTTATAAAAACATGGTCTTTGTAAGGAGACACATGAC
This sequence comes from Corydoras maculifer, assembly GCA_019802435.1. Taxonomy (NCBI): domain Eukaryota; kingdom Metazoa; phylum Chordata; class Actinopteri; order Siluriformes; family Callichthyidae; genus Corydoras; species Corydoras maculifer. The sequence continues at coordinate 441,450 of JAFMOD010001031.1, read as the reverse complement.
TGAGTAATGGCTCAATGCTTATCTTTCTACCTAACCTGACATATTTGGTTATGTGTCTCGATGCATATTTGAATCTCTTTCAACTGCAGTAACTTTTTTCCCTTTTTTTTTTTGTTTTTTTTGACTATTAAACACAGTTTTCAAAGTCTTTTGGCACTTTTAGGCCAAACAGTTGAAGAAACTTTTTTTTTTCAGTTCAAGGAACTTATTCACTACCCACGGGTCACGTTCTTTTTGAACTGTGTACCTTGAAGAACATTTTGGTGTTTGCTTTTTGGAAGCCAGATGGTGGGCCAAAGCACAATATAGCTTGAATGTAGCTTGAGCACAATGTTTTGAATAGAATTTAAGTGAATATTTCAGTTAATATATTTCTCATACATGAAATGAAATAGCAATACACTTTCTGATGCATACAGTTTGCATTAAGCCTAGAGATTTTTGATTATTGTATGTCTATGGTTATCTCTTTAAGCATTGTGCTGTTATTTATGGCTAAAACCATATAAACCTGTGATCACTACACAACACTGTTGTGCCTTTGTAAATTGACCAATGAACATTTAGTTATCATACATGATCCCTATATTCAAAGGAAGGACCTAGTGGGAAGAATAAACTAATGGAGGGCTCTAAGAAATATATTTATCCATATTTCTGCAATGTGTACCAAGAAGTAGTTACTTTCTTCAATAGTTTGATCCAACAGTAATTTATCAGGATTTTATTTTTTAAACATAATTACAAAAAAAAAACAAAAAAAAACAGAAAAATCTAAGCACTTTTGATCCACTGGCTGGCTTTTCAACACTTGAACACAAACAGAAAAAACCACTAATGGTACTTAACTCCTCCTAATAAAGTTACTAGATCTATTCAATCTAAAAGCTCTCATTTGGTGAGTTTGCGTCTAATTTATTAGAAAGCACTGACAGACATACCAATGTTGGTAATCTGTTTGTTAGTGTGTACCCATGCATTCATTCATTATCTTCTGCTTAATCGTATACCAGGGTCTGCCCGGTGGGGGTCGGGGGGGGGGGGGGGTTTGGGCACTGGGCAGATACACTCAGGACAGGGCTCTAATCTATTGCTGGGAAAACTCACTTACACATACACAGACACACAAACACACTCTATATGGGGCAATTTAGACCATTCAATTTTACCTTGAATTTTGGACTGTGGGAAGAAACCGGAAGAAAGCGGAGTAAACCCGCACAGACACAGGGAGATCATGGAAATTTTCCTACTGGGATTTGCACCTAATTTGCACTAATACATCTTGCTGCCCGTAATGTGTACTTGTACTTGTAATAATATTTGGACAAAATGGCAACTAATACCACTTTGTCCCACAATTTTAGTTTTTTTGTATTCCAGTTGTACATTGTGGGATGCTGAAATCCAATAAATGAGTTATATAGTAGATTAAATATTCTACCCAAATGTTCTTGGTTCAACTAACATGATATCGGCGCATGTCTTGTACACCCAACCTTAAGTGGAACAAGTTAGAAAGATATTTTGCTGCTTCTATCAAAAAAGGACTTTGCATTGTTGATCACAAGTGATAAGGAAAGTTCTGAGGTTGTTTGAGGTGGTGTATTTCTGCGTATTTGTACATAGGCTGCTGTGAAACAGGGAAAGAGACAGGTCAGTGATTGTAGTCCATGGGAACGGACCTGCAGGATAGGATTCATTCAACTCAGTTTCCTTCTCACGACTAAAATAGAGCTATTGTGCTGTCTCTTAGAGACAGTCTGCATCCCAGTGCCACCATATGTCATTGTCGCTCAGTATCATTCTGTTGCGGGCGTGTATAGAATATTCTTATCTACCCATCTGTGCTGGGTATGTACAATTGTCTGAAATGTTTATGTATCTCCTGCAGTCTTATCCTGTGAGCATGAGAAATAAAGGTTTGTGTATGAGGCATTGTGTAACACTTTTCCCTCTGCTCTTGATTTCTGCAGGCGAGGTGTGCCACAAGTCTTACACCCAGTTTTCCAACTTGTGTAGGCACAAACGCATGCACGCCGATTGCCGGACGCAAATCAAGTGTAAAGACTGTGGCCAGATGTTTAGTACCACTTCTTCTCTTAACAAGCATCGACGCTTCTGTGAGGGCAAGAATCATTTTGCTACAGCTGCAGGGGGACTTTTTGGTTCTGGCATGTCCCTTCCTGGCACTGCTGGAGTTGACAAGTCCACTTTGGGTATAGGGTCAGGCTCTGCTGGATTGGCAGATTATTTCGGACCAAACAGGCATCATGGGGGACTAACGTTCCCAGCTGCTCCTGCAGGATTCCCATTTAGTTTTCCAGGACTTTTCCCATCTGGATTGTACCACAGGCCTCCACTCATTCCACCAACTCCCATTAAAAACCCACTAGCCTTAGATTTACAGAAAAGTCAATCACTGAGCTCACCTGTGCATGTGCATCAAGAGTCACAAGATTTATTAAAAAATTTCCACAAACATTCCATTATTGGGGATAGATCAGAAACAGAGGATCTTAGGGAAAGCTGTGTCTCCAAAGTGAGGCAAGGAATTAAGACAAGTGACCACTCAGAGAGCAGTGATCTGGATGATATAAGCACACCAAGTGGAAGTGAGCTTGAGAGCACCTCTGTGTCTGAGCTTGACAGTGATGCTGAGAGTGATGGACATCAGGAGAGGGATCAGGAAAACAGAAAAGGGCAAAAAAAGAAATCCAGCACATCCAACTTGGACCAAAATCCCAATTTCTCTAGCTCCAACAGCAGCAAGGTTGTTGACAATAATGGAACCGATGTGCCTCCTCTCGGATTATTTTCTCCTACTGTCGATGAACACACTGCAGTTTCTGGAGCAGTAAATGACTCCATTAAAGCCATTGCTTCTATTGCAGAAAAGTATTTTGGCTCCACAGGACTTGCAGGTCTACACGATAAAAAAGGGGGTGCCCTACAGTACCCCTCCATGTTCCCGCTGCCTTTTTTTTCTGCTTTTCCTCCTCCAGTCTATGCTTTTCATGAGAGGTCACAGCTTCCAGGCCACAAAGGGGAGCCAGAAAGCCCATTAAAGGAAGGCAAGAAACCAAGAGGAAGTAATGTTGAATCCCCTTTTGATCTCACAACTAAACGCAAAGTGGAGTGCCTACCACAATCGTTTACACCAGCTAAGTTGGAGGTGAAGAAAGTGTCTTTGACCAATCAGGACCAGCCACTGGACCTGAGTTTGAGTGGACGTAGCCGAGGCGCAAGTCTAAAAGATGGCAAATCGCAAAAGAACCTCTTATTTGAAAAGGAAAGAATGGAGATAGATGTGCCTACAGCAGATGCCACAATCCAGCATGCAAGACCCACCCCATTCTTTATGGACCCAATTTACAGGTACTGTTAATTACATCTCTCTTTCATAACTCACTGTTGAAAAAATCTTGCATACCTTTATAACTCATAAAATCATCTTTTAGACTCTGTTAATTGTGGTCTGGAAATATATCCTTTTTCCTATCACTACAGATGATGCTCAACCCCATTAAAAAAAAAAAGTCAAATGTAACAAGCAATTGATCTCTCTGATTTATTGGTTCTTTGACGGGTGTATAAGTATAGTATCTCTCAAATACCTAGAATTAGCAATGATGCTTTGTAACTTACCACTTTTGTCAAAACATTGTAGGAAAATTGTCATACATTAAAAGTTTTTACATAATATTGTAAAAAATAGTTCAAGCAGGGGAATGATAAAAACTACAGTTAAACCATCAGGGATCAGTCCTCAAGGTTAGCTTTAATGCTAATGCGATATTAAAAAATTTCAAAAAGTCTATCCCTGAATTGAAAGACCAGATTTTTTTTCTTTACAAAAAGAAAGTTATTGCTATTAAATTGTGATGACAAGTTTTGTGTACCTAAATAAAAAGAAACACATAGACTGCAACTACTGTAAGTGCAAAAGCCAACATCTCTCATGGTATGGTGGTGCACTGAGGTGAATTGTAAGGTTCAATTAACTGTATATTTAAGGAACAAAATCTTTTTTCCAGAAGTCTATTTTTTACTTGCATGAAGCCCAGATATGTCTCCAATTCAAAATGTACAAAAAACTTGTACAAGAAAATGATCAGACAATAAATGTCACTAAATATAAAGTAGCTGAACCATTAAATATTATATTAAGCAACAATGAACAAATTTTTAGCACTCGCTTGTTCTTCCCCGGGAGATCGGCTACGCGGGAAAAATGCGTACACCGCTTGCGCCTGAAAGCGTCCACAGGGTACGGCTGCGCGGAGAAAATACGCAACGCCGAAACAAAACAAACGTTACTAACACCGGGATATTACCGCAACAAAGACGTGCCCGGGTATACAGGAACACGGAAACTAATACAGAAAACACCCGGTCATGTGTACAAAATAAACCAATCACCCAACGGAGACAAATAGTACATTAATGACAAATACGTATTTTCTTTTCTAAAATGTCTGAAAAACACAAAGGCATACATCTCTGTGTTTTAACTTTCTTTTATAATAAAATCTGTTTTAAAATAATAAAATGTAAAACAACACATTATATTGCAATCTACTTAATAACAATGGTGTTTGTTTTTATAAACACTGATTTCTTTTTATTTTTGTATTTTGTAACTTACCAAAAAAAAAGAATCTCAACAAATGAGACTTTTTTTAAATAGCATTTTTAGATAAACCTGTATTCTATGTTATGAACTCAGCAGGGTTGAGAAGAGAAAATCAAGCGATCCGTTTGAGGCACTAAAGGAAAAGTACATGCGATCTACCCCAGGCTTTCTTTTTCACCCACAGGTAAGATTGCTAAATTGTTTAAGTGGTTAGATCTTTAAAGGGCCAACAGCAACTGACTGCAACTAAATTTTTTTCCTTTTTGATTTTTTCATTACATCAGACATGTGGATTTTTAACATTCTTTATACCAAACATTTTTAACTCTTAAAATAAATTGTTTTATTTTCTTTTACTACAAATTTGTTGGATTGTTAGTACATGGCCATTGCAATACAATAAACCTGATTCTGATTTAATCACACTTTATTAAAACAACATGTGTGCTTAGGGCTCTTGTATTAATAATAAACTTTGTGCTTTTTCAATCACTGGACAGATGTCCAGATATTTTCCTTTAGAATTTGAAGGTACAGTTAATTGTTTCATAAATGATGGTAGAACCACTGAATAAATCCAAACAGGCCAAGCCACGAAAGTACCTCACTTGTGTGTCTTTCTTTCTTCAAACATAACTCTCCTCATTCAAACAAAATAATATTTTTTCTTCCTCATAAAGCATTGTTGTAATAGCACATTGCTGTCCATGTAATCTTTAGTACACAGCAGAAGGGTAGCATTTTCTGACTATTTGCAACACTACCATACACACAATTAATGTTCAGTGCAAAAGCCAACATCTGTCATGGTATGGTAGTGCACCTGTGTCATTGGTAAATTGTGAGGTTCAATTGGCATTAAAGTGTATTTTTAAAGAAGTCATATGATACTAAGACACTTTTTCTTAGAAATCTATTTTTTACTTAACTGAAGACCCGATATGCAACACAAAATGTACATGTCTAATACAATAAAATGACTATTACAAAATGTTTTTTTTTTATAGTAGACTCATAAACATTAACACTTGTCAATGTGAAGAAGTGTTTTAGTCAGCTAGAGTTTATTTTTATCTATTTTGGACTGTCACACTGATTAACTGGTCGTGGAAATAGTACTACAAATTGTCCCATATGTACACAGTATATGTGATTGTGAATTAGTGAATGAGTTCAGACTCTTTAGAGATGTTTTTGTAACCTTTTCCAGTCTAATTAGCATCAACAACTGTTCTTTAGAGTTTTCTTTTGTTCATGCTATTATATACTTTTACAATACATTGTAATGATCAGACAAACAGGGTACCTTTTCATCAATGTCATCCCAGGTTTAATATGTAAAGGTTTACATATTTTGCCACCTACAGATACAAAATATTGTGTGTGTGTGTGTGTGTGTGTGTGTGTGTCTGTGTGTGTGTGTCTTAAAGAGAGAGAGGGGAGAGGGAGACAGTATGTGTTTGTGAGTGAGAGAGTGAGTGAGTGTGCATGTGCACATCATAAGTAGCCTATATTTTACCACAGTAATTTTAAGTGTCTCTCTCTCAGACTGATTCAGACTGTGCTGTTGTGTTTTATTGCCTGTTCCTGGTTCTATTTTACAGGCTGTTTGACTGGGCAGATTTATAAAGTATGTCTGCTCAGTGTCTGTGCTCGATAACATCCACATGTGCACCACACACAGTTTAATAAGGAGACCTATTAGCATCCGCTTTATTTCGTGACACCAACTGTGATCCTCATCATCACTAGAAACACTATCCATATCCATACTGTACACAAACCAGCTAGAGACCAATCATATTTAAATGACATAATATTATTTATATTGATAATAATAATTGTAATAATAATAATTCTAATTATTATTATTTTTATTATTATTATTATTATTATTATTATTATTATTATTGCTGCCATTGTTGAGTTTATAACTTTCTGAACAACATACAAATATATTCATTTAAAAGTAAGACCTCATAATGCATTAGAAATCTTTTCATTTATTACGAATTTCATTTTCATTTGCTATTTTTCCCCTTTCCCCAGTTTCGCATGGCTGATCAGAGAACCTGGGTGAGTTTTGTACAGACCACACAATTGTCAGTGTACATGTGAGCCAAAATTCAATGTGTAACCATTTAAGTTTCAAATACCTTTCCATGTTCTCAGACCTTTATCCTTTTTTCCATCTTTTTTTTTTTGCTCGTTTTTTGCATTCGGTTATCAGTTGTGTAAAGTCGTTTGATTTTCTTTGAGTAAATTTCCCAACACCTCGTCAGTCAGCCAGTTTCTCTCATTAATTTAACTCACTCCAGTTGCACCAACCTCCCCCTGGCACAACAGTAGTGAGTGCTTGAAACACCAGTTTGAGGCAAACAGACAATTCCACACGGCAAATATATAACTTCGAACATACAACAGGACGTTTTATTAAGGCCCTGCTGCAGTAAGTAGTATTGCAGTAGTTATTCGCAGCTAATATTGTGATAAAGTAATAAAGCACTTGACTCACTGTGGTCACTGCAACAGTTCCAATTCATGCTGCACCACCTTGTGTAAAGCACTAACTCTGATTTGGTAAGATTTCATTTTCTGCTGTTGTTTTTAAACGCTTTAAAGTTTTGCCTTTAATTGATGTTTACTTTGCCAATACTTGCTATTTTTACCAGCACAACATTACCTATATAACATTCATTCATCGTCTTAATCCTCTATTAGGGTCATTGGGGAGTTTTCCATGCCTATCCAGGGGAGAAGTTTTTGGGCGCTGGGCATATACACCCAGAACAGGGGGCCAGTCTATCGCTGGGTACACTCACTCACACAGACACACATGGGGCAATTTAGAGTTTTCAATTTACCTTGAATCCATGTTTTTGGACTGTGAGAGGAAACTGGACAAACCCACGCGGACATGGGGTTAGCATGGAAACTTACATAAACTACATAGATTGGAATCGAATCTGCCCATCCATAAAATGACAATTATATTTTATTTTGAACATATTTATTTAAATCATTGAACAGTTAATATAATGATCACATAAATAAATGTAAAAGAAAATAAAAGAAGTTAAATAGGCCACCTTTTTCTTCATGGTTTGGCAATTCTTAATAAAATGTATAAATACAAATACTTTGTTTACAGCCTTTGCGGTCCCAGGGTGTGAGCAGCTCCCAAATAATGCAAAAGTAACCAAGAAACAGTAAAATTGAAAAGAGATTAACACTTCTTTGTCCACTTGGAGGCAGCAAAACTCCCCAGTCTCTGTACACTATGACAAAAAATCCTGGTTTCCTCCAGGTTCTCCAATTTTCTCCCATAGTCCAAACACATGGATTCAAGGTAAATTGAATGTTCTATCTTGCCTCCCCCCACTCCACATCCCTAAAAGAGGATTAAGTAGAATATAAGTGTGAATGAGTAAATGAATGAATAAATCCTATATCAGTCCTTTCCATTTTGGGTATGTCATTGCACATAAAAATAGTTTTATAATAAATAAATTTATATAATGCTATCTTTGTGTTTCCTTTTCATCCATCAACAACAAACAAAAACTAGAAATTTGCTTCAAGCCAGGCTGCATGGTGGCTTAGTGGTTAGCACGTTTGCTTCTCAGCCCTGGGGATCCAGGTTTGAATCCCAATCTAAGTGGAGTTTCAATGTTCTCCCTGTGTCTGCATGGGTTTCCCCCGGGTTCTTTGGTTTTCTCCCACAGTCCAAAAAACATGGATTCAAGATAAAATTGAATGCTTTAAATTGCCCCATATAGTGTGTGTTTGTGTCTGTGTAAGTGAGTGAAATCCTGTGACCCAACAAAAGCTGACAGCTTCCCTCTGATTTTATGTGGTCCTAAATCACTGATGGTTTGATAATCATATCATCATTGTCATAATCATCATCCTCATTATTTATTTTTATTTTTTTACATGGCATCAGCTGTAGGCTTGGCATCTGAGTTCAATTCCCTTGTTGTCGCTGTCACTCACCACAAGCATTTCTAAGATTATTTTCATGCTGTCCTGGATAGTGGGAGAAGTGTTTATTTAGGGCAACAGATGGGTGGTAATGCATGCCCTGCCCCATTTTTTGCCTTAATGGAAATCATCCTGTGGGCGGCACGGTGGCTTAGTGGTTAGCACATTCGCCTCTCAGCGCTAGGGATTCCTGGTTCGAATCCCAATCTGGGTGGAGTTTTAATGTTCTCTCTGTGTCCGCGTTGGTTTCCCTTCGGGTTCTCCAGTTTCCTCCCACAGTCCAAAAACATGGATCAAGTCTATTGAGATCTCCAAATTTCCCCATATAGAGTGTGTCTGTGTGAGTGAGTGTGTGCCCAGTGATGGAGTGGTACCCTGTCCTGGGTCTATCTGCCCAGCGCCCATAACGTTCTACCCTGGATGGGCATGGGGAACCCCACTGCGGCCCTACTAGAGGATAAAGCGGGATATAATGGATGGATGGATGGAAATCATCCTGGGGTCTTGTCCTTGGTCAAAATTATT
>JAFMOD010001031.1:407305-427305 GCA_019802435.1 Corydoras maculifer | reverse complement strand
AAATACAGGAACTAATGATTTTCAAATAATTACTGTCGTACAGCCTTTCAGTGGAACTAACAGACCCTGGTGGCTTCCCACTGTGTCACTTGAATATCAGCAGAAAATTTATTTTGTTTTTTTTTTTGACAGAGGCATAATTCACACAAACAGCCGTTTTTTTTTATTTTTTTTATTTATTTATTTTTTTTTACCTTTTTTACCTTTTTACTTTCTATTAATTCTAGTAGGTGGCAACAATTCGCAACATTTTAGTACGTAAAATGTGATTATAAAGTCCTGCTCTAATGTAAACATTGGTGTAACTTTTATTTTATTGTCACAGATACTGTGGCAAAATATTTCCTCGTTCCGCCAACCTCACGCGCCATCTTCGAACACACACTGGAGAACAGCCTTACAGGTAGCACATCAATTTAAAATCTTTCTCTCTCTCTGTCTGTCTTTCTCTCTCTTATACTTAAATACGTACATACACACACACACACACACAAACACACACACACACACACACACTCACACACACACACACACACACACACACACACACACACACACACATGTCTTTGCTACATAGTGGGTGCACAAGACCAGACACAGCCTGATGGGGACCACCCTTTTTAAAGAGCATACAAAGTGAGTTTCTGAGTTTAGTGAGATTCAATTACAATGCATATCACTTGAAAAGACAAGAATTAGTGATGTAAGTCAGACCTGACATTCATTCATTCATTCATCATCTTCCGCTTTATCCTCTATTAGGGTCGCGGTGGGGTTCCCCATGCCTATCCAGGGGAGAACGTCTCGGGCGCTGGGCAGATAGACCCAGGACAGGGCGCCAATCCATCGCTGGGCACACATTCACTCGCACAGACACACTCTATATGGGGCAATTTGGAGAATTCAATTGACTTGATCCATGTTTTTTTACTGTGGGAGGAAACCGGAGAACCCGGAGGAAACCCACGCAGACACGGGGAGAACATGGAAACTCCACCCAGATGGGGATTCGAACCGGGAATCCCTAGTGCTGAGAGGCGAACCTGCTAACCACTATGCCACCGTGCCGCCCGCACGCACATTTTAAATTCTAATTCTATATTCGGAAATGTCAGCTGAACCTGTACTTCTTATTACATCATAATATAATTGTTGAAAATATGTGATTTTAAAGTAATATTAAAATGAGCCTATTAATATTAATTATTAATTATTAATATTAATATTAATTTTGAGCCGAAAACTATACACACACTTGTTCTTCTTTTTAACTCTGGGGGTGCATTTCGACACACACTACCTAGACACAAAAAAAAACACTTTTAGTTCCGTTTTTCAATCTTGTCGAGACTTTTTTACAAAATATAGGAAAATGTTGCCAGACATGTTAAAATTTAGTTTGAATGCTTCTGCACCATGCAAGAGGTCCCCACGGGTTTGGTGTACAATCAGGCCTTAATATATATAAAAACAAGTGCACACACACACACACTTGTGTTTATTAGCTGATCTGTTCAGTGTTTTAACTCAGTAAATAGTTTTAGTATGTTTCTCTCTGTGTTTGTGTGTGTTCATGTTTTCAGGTGTAAGTACTGTGATCGTTCGTTCAGTATTTCATCTAATCTTCAGCGCCACATCAGAAATATCCACAATAAAGAAAAACCATTTAAGTGTCACCTGTGTGACCGATGCTTTGGACAGCAGACAAACCTCGACAGACACCTTAAAAAACATGAGAACGGTAATATGCCAGGTAACACACACACACCAACAAACAATTAACCACTAACAACACACAATGACAACACACACTTTTACCCACTAACAACAAAATATACACACCATCTATAACATACACACCAGCATTTAAATACCCACAAACATTGCTTAGCACTCACAGTCATTCGCTATTGTAATCATTAGCTATAATAGCTATCACACGCTATTTATATTATTACAACTGAGTGCAGTATATGGATTTAAAATTTCTCATGCACATACACATAATGTTAAAAATGTTAAACACTGTCTTACTTTCTACCCCAGAACCTTTTTATTTAAAGGTTTATTTACCTTTTTTAAATATTTATATTAATAATGTCTTAAAAATTGTTTTATGTCAAACAAAAGTAGCACCTATTGGTGGCATGGATATTGAGATTATTGTTTTTACAGTAGTGTCAAATTAATTAATTCATTCATTCATTATATTCTGATTAATCCTGTACTGGGGTGGCGGGGGATCCCCATGCCCATTCAGGGGAGAACGTTTTGGGCGCTGAGAAGATACACTCAGGACAGGGGCCCAATCTATTGCTGGGCACATACTTACTCTGACACAGAGGCACACTGACTATATAGGGTCAATTTAGAGCAGTCAATTTATCTTGAATACATATTTTTGGACTGTGGGAGGAAACCGGAGAACCTGGAAGAAACCCACGTGGACACAGGGAGAAAAAAATTTCATTAATGAAATGTGTGTATCAAATAAATGTTGAGTTAAGTTCTTGGTAACTTTTATATCATGGTGGAATTTTCAGCAATTTTTTTTCACTGTTCAAAATATATTCACAATTTCAACCTCTGTAATTGACTTAATTAAAATTATTTTGACATGGTTTTAAATGTAATTGCTCAGGAAATTCAGCTACTGCTGACTTTATTTTTTATTTTAGTATGATGTTCGAATCGCAGTCTGAGATTACAAGTCAGTATGTAATTCTGGTAGTTAAAATATTTTAAAACAGGTCTACAATCTAGTGGACAGCACATTTAATGTTGAAGCAGATTAGGAGGCTGGGTGAGCATTTGGATTATTTTAGATTTGGCACCGTGATGGTCTGTTTTTGACCGTATGTGTTGTATCTAGGCACTGCCATGTCATCGCCTCAGTCGGAGCTGGACAGCAGCAGTGCAATTTTAGATGATAAAGAGGATTCTTATTTCAACGAGATTCGTAATTTTATCAGCAACAATGGCCAGACATTCTCATCACCACCACACTCAGATGAAGGGTAAGAAACTTGATTCATTTATTTGTTTATTTGTTACTTGATTTAGTTCTTTTTTTGTTTTTGGTTCGTTCTAATAAATCTTATTAATCTAATTAATCTTATTAATATGATGAGTAGTACTTTAATTAAAATATATATATACTAATTAAAAAAAAACACACACACACATACTGAGAGAAGTTTCTCTGATGTTTGTATGCCACACAAACCATGTGAGCAAAAGGCTGACTGACCGCTGAACTACATTTTGTATATTTGTGTCCAAATAGCAGTTTTTTATATATAAATTACAGCAACTTCCAAATGATCTTGGTATAATTAATTAATTGAAATTATTATTGGATGGCATGGTGGCTTAGTGGTTAGTATGTTCGCCTCTCAGCGCTGATGATTCAGGTTTGAGTCCCAATCTGGATGGAGTTTCCTTGTTCCCCGCATGTCCGTGTGGGTTTCCTCTGGGTTCTCTGAATTTTCTCACAGTCCAAAAATATGGATTCAAGGTAAATTGCCCCATATAGAGTGTGTTTGTGTGTGGGTGAGTGTGCCCAGAGATAAATTGACAGGGTGCATCTACAGGTATCTACCCAGTGCCAAAAACATTTTCCCCTGGATGCACATGGGGAACCTGCCGTGACTCTTCTAGATGAATTATCGGAAGATAATAAATAATAAATAAAAAATTTTCAGTATCAAAAGCTGTTTGTTAATTCTGTTGCAAAATAATTGTTCTGCTTAATGACTAAATTTTATAGTAGCTTAAAGCAGCAGTGGCATGGTAGTAGCATGGTAGCTCAGCGGTTTGGGTGTTGGGCTATCAATCAAGGACATATCCTTAAGCAAGACCTTGAACCCTCATCGCTCCAGGGATGCTGCAATATCAGAATACTACATTGATACCAGAGGGAAATTGCAGATGTTTCTGTTACTTAAGTTGTATTTTATTGATTTTTTTTCTATACATGTCAATAAAAATATACAAAAAATAAGTTTTAAACCCAACCAAGTTTGGATACTTGTAATTACAACCTCACTCTGTGAACACCTCCTCTGACCAAAATGGCAGCAATATTTTGACAATTTTTTGTTTTCCTTCGTGGCTCCTGTAAAATCATTGTAGTGCAATGAGGGGGCCCCTTACTGCGTTTCACTAATTAATATATTTTACTTGAAAAGATAATATAATGCTAACTTTTTTAATGTGGTATCTGTATAAGTTTCTGCAAGCACGCAGAAATCTGTGTTTCTATATCCTACAACAGTCAGCAAGATTAATCTGACATGTTTCTCTAGCGGGTGAAAAATGATTTGCTAATGACTGACAGAACAGGTTCACAGATATTGTTGTTTTTCTTTTGATATTTTTTTAAATAGTCATAATCTTGCACCATTATACAAACACTTCATGATTTCAATACCCTAGTGAATTTTAAATTGGTCAACTGTTATATAGAAGACTTTAATTGGAAGATTTAGAGAGTTGGCAGAGGTTTTACTTACTTTTCCCGTGGATGTATGTGTGTGTGTGTGCGTGTGTGTGTGTGTGTGTGTGTGTGTGTGTGTGTGTGTGTGTGTGTGCGTGTTGGTTGGCGCCCACATCTGGGCTCAACATGTGTTTGTGAACAGGAAGTGGGTGTAGAATAAAGGTCAAAGGTTGCAGAGTGTCTCCTGTCAGAGTGACTGTTCATGATGAATACTTTATCCAGCACAAATTACTCTTTTTAATTAACCAATCTGTTTTCATCATCACGCCATCCCACCCTCCAGCCCTCCCGCCTTTCTCTCATATCTTCTCTCTCACTCATGTGGGCTGTTTTTCTCACACTCTTTCTTCTAACTGTTTTCTTTCTGTAACATACATTTAAATACCACATTTCTTTACCCTTTTACACTGTCATCTAAATTGTCACTTACCCTCTTATCTGATGTCTCTATTTTCCTTCTTTTGGCAGAAGTCTGTTTTCTCCACTTTCTTCTCTAATCTTTCTATCTTTTTTCCTTGTATCTAATCTCGTATTTTTTTCATCTAATAGAGTTTTACCCTATTACCTTTTTTATCTCCCTTTGCATTCCTGCCATTTAATCTCTCTTTATTTCTTACTCTTACTCTTTTTATATAACTTATTTTCATCTAATATCTAATCTCTTGGTTGGCACAGTGGCATAGTGCTTAGCACGTCTGCCTCTCAGAGTAGGTTCGAATCCCATCTCCCTGTTTCCATGTGCGTTTTCTCCGGGTTCTCCGGTTTCCTCCCACAGTCCAAAAACATGGTGAATTAGCTGCTCTAAATTGCCCCAGTATAGTGTGTATGTCTGTGTGAGTGAGTGTGTGCTCAACAATTGATTGGCATCCTGTTCTGGGTGTAACTGCCCAGTGCCCAAAACGTTACACCCTGAATATGTTTTAGGAACACTTTTGCAACCATAATATGAATTCACTCTTAAAGAGACACTTTCTTGCATCCTGTCATTTAAAATCTCACTCTCTTTTACCCTGTCACTTACAATCTCATCTAATATTTCTACCTTTTACCTTTACTTTTACATTCTTCTTTTTTAACTAATCTTGTTTTAACCTTTTATCTCCTTTCTTGGGCGGCATGGTGGCTTAGTGGTTAGCACGTTCGCCTCTCAGCGCTAGGGATTCCTGGTTCTGCCCAGCGCCCGAGACATTCTCCCCTGGATGGGCATGGGGAACCCCACGGCGACGCTAATAGAGAATGAAGCGGGAGATAATGAATGAATTAATGAATAAATGAATCTCCTTTCTTGTATTTTAAACTTTTATTTTACTTTCACCTAGTCAAATAACATTCACTGTTATTCCTATTGAATTTCCTGCTTTTTCCCTTTTATCTAATCACTCTCTCTCTCTCTTACCTTTTTATTCATTCATTTATTATCTTCCACTTAATCCTATATTGATGTCGCGGGGGGTTCCCTTGCCCATCCAGTGGAGAATGTTTAGGGCATTGGGCAGATACACCCAGGACAAGGTGCCAATCTATCGCTGGGCACACACTCACTTACACAGACACACACAAACACACTCTATATGGGGCCTTTGAAAGCATTAATTTTACCTTAAATCCATGTTTATGGATTGTGGGAGAAAACCAAAGAACCCGGAGGAATCCCACGCAGACAATGGGAGAACATGGAAACTCAACCCAGATTGGAATTCAAACTTGAATCCTCAGTGCTGAGAGGTGAGCGTGCTAACCACAAAGCCATGTCCCGCCCCTTTTTACTTTTTTTAACTTATAATTAATCTCAACAGCCACAGATCGTCTACTATAGGCTTAAGAGCAGTGTACCAGTGTACCTTTACACAAACTTCATGTTGGCTTTGTAATTACCTATATTGTTGGTCTATAAATGGAATGATAATAAGGCACTATTACTATCTCAGCTGCTGACATTTATTAACATTATCATTTACAAAGAACAGGGACAATTCATCGATAAACAGGCTGTGTAATAGGAGTTTCTGTCATTCTTTTTTGGCCTACCTCTTTAATTTCTTTATTGGTAATGAGTCTCCTACACACTCACACTCTTATTTGCTGTCAGTTTTCCTGTCTATCTAACTGAACTGTTTTGCTTACTTATCCTTACTACCCCTCCTTCTCCTTCAGTATGTGATATATTTTCAGGAGGTAAAGAGCAAGACTTAGTTAAAGCCATAATTAGTAACTCATTTTAGTGTTTAGTGTTACGCTGGCTCATGTTTGCTCTGTCTGGATCTCTCTCTCTCTCTCTCTCTCTCTCAGTTTTTCCCTTTCTGTGTTTGTGTGTGTGTGTCCTGAGAAGCAGACATGGTTGGCAGATCTTTCTCTGCTCTCACCAAATGGGTCTGTCAGCTAAATATTTGCTCTATTAGATGAATAGGAGATAGTGAGAAAAAATAAACCAGAGAATGAGGGGCAGTGCTGAAAAATAAACAAATGGAGTAAAAATGAAGAAAGTGCTTAAAAACCCTGCTGATGGAAAGTGGTCTGTTCTGCCAATGCTCTTTTCACACATGCATCATACTTAAGATATATGGATATCGAGTTTTGATCTTGTACTATAGCAGCTCTTTTACTTATATTGCACTCATTGACCACACTTTTAGGAATCAACATTAAGAAGACATCCTATTTGACATCAGGTCACAGTACTGACTATACACACTTTATTACATCTGTTACAGCTAGGAGTGGAACTTTTTTTCATTCATTCATTATCTCCCGCTTATCCTCTATTAGGGTCGCGGTGGGGTTCCCCATGCCCATCCAGGGGAGAACGTCTCGGGCGCTGGGCAGATACACCCAGGACAGGGCGCCAATCCATCGCTGGGCACAAACTCACTCACACAGACACACTCTAAACGGGGCAATTTTGAGAATTCAATTAACTTGATCCATGTTTTTGGACTGTGGGAGGAAACCGGAGAACCTGGAGGAAACCCACGCAGACACGGGGAGAACATGGAAACTCCACCCAGATGGGGATTCGAACCGGGAATCCCTAGCGCTGAGAGGCGAATGTGCTAACCACTAAGCCACCGTGCCGTTTAGGAGTGGAACTACATAACAAAAATGTATGTCAAATTCCACATTGCAAAAATAAAAAGATTCACAGATTGATAAAGTGTGTGAGTGAGTTTGCACAGCGATAATTTGGCGCCCTGTGCTGGGTGTATCTGCCCAATGCCTGAAGCGTAGTGCCCTGGATGGGTATGGAGAACGCTCCTGTGACCATCAAAAAGGATTAGTCGAAGATAATGAATGAATGAACGAATGTTGCTTGTGTTGAAGCAGACAGTCAAAAGACCTTTTTATTTCTCATAGGTTACCATTGTAACCTATAATGTAATGTAAAGGTAATAAAAGCATAAAAGCTCATAACAATGCCATAGCAGCCACATACTTAACAAGACAACTTTTAAAGTTTAATCACAAACATACTTTTTTTAGTTTTTATTTATTGTACCATTTTGAAAGTGTAATAAAATATGCATGAAATGGGTTAGAAGTTACAATAGAGGCGGCATGGTGGCTTAGTGGTTAGCACGTCCGCCTCTGGGGATCCAGGTTTGAATTACAATCTGGGTGGGCTTTCCATGTTCTCCCCATGTCCGCATGGCTTTGCTCCATGTGGGTTCCCTCTGATTTCCTCCCACAGTCCGAAAACTTGGATTCAAGGTAAATTAAAAGATCTAAATTGCCCCATATAATGAGTGCTTGTGTGTGTGTGTGTGTGTGTGTGTGTGTTTGGTTTGTTTGTGTGTGTGTGTGTGTGTTAGTGTGAGTGAGTGTGTGCCCAGTAATAAATTGGTGCCCTGTCCTGGGTGTATCTGCCCAGCGCCCGAAACGTTCTCCCCTGGATGGGCATGAGGAACCATCCAACAATCCTAGTAGAGAAGTTTGTGAATGAATGAATGACTGAATAAATGAATGGATGAAAAATTGCTACTGTAGATAAATGGATAAAAATGTGCAGGAAAATATGGTTTTAATGATTTTAAATATTTCTATTTATTACTCTGTATATCAGGTTTAGTAAAAAAAAATATTATCCATTGGTTAATGAGAATCGTTTTTACGTTAAAGGACCTTAGTAAATCACCCACCCATCTATCCATCCATTATCTTCCGCTTTATCTAGGGGTCTACTAGGGTCATGGGGGGGTGGGGTTTTTTCATGCCCATCCAGTGGAGAACATTTCAGGTGCTGGGCAGATACACCCAATCTATCCAGGGCGCCAATCTATCGCTTGGCACACAGTCACACAAACACACACAAACACACTCTATATGGAGAATTCAGTTGACCTTGATTCATGTTTTTGGACTGTGGGAGTGTCCACACGTGGACACAGGGAAAACATGAAAAAATTCCACCCAGATTGGGATTCGAACCAGGAATCCCTAGCACTGAGAGGCGAATGTGCCCAACATGCCGCCCTAGTAAATCATTTTACAAGAAAATAAATTAAGAAAAAACTATTAAAACTAACTTTAAAAAAGTATTATTTATGCACACCCTATCACAATTTCATTTTGATAATTTTCTGCTGGGCGGCACAGTGGCTTAGTGGTTAGCACGTTCGCCTCTCAGCACTAGGGATTCCCGGTTCGAATCCCCATCTGGGTGGAGTTTCCATGTTCTCCCGTGTCCGTGTGTGGACACTCCCACAGTCCAAAAACAACTACTAGAACTACCGGGTTCTCCGGTTTCCTCCCACAGTCCAAAAACATGGATCAAGTCAATTGAGTTCTCCAAATTGCCCCATGTAGAGTGTGTTTGTGTGCGTGTCTGTGTGTGTGAGTGTGTGCCCAGAAATAGATTGACGCCCTGTCCTGTGTGTATCTGCCCAGTGCCCGAAACGTTCTCCCCTGAATGGGCATGTGGAACCCCCTCCCGCGACCCTAATATAGGATAAAGCAGAAGATAATGAATGAATGAATGAATGAATGATTTTCTGCTTCGTTTCATTTTTGTGAGTTATTGGAAAGGTCACAAAACAATTTTTTTTACTTTTTATGACACGATTTTTATGTGAAATTATTGTTTTTTTTATTCGATGGTTTGATGCAACCTGACCAAAACATTTTTTGGTAATAAAACAGATTAACTACGAGCCATTATGAAGAACAAAAAGCTATTGGCAATGAGAGGTCACAGGACATAGATGAGGAGCATTTGGCTGAGGAAGAGGAGGCAGAGCACCATAATACTCCAGGAAAACCTGCTATCAAAATGTTGTCTAGCAAGGAAATCGCTGATGATATCAATGATGACCCAGACTTTGACGATATCAATGATTTGGACATGAAGCGTAAATCTTCACCAGCAAGGTTTGTGATTTAATAAACCCAATGTGATGCTTGACTACATACACAAACTCATTAACACAGATAATCTTCTAGGTTTGAAGAAGAGGACGAGGATGAAAAGCATGGCAGTTTCCCTGTGCTGGATCACATTCACCACATCAGCTCAGAAGAGGTTGACCTCAGTGATGGGGATGTCACTGAATTTGACTCCACACACCTGCCTGAGGGAATGAAGGCACCACTGTACCGAAAGTCCAAGTCACAGGTGCTGTAAGGCAGAATAAAAGACTGATATAGTGGAAATGCATCCATCATTGTCTGTGTTATGCTTCCAGTTAATTAGCTGTTGTAACCAAATTATAGGATTAAAATTAATAACACCTAACTAATTAGGTTATTTAATAATTACTAATGACTAATGTCATTATTGGGTAATTAGGGTTTAATTACTTTTGTCTATGCCCCCAAGCATTTAATCCTTTCTGAAAGGGGATTAAGCTTCAGTATTAATAAATGTATTGTGCCTGTCTGTGTGTGCGTTGTGTCTCCAGACATAATCATGCATTATATTATGATTAAAGTCAATAATATTAATTTTTGAAGCAATTATTTTATATAATTGGAAACGTGTGTGTGTGTGTGTGTGCGTGTGTACATGTACGTGTTTCTAAAACATATATACCTCATTTCATTTGTACAGACATATAGCAAGGATTTTTTATTTGTTTTAATCTTATACCATCATTTTCAGTATCACAAAATGTGCTTATAGATTATTTCTCCTAACAGATTTAAATATAAGATTTGGATTAGAGCCCAGCAATAGATTGGCGCCCTGTCCTGAGTGTATCTGCCCAGCGCCCCAAACGTTCTCCCCTGGATGGGCATGGGGAACCTCACCGTGACCCTAATAGATGATAAAGTGGAATATAATGAATGAATGACTCTGGATTAGAACCAAGACCAAAGTTTTTGGTGCTGTTCTATAACATTGTCAGAGTAGCTGCCCACAGAGCACTGCTGGGTCTAATATAATTCTATAAAAAACAAATTTTATGGTTCAGAATGATGTGGCCCTGAGAGTCACATTGGCATGTGTCCATGTTAAGTAAACAAAAACAATACCGCTTGCTAAAAATACAGGTGGTAGGGGCAAGCTGCACTTCTCAAGAAAAGAGCAACATATGACAGTATCCCATAATTGGCTTTAAATGCATCGACATCTGAAATGTTTCCTTAGTGCATCTGAGTGTAATTATCATGTCAAAGTGATACATTACAGCAATCTTCACCCTTAAGACACAGAATTCATGTAGCATCTTGTGGTTAACTTGACCCTAAACTCATAAACTAAAAAAAGAGTGTGGTAATCTAGTGGTAACAGTGTTGGTCTTCCTATCTAAAGCTCGAGGGTTCAAATCCTAAGCCTGTTAACAATGATGGACCCTTAAAGGCCCTTAACCCTCATTGCTGGTGGGGATGCTGTATAATGGTTGACATTGTACAATGACACCAACCATCAACTTAGTATGCTTGTATTATGAACTCACTCAGCAGGATTTTGTCTGGTACTATTGGTCCTATTGGGCAATTTTAGGAGAAACATCTATAAAAAAGTTGATCTGCAAATGAGGCATAAGTGAGAACCATAAATAATTCGTCTGAAGCATCAAAGATCAAAATTTGAGCACTAAAGTTTTCCCCTGGGAGAACTCATAGTTATGCAAAGTCATTTTTGAAAAAAAAAAACTAAAAATTATGTCACTCATGATCACTAAAAGGGGTGACAGAACGGACCTAAGACTCTCCATAGTTTTAATGCCATTTCAGACCCTGGCGGAGAGTTGCAGTAAATATTCAGTTGAAGCAAAAATAACTGTTTCTATGTCTCAAAATGGGTCTACATTTGCCCATATTGCCTGCACTTTATAAATTAAATTGGATTGGGAATCCTAAGAATTTCGGTAAATTAACTTTAACAAAGCTTTATCTACTTGCACTTATCTGCTTCTTTTGGTTAATGCAATATAAAAATAATGACAACTAGGGGCTGACAGTGTTGCACATAATGTTTTTTGTCCAATTACCACATCACTGCTCAGCAGTATTTCATAATTGTCCAATTACCACATCACTGCTCAGCAGTATTTCAGTATTGAGGGTTTTTTAAAGATTGAATGCCAGACTTATTTACAGTAAGCATTGAGTCTAGATAGATATAGGTTTATACTTTAAAATGCTAGGTTAATAACAAAATATTTAATGTCATTTTAAGGCCAAGCTGACCCAATGTTAGGTAGGTGTGGGCTTCTTCTATGCATTGTGTTTCAAGCTTTCATATAATAGTAATAGGGCGGCATGGTGGCTTATTGGTAAGCACGTTCGCCTCTCAGCTCTAGGGATTTCCGGTTCGAATCCCAATCTGGGTGGAGTTACCATGTCCTTCCTGTGTCCGCGTGGGTTTCCACCGGGTTCTCCAGTTTCCTTCCACAGTCCAAAATCATGGATCAAGGTCAATTGAATTCTCCAAATTGCCCCAAATAGAGTGTGTCTGTGAATGAGTATGCGCCCAATGATAGATTGGCACCCTGTCCTGGGTGTATCTGTCCAGCACCCGAAATTCATGTTAAATTAGTATGTGATAATTCCCTTCACAAATTATGTAATGCACATACCCTGTCCTGAACATAAGTTGTTTAGATGAAGCCATTAAAGCCACCCTTAAATCAAATTCATGCCATATTGGCTCTTACATACACATGTAGTGCATTCCTATTGTCAAATTACAATTTTATTTTTATGTTTTTTTAAGGTTATTTATGGAATGTACAATAAAATAAACTGAGTAAAGTAAATGGCAAAGGAAATAAATAAATAATCAATGAATAAATGAATGATTTAACACAACATACAGTATATCTGCTGCAAAAGGGTCAATTGTGGAAGCATTCCACAAAAAATATCATATGATGATAAAACTAAAACTATAGTACTAACTTTAGTCTCTATTTCCTTGTCTAGGCCTATGCCATGATGCTTTCCCTCGCTGAGAAAGACCACCTGCCCCCTTCTCAGGCCACTTCAATGTGGCATGCACTTGGACGAACCGCAGAATCGAATGCCATTCAGTCCCTGAGTCATGTATGATGCCCACGAAACTAAAACCCTTGATGATTTTAAACCCCAAACATGAGCACTAGGCCCAAACTTGGCCTTGACGATGCACAGCCCTTACACTGCTGGGTGGAACACTTTGTTCTTGTTAACACTATGGTCTGGGTTTTTGGACTGTTCATAGCTCTGCAGTATACAGTGCAGTGAGTCATTAACTTACCGACATGTTCTTTGTTAGTGACATTTTATTCAAATTAGACATTTTAATGTGTTACAGTAAGAACTATTTAGGTCATCTTGAGGAAAGTGTTATCATAGTGAAAATATTTGTATTTATTCTGTGGGGCATTTTTTTTGCACAGTAATGGCAGCTGAGAAGTAGGGGTTAAGTGTTACCAATGTATTTTCCTTTTAATATACCTGTTAACATCAATTAATACCAGAGGCCACATCAGAAATAACACATATCATACACTGGTCACACACTTAAATATGTGAATATCATATTGGTTTAAGAGTGTGGCTAAACTTCATAATATGTTATATTATTGCCGTATTATGTAGGTTTTTTTTTTTTTTTCAGTTTTCAGTCACCAACCTGATTTTACATTTAATGAAACTTTTATTACATGACTGTAGGTTTCTGTTATGTCATCACATAAAACACTCATATCACCGTTGTATATAAACAATTATAACAAAAAATGTATAGGTATAGTAAATGTTTACTCTGCCTGTGTTCACATGTTCATCTCTTCACCTCTTCACTCTTGAACATTAAATGAATCCTTTTTGGCTCCCGAGTACCATGCAGGTCTGCAGCTGAGTTTTGTATTTTACATTTTAATAAGTTATATTCATAAACATTAAAGAGTGTTAAAATGCCAGTTGAGAAAAACAGTATTCACGATTTGGAAAACTGAAATGCTGTATATTTCTATGGTTTTGAAATGACTGAAGACATTCACAAACAAATTTCTAGAAACTTTGCTACTTTGACCACACTTATTAAATTTGTTATACAAGCTCATCATTTAACACATATGGGAAACCACAAAAGTAAAATGAGGCCATAATTTAACTTCAATCATTAAAAATAATAATTATTATTATTATAGCAATGAAATGAGTAAGTAATATGCTCAGGTGTAAAGTCAAACACAATAATAACAACCAACACAAAAATGTGGACATTACGTCCTCTATCTATGTTTCTGAAAACACTGCATTTTTACTGCATCTCTCAGCACAGTCCACAGCTGTTCTGTAAAGGACTATGGGTTTCGAGAAGTTTTCAAAATTGTACATGAAATCATTTTGTTTTTACATTTTTAATATGAGAACGGAAGTCTATTGACAGAACTTCTTCTAATTCTCTTCACAGTACCACTACGTATCCTGTATAGCAGTAGTTTACTCTTCCATTGTTTGAGTTTCATTTCTAGACAATCATGAGGTCATTGTTTTTATTTTCCAACTTGTTTTGATCATTCTTGTATTCTTGGCTGATGTTGACGTTATTGCTGTGTATGTTAAAAAATGTATTTATTTCTATAGTTTGTTTTCTGATTAGCACTGCTCTTTAGTTTCCTTACATGGTCAAGTGGAAACATATGACTTATATCTGCTTGCCAGATAGTATTACATTACATTTTCAAGTTTTATACATCGAAAGAAACCAGCTACGGTTAATACATTTTGAATGACATTTATTGATTTAATTGTAAAATACCAACAAAAAATGGGAATAAAAAAAGTATAAAAGAAGCTGATAAATATTTCTTCCTGAAAAGACGCATGATCGGTCTGGCTTAGAATTGTAGGTGATGTTTTTTTCTACCATTTGTGTGCAAGCTTGAATAATGTTTTGGTCCCTGGTTATTTGTCGTGCCAGAATTTATAATAAATCATTTTTCATTGGTTTGTCTTTACACAGTCAAGGACCAGGTCGTCCATTCTAACTTTTCTTAGTAGTTTGATTGTTGTTTTTGTTTATAATCCTGCTTCTACAAAAGAGTTGGGGTACTTTTGTTTCTTTTATTAATGTAACTGTGATGCATTTAAATTCAAAAATGTGGGAGGAGCAACTAAGAAATAAAGAACATCAGTGTTAACCTGTATTTTTGCTTCATTAACAATTTCACTATTTTATATGTATATGTATTTAGACATAGGGCGGAACGGTGGCTTAGTGGTTAGCACGTTCGCCTCTCAGCGCTAGGGATTCCCGGTTCGAATTCCCATCTGGGTGGAGTTTCCATGTTCTCCCCGTGTCTGCGTAGGTTTCCTCCGGGTTCTCCGGTTTCCTCCCACAGTCCAAAAACATGGATCAAGTTAATTAAATTCTCAAAATTTCCCCATATAGAGTGTGTCTGTGTGAGTGAGTGTGTGCCCAGCGATGGATTGGCGCCCTGTCCTGGGTCTATCTGCCCAGCGCCCGAGACGTTCTCCCCTAGATGGGCATGGGGAACCCCACTGCGACCCTAATAGAGGATAAGCGGGAGATAATGAATGAATGAATGAATGTATTTCGACATGCCGCCTTCTTGCTCCACTGTCTATTTTCGCCACTTATCATATAGATATGTCAGTTTATAATTAAAATGAAATAATTCATTATCTTCTGCTTAATGTTCTACTAGGGTCACTGGGTGGGGTGGGGGTCACACTCATCCAGGGGAAAACGTATTGAATGCTGGGCACATAAACCCAGAAGATGTCGCCTAATTTTTGCTGGGCACACTAAATCACACATTCGTTCACCTTAAATCCATGGTTTTTTTTTTGGACTGTGGATGAAAACCAGAAAATCCAGTGAAAACCGAGCATGCCCACTAAGCCCCTCTGCCACCTAACTGTAGTACAGTTTTTATTTGTTTTGTTAGTCCCCTGTAGGACCATTACAGAGCAGTTATCATTTTGTGGCAGTGCCTCCGTAGTTTCACTCCCTGTAATTTAAACACCTTAGTGGTCCTGCTGGAATGCACAAACAGATGTACAACAATCTGTAATTGTAGAACCCTTTATGGTAATTAAAACTTCTAAAACAATTGAAGCAACAAAAAAAAGGAGGTGTGTCCAAACTGTTGACTCATGCTATAAATATTGTGTTTGTGGACAATTTAACATTAAAACAACACTTTGATATTCACCAATCCACAAAGAGACAGATAATGTACATCATAATGTGTACATCTCAGCAAAAGTGATGCATGTAATTGTCTTTTACAGGTGGCTTGTTACCAAATAGAGCTTTATTTAATCACAGAGGATAAAAAAAAATCCCAAAAGAATACAAATACACAAAACAAAATGGGCCCATTAAACAGTCAACATAAAATAACTTAACCTTATTAACAAATCCAAATCAAACTACCATATTTATCCTATCATGACAAACAGAGAAAAGGAAAGAAAAAAAAACCCTAAAGAGTACCACAAACAACTTATTTATGCAAAAGTATTTACTAATTAACATAATAATTCATTAATTAAAATACAATAAAAACACATTTACTATAATTAAACAACAACAGGTTATATTAAATTTAATGGACAAGATTTTTAATTTATTTCGACAAGAGAGCAAAAACAAAACTAAGCCCCCTTGAGAGGAGACACTCATTTAAGGTAACAAAGGAGACAGAGAATACTCTTTGAGATGGGACCATATTCATGAATGTTCACCCCACGTGAGCTGGTCTGGAATATCCCCAGGTGAGCCAATCTGGAATGACCCTTGGTAAGCCAGGTGGAACATCCCCAGGTGAGTGACACACTCTAAATTACTAGTTGCACTAAGGGCACACTCAATATGACTAGAAGCACAGGGCGAAAAGAGAAACTTATAATTACTAAACGTGCATTAAGCCAACCAAAAATTACTAGACGCACTCGTGACACACTAAAATCAGTCCTCTTGATACATTCAAATTTATTTTCAATGCTCATAACTTACACAGAACTACTAAGATCACCAAAGCCACTATTATACAACATTATAAAAACACTGTGCGCTCTCTCAGCAGCACATAGGTCACAGGCAGATGCACTGGGAGCACAAGCACACACAGGCAGGAGCAACACATTAATAATCAATGTGAAGATGGGCAAAAACACTTACACTTGGGTCACTGACAGGACCACTTACACTAAGCTCACAGGCCGAACCTCTTGCACTGAGGTCACAGTCAGAAAAACACTTGCACCGTTAGAGGGTAGAATATGGCAAACTGTTTGGAAGCACAGTCACTCCACTAACTAAAACCCTCTCCTCAGGGCTGGAAGAAAAAAAATGACAATAGCGTTGACCCGAATGAGATCATCAGTGCTTAAGACTCAAGAGGTTAATCCTTAGTAACGAAAGAAACCTCAGAAAGAAAAGACTCAATGTCCAAGTCTACAGGATCTCTGTTTATATGGCCATTGAACTCTGAAAGATGCTCACCTCTGCCCTTAATCTTGCAAAATTAATTTCAAAGATGATTTGGAATAAAAAAAGCCGAACTGTACCCATGGTGGTACAGTCCTAGGAATCTTTTAAAAGTGTGTAGAGGTGAAATGTTTCATAAGTGCATTTTTTTAAACACAAACAGTAACTAGAAGGTAATTCCTTCAAGTTAAAGACCCTGTGGGAGAAGGCTATTCCACCAGCAGTATTTTTTTATTCTGAAAGCTAAAAGTAATCCAGCACCTTGAGATTGGAGCTGGCATGGTGGCTTGACAATTAAATGTGTCGATTGAATTGAAACGGTGGCTTAGTGGTTAGCATGTCCGCCTCTCAGCGCTAGGGATTCCCGGTTCGAATCCCCATCTGGGTGGAGTTTCCATGTTCTCCCCGTGTCTGCGTGGGTTTCCTCCGGGTTCTCCGGTTTCCTCCCACAGTCCAAAAACATGGATGAAGTCAATAGAATTCTCAAAATTGCCCCATATAGTGTGTGTCTGTGTGAGTGAGTGTGTGCCCAGCGATAGATTGGCGTCCTGTCCTGGGTCTACCCAGCGCCCGAGACGTTCTCCCCTGGATGGGCATGGGGAACCCCACCGCAACCCTAGAGGATAAAGCAGAAGAAATAGAGGATAAAGCAGGAGATAATGAATGAATGAATGAATGTGAGCCTAATAATGTAGAAGTAGCTGCGACATTTCAATATAAATGGAAAAGGTTGTAATACCAACTCATCACAGAGGAAATGCTGTCAGAATCAAAAGATACGTGCACTTTATGTTGGTTGTGTAGTAACTGTGTAGCACCTTGTTCCTGGAGAACACTGTCTCATTCCACATATACTGTACAGTACTTTATATTTTTGCAATGACAAATAAAATACTTGAATACTTGAATAATTTTTTTTAAACGAACAAAAATTACACAAGAATAAAAAGGCTAGGAATTCCTACAAAAAAATCAATAAGTAAGAATTACAAGCACTAATGTACAGTAATAAGTTCAGATATGTTATTTAGGCATTTGTTTAGGAGGGCCCTTACTGTATCTTAACAATACTTAATTAAATAATGAAACTAAATGGAATTGACGACCAAGAATAGAAGCACAGATAGTGTGCACAGAACTAAATCCGCGAACATAAACTAACAAACCTGCTGGTGAAATAACTTATATAAAAATATTTTATATAAAAAAAACATTAAGCACTTACAAAGAACAAAGAAAAGTGCAAATCGCAGAAACAACCCGCATGGAGGGGCGAACAAAAACATAAAGTGAAGTTCCCCACCCGTTGACATTTGGATTCTCTATAGTTTATAAGATGGTTGAAAAGTATCAATGCATTATTTTTTCCTACTGTCTGGTAGCACTGTTGGTTGCTGGAAAAAGTACTCCACCTATCACAATTCTATATTTTATTAGCTGTTCTACTAAAGACTGATCTATAACAAATACAATGACTGTCTTTTTCATTCATGACGCAGGCATGCTTTTCAAACCAACCAGCTCTCATGTAGCCATTAATGCTTGAACCACTGTGACCTTGCCACAGTCCAGTTTCTTTGAAATATCCTTTCCCCCAGATTTTGAACAGTTAAAGTGACATAAAAAAGGAGAAGAAAAGAATGAACATTTAAGACTTTTTAAGAAAGTAGCAGACATTTGTGCTCATATGCTCCAAATGTCACTCACACTGCCAAACTCTCAGCATGTAGCTGAGAGAGAAAAGAAAGCAAGAAAGTCTGCTTTACAGGTTTGTTCAAAAAGAATGATGGATGAGATAAAAGCATGTAATGCGCTGACTCATCATTCATACTCTGAATCAGACAAAACATCTCTTTCTCTCACGATCTCTATGTGCATGTGTTTCTCCCTATCTCATTTTCTCCAAAATCTATTGAATTGATTTTAATTCAAAAAGCATGATTATTTATATCATATCTGTAACCGTGTTGAGTGGTAAAAACACATGGACACGTGATTTTTAAAAAGATGATTCTTTCCATCACTCACCCAGTTGTGAAGGTTCTAGTGCCAGGGTCAGGACACATGTTGCTGTGGCATTCGGGATGCCTGAACTGGTCCCTGACACATCTTAATAAACCTGTTCTTAAATCCAAATGTACTCTTTTAGCACTTTAGGTCATAAAATTGGAATATCATAAAAAAATTTCATTCATTCATTCATTATCTTCCGCTTTATCCTCATTAGGGTCGCGGTGGGGTTCCCCATGCCTATCCAGGGGAGTGAAACATTTCAAACATTTAAAAATGTTTTCCAAATAATTTGTCCAATGAGCGGCACACTTGACCTGCCCAGAGCCTAAAAAATTATGCCCTGGTGACACTAGTAGAGGATTAAATGTATGACAAATAAATGAATATATACAGTGGGTTGCAAAAGTATTCATACCCCTTGAACTTTGCCATATTTTGTCACATTACAACCACAAACATAGATATATTTCACTGGAATTTAATGTGAAAGACCAACACAAAGTGGTATACAATTGTGAAGTGGAATGAAAGTTATACATGAATCAACAATTTTTTTACAAATAAAAAACTGAAAAGTGCGATGTGCAAAATTATTCAGCCCCC
>JAFMOD010001031.1:383251-405751 GCA_019802435.1 Corydoras maculifer | reverse complement strand
CCGGCCACTCAGGCATCTCATTCTATCCAACTAACATAATGAGTCTTTTGGCATGAGAACAGCAAAAGCAGCACATGTCTATGCAGTAAATCTTTCTGCACTGGGTAGTGTGTGCAACAACACGTCATGAGTTAGTGCCACTGCTGTTATGACGGAGCATGGAGGTAGTTTGTTCCCGCTCCTGTAAGATGGCACTCCTGGCACTCTCACACTGATTAGCTTGGCATCCTTTTTCCGTTTGTGTGCCATCTTATTTCATTTATTAAACAGCACACATGGCACATTGGAGTGAACCATATTTTATGCCTCACGGTTACAAAGTGGTAAAGTGGCATGACAGCCTGTGCCATTGCTTTATTGAAGCATTTTTGGAACATTCTTAAATTCCATCTAAATCTAAATTTAAATTAAGATTTACTTTTAAAGGACTTATTTGTTTTAACCATTGGTATTATATTTAATAATTATGATTATCTTAACGAAATTAGAGCAAATAAAGCACAGAGATGTTCCTTATCAGTATTTTATTCAAACAGAATAAAGTAAATAAATTATAAGTGAAATATAGAAAAATATATGGATTAACACCAAGCAGTGACGTTTATCTAATTCACTGGTTTTCTGTCATGCCTATCTTTGGAAGACATTTTTTTTTAAATCTCACCCGTCATGCCAATTTAAATTTTTGTAATCAGTGAGGATTGATTTTTATATCAAGTAGAGAAAAAAATATGGACTCTTGTAAAGGTATAGACTTGAATAATGACAAACACTATTCTTGATTAATCCTGCTCCAGCTGTCTCAAATTGTCATATTGCCAGAACAGCTTTGCATATTGAAGCATTGTTATTGGCCAGTTTCTCCAATTTTAAACAGAGATTTTTACCTGAATTAAGATCTTGTTTATGCCATTGACATTAAATGTCTTTCTTAAAAGAATGATTTCACATCTTTTGCCCTATGGCAAGATGCATTATAATCGTAAAGAAGAACAGCATCATCAGCAAACATTCTTTCAACTCATTCAATAAGATAAATGTCCAAATTTAAAATGTAAACTTTGGCATTTATTGAAGATGTAATGACTGCCATCTCTGTGTCTTTACATGACATGCAGCCCAGATCATCAATGACTATGGAAATGTACATTTTTGTGGAGGGTTGTCATAATAAATTTTTATTAAATTAATTAAATTAAGTTAATTAAATTAAATAAAATTACAAATTAATTAATTAAAAATTAAAACTAGGCAGATAGACTCAGAACAGTGTGCAAATCTATCACTGGGCACACTTATTTACATAGTCAAACACACAACACACTATATGTGGGGCAATTTAGAGCATTTATTCTACCTTGAATCCAAGTTTTGGACTGTAAAAGAAACCAGAGAACTCTGAGGAAACCCATCAAACAGGATTTCAATCTGATTCACCAGCACTAAGAGGTAAACATGCTAACCACTAAGCCACGTGCTGAATGGAAGTACATTCATTCATTAATTTATTATCTTCTGCTTAATCCTCTACTAGGGTCACAGGGGGGTTGCCCATGCCCATCCAGTGGAGAATGTTTCGGGTGCTGGCCAGATACACTCATGATAGGGCACAAATCTATCACCGGGCACATTCACTCACAGTCTCACACACACAGAGTCTATATGGGGCAAATTAGTGCAAATCATTTTAAATTGGTGCATTCAATATACTTTGAATCCATTGTTTTGGACTGTGGGAAAAAAACAGAGAACCTGGAGGAAACCAACGTGGACAAGGGGAGAACATGGAAACTCCACCCATGTACATGTCCCTCAAAATTAGTAATATGCGCCTCCATATAAAAAGGTATTATTATCATTATCACCTATACAGATTATCCATGCAATGGTTACCAATAGACCCAATGCCTTCACAGATGATGGATGATTTTTTAACACCTCAATGTAACTACTGGACTGAATATTGTCCATCGACTTAAATATTCAGTCACCACATCCTGTTGGTAGACAGCTTCCTGAGTGTTGATAAAGAGTAAGAGGATGAACAGAGGTTGTAGCTTCCTAATTTTAAGACCTTCTAAACCTTTAAATTTTTTTATTATTATGTTGTGATATAAAATGATAAAATATTTACTCCAAACATTTTAAAGTCATCAGATTATAAAATATATCATATATTATATCAATTTATTGTTTTACTATTATATACATATGCAGTACAAATAAATCTGTTATGGTGAAGTTGAGAAGGAAGGCCTTTAGGAAAGTCTGTTATTAACCACCAGCAGCCTAGATACGGGTACAACAAAAACGTCAGATACAAATTTAACTAAAGAAGACAGCAAAAAGCAAACAAAGGACTAACAGAACTGAAAAAATAATGAATGTAAAGTTAACCCAGAAGAGGAAAACCTGCTGTAAAAAATGACCAAATGCTGAAAAAGCTAGAGGAAGGACACAGGAAATGCGGCTCAAAGATAATCAGATGAATCCTGTAAAAATACCAATGTAAAAAACAATAGCACAAACAACAATCCAATGCGAAAAAAGGAAGTGTACATAGACATAACATACATAGAAAAAAAATATGTGTGAATAAAAAAAAGGATAACAGAGATATTAAAATAAACAAATAATGAAAATAAAAAACTCATTAGGAAAGTTAA
This sequence comes from Corydoras maculifer, assembly GCA_019802435.1. Taxonomy (NCBI): domain Eukaryota; kingdom Metazoa; phylum Chordata; class Actinopteri; order Siluriformes; family Callichthyidae; genus Corydoras; species Corydoras maculifer. Next base: position 403,085 of record JAFMOD010001031.1, on the reverse strand, counting down.
ACAAAATTATAGTATAAGTGGTTTTTATAGGTTTCACGTTTAGCTGCAACATGTAAGAAGTAAAAAAAAAAATTAAGAATAAAAGTAGCATCCACCTGAGGCTCCACTCATGTAACTATAGACTATATAATAAAATTGGCATAAAGTTAAATTAAAATGTTTTTTGTGCAAACTTTTGTGCATATAATTTGCATGACCTTTGACTAGAATACATATATAATTAATCATTCAACATATTCAACATAGCTAATGAACTAAAATTGTGCAAATCATTCATCTATCCGTCTTATCTTCCGCTTTATTCTGTACTATGGTTGCAGGGGTTTCCCCATGTCAATTCAGAAGAGAATGTTTCGGGCGCCATGCAGTTACACCCAAGACAGGGCGCCAATCCATCCCTGGACACTCACACACACAGACACACACACAAACACACTCTACATGGGTCAATTTAGAGAATTCAACTGACCTTGATCCATGTTTTTGGGCTGTGGGAGGACACTGGAGAAACCTGAGGAAACCCACGCGGACACGGGGAGAACATGGAAACTCCACCCAGTTTGGGTTTCGAACCAGGAATCCCTAGCACTGAGAGGAAAATGTGCTAACCACTAAGCTACTGTGCCACTGTGCAAAACATGTGGAGTATTATGTTTTCCACAGATGTAATTTATTTTTTATTTTTACATAGAAAATCAGCAAAACCTAAAAAGTACCAAAAAGTAACAAACATAGTATATGCTATGAAATTGCACTTTTTATTGCTTATTAATACGTGGATATATATATATATATATATATATATATATATATATATATATATATATATATATATATATAAAGTTTGTATGTTTATTAGATTGATTTAACTTGTTTCAAACAAGTTTCCAACAACTGACTGGTTATGGTTATGGTTTTCAGCAGTCCAATCAAAGTTCATCCTGTACTCAAATTACTGCGATGTTTTTTTTCTTTAAATGTTCACAACTAAATCCTAGGATAATTTTTCCCAGTTTGTAAACAGTTTTACTGATGAAGTAGCTTTGTGTCAGTTTAGAAGTGGCAATTCTAATTATGCTACTGCAGTGTCATATATACATTTATTGCAATTCCCCAGGAAATGAATTTCATTAATGGCTGCAGACCCCACAGTTCATATGGTTTTAATATGAGGTGATGAGTTAAAGTCGGCCTGCTTCAGCAGCTCAGTAGTTCAGCAGTTCCTCTTAATCCTTGTGATGATAGATTTAACGATGAAAGATTTATGTTTAAGTGACAGTTTATTATATACATGACATGTTTTATACAATCCATCACTTACAAACAGGTTATGTTTCACTTTGATTTTGATATGATTTTTTTAATTAAAAAAAAACAAAACGGCCATTGCAAGATATTAAGATGCGAGATTTAGGTCAGTGTGACATTTTAACCTCAGCTATTGCCATGGTTGTTGCCTGTTTTGATACCTATATTGATTTAACCACAGCCGTTCTATAAATGTTAATTAAAACAAAAATTGCAATGCAATGTTTTTCATTCATTCATTCTTTCTGCTTAATCCCCTACTCTGGTCACGGGGGGTTCCTCATGCTTATCCAGGGGAGAACAATTTGGGAGCTGGGCAGATACACCCAGGACAGGGCACCAATTTATCGCTGGGCACACATTCACTTACTAACACACATGCACACAAACATACTATGTAGGGGCAATTTCCTGAGAGCCTTCAATTGTCCATAAATCCATTTTTTATTTTTGGACTGTGGGAGAAACCGGAGAACCCAGAGGAAACCCATGCAGTCACAGGGAGAACATGTAAACTTTACCCAGATTGGGATTTAAACCTGAATTCAAGGTAAATTAAATGCTCTAAATGCCCATATACTGTGTGATTGTGTGTGTGTGTGTGTGTGTGTGTGTGTGTGTGTGTGCGTGTGTGTCTGTGCGTGTGTGTGTGTAAGTGAGAGGAGCAATAAATTTTATTTAAGGATACTTTATTGTCATTTACATAACACGAAATTCCATTTCACACATTCAGTTGGCCCTAAATGGTACAATTATGTTTTTAAATATTAGGTTTTTAATGAAATATAGCAGCAATAAAATACAGCAATTTTAATTATAAAATATAAATAATATTGCCGCACTCTCCTGGGTGCCGCATCTGCCCAGCAAATGGAACCTTCTCCCTTGTATGGTCATGGGGAGTCCCCCTATGATCCTAGTAGAGGGTTAAGTGGAAGATGAATAAATTAATGTTTTTTATGGCTGTTTGGTGGTTCTGGTTTTAAGATTCTGTTAAATTGTTCTTTTGTAAAAGTGCTTATAATTACCCATAATAATTAATTTGGGTCTAAGTGTACGTTGCATGTTCACCTCACATAGTCAGGATTTTCTTTTGTAACTGTTTTTCCCACAGTGCAAAATGTATTGGGTGAATACAAGATAGTTGATTGTCCCAGGTGTTGATGTGTCTGTATGTCTGCCTTTCAGTAAACTGGTGATTCGGGTGTTTTGCCATTTTTCCTCAACACCTCCTTAACCCTGATCAGGATATACAGCATATACATTTACATTACATTACATTTGGTCATTAGGCAGATGCTTTTATGTAAACTTACTTATTGTATCCAAACCAAGTTGTTAGTCAGAACACAGGGTTATATACAGGACAATGAGGGATAAGAGCCTTGCTCAAGGACCCACATTAATAACTTCAGTGAAGCTGGGATTCGAACCACCAACCTCCCGATTGATATAGCCCACTTCCTAAAGTATAGCATATAAAATAAATAATTGAAACTTTCGGCATATCCACCACACAATAAAAGGAAAATAATATGGAAGAAAGACTCCCCCAACTTGGACCCTACGAACATTTTAAGCACTATGTTATTATTAGGCGGCACGGTGGCTTAGTGGTTAGCACGTTTGCCTCTCAGCGCTAGGGATTCCTGGTTCAAATCCCTATCTGGGTGGCGTTTCCATGTTCTCCCCGTGTCTGCGTGGGTTTCCTCCGGGTTCTCCGGTTTCCTCCCACAGTCCAAAAACATGGAACAAGTTAATTGAATTCTCAAAATTGCCCCCTATAGAGTGTGTGTGTGTGAGTAAGTGTGTGCCCAGCGATGGATTGGCGCCCTGTCCTGGGTCTATCTGCCCAGCACCTGAGATGTTCTCCCCTGGATGGGCATGGGGAACCCTACCGCGACCCTAATAGAGGATAAGCGGGAGATAAATAATGAATGAATGTTATTATTAAATCCTTTTTTTTTACCAGAAGAACTTGGTAAACTGATTTCATCACTCTCAAAAGGCTCTGTGCATTTTTTTATTGACCCTTAACAATCAGCATTAATTACACAGTTTTGAAAGGTGAGATGGTACTGACTATGTTTTTTGACTGTGGGAGGAAACCAGAGAACCTGGAGAAAACCCACACGGACATGGGGAGATAATAGAAACTGTAATTAGATCTGGATTTGAACCCTAAACACTATGCCACTGTGTCACCTGACTTTTATGACATTCCAAATTATAATTGGTCCTTTCTTTCTAAAACAGGTTTTTTATCCTACTTATGTTTTCTATAATTGTTTTTTGTAGATTTCATAGAGAGTGTGTGGATTTTTTGTTGTATATTCAGTCAGAGGAAATTTGTGACCTTATAATATGTGACAATACTCTATTTCTTCCAAAAGATTGATAGGGTTAATGTAAGGCCTAACAATCAGCATTAATTACACAGATTTGAAAGATGAGATAGTACTGACCATGTTTTGCTTTGAGACATGTGGGGCTTTCCCTACATTATTACTCTGGGGGATCTGATGTGTACCAAAGATTAAACTTAACAAGAGCGAGAATAGAACTCAACTGTGTGACTCTTAAGAGTCTCCATGGAATGAGATCATTAGCAGATACCCATCTGTGCACCACAGTTCTGAGTTATGAACATTCGTTTTTATGTATTTTTTTCGCCAGTGATTGGCCTGAGTGCCTGCTAAGTGAGTTGTTCTACTTCAGTTCTCTTTTCAACTTTATCATCACCGCCATCTTTGATAAAAAGCAAAAGAAAAAGTCCACTGGGACAAAATGTAAAGAAACAAATAAAAATTGCATGTTTTTTTTTTTGGCTCCTCTTATGTCATTCTTTGCAAATGACTTATTTCGTTGTACTGGCTCAAGTCAACCTAACATGGCATAACATTTTCCACAGGTAAACTGGTAATGATAAAATGCCCCTAGGCGTGTGTGTGTGTGTCTGTGTGAATAAGTGTGCCCAGCGCTAGATTTGTGCCTGGTCCTGGGTGTATCTGCTCTGCGCCTGACATATTTTCCCCTGGATGAGCATGGGAAACCCCCCTCGACCCTAGTGGAGGATTAAAGCAATTACAAAATATTTTCAGAAATTATTGCTGAAAACTGTAAAAAAATATATATATATAATTTTTATTATTATTCATTCATTCATTATCTTACACTTTTATCCTATATTAGGGTCGTGGGGGGGTTCCCCATGCCCATCCAGGGGAGAACGTTTCGGGCGCTGGGCAGATACACCCAAGACAGAGCGTCAATCCATCGCTGGGCACACACTCACACAGACACACTCTATATGGGGCAATTTGGAGAACTCAATTGACTTGATCCATGTTTTTAGACTGTGGGAGGAAACCAGAGAACCCGGAGGAAGCCCGCACGGACACGGGGAGAACATGGAAACTCCACCCAAATGGGGATTCGAACCGGGAATCCCTAGCGCTGAGAGGCGAACGTGCTAACCACTAAGCCACCTTTATTATTATTTTATTATTTAATTTTATTTTTTTATTTTTTATAAATAAACTTTTTTCTTCAACATTCAAGTGAAACTAAAAATTAGACATTTTAAAGTATTTTTCAACAAAACTATTAAAATATCCAATTATAACAATGTTTTAATGTTGTTGTTTTTTTTTTTTCCCAAATATTATATACTACTCATACATACTCATACGTACACAGACACACACTTTATATATAGGCAATTAGGGCAATAAAGGCCATTTTGAGTAGCCAGTTCACCTTGAATCCATGTTTTTGAGACTGACTGTGGGGGAAAACCAGAGAACCTGGAAAAAAACCCACACAGACAACAGAACATGAAAAATCCACCTAGATCAAGATTTGAACCCTAACTACTATGCCACTGTGTTACCCGACTTTTATGACATTCCAAATTATAATTGGTCCTGTCTTTCTAAAACAGTTTTTTTATTCTACTCACTCTTCTATAATTGATTTTTGTAGATTTTGGAGAGTGTGTGGATTTTTGTTGCATATTCAGTAAGAAGAAATTTCTGACCTCAGGATGGATCTAGATTCTATTTCATCCTAAAGATTGATAGGAATAATGTCAGACCTGCAGAACGCTTAATTTATTCGATGCCAAACACTCCCAACCAAGCTTTATGAACCTTTCTTCATGCAATGGGGCACAGTACAAAAAAAAAACCTTCCCCAAACCTTTTGACAAATTTAAAAGCATACAACTTAATTTTGAATAAATTTAATCGACCTAATACTTTTGTCCACATTATTTATATGCTTATTTAGCATATAATTTATCAGTTTTGCAGATTTACACACCAAACTACTGCCTGTGCCTTACCAGTGATTGATGCCTGGTACTAGTGTGGCTACCATTGTCTATAAACCAAATATAATTTTTTTATTAAGAAGATAAAGAAACGATTTGCACTATTTTTCTCTTAGTTTTTTGGGGGAAAAAATACGAATCCTTGGGTTTGGTTGGTATCAGATCTACAAAGACATCATTTTTTGCTCCTCTACACTTGCTCACTTGGCGCTTTCAAGAACATGAGAGGTAGAGATGCTAAGAATTTTTTTTGCACCCCCTTGTGGATAAATATGCAATGTCAGAGGACCTGAATGTCCACAATTATACATTAAACTAATTATAAATGTAAAAATGGTAGTACTTGTCAGTTATGTTCATATTCTATATATATTCTTATATAATAAGTAGTAATTAATACTTTCCTAGCCAGATATTATGTGTCCATCGAAGTACACAATTAGTCAGCAATTTACTTGTAAAATGTATGACATATCTCAGCGTTGTGAATCCAGGCTTAAATCCCAATATGGGTGGAGTGGGTTTCCTCCAGGTTCACCAGATTTCTTCCAGAGTCCAAAAACATGAATTTAAGGTAAATTTAGTGCTCTAAATTGCCCCATATAGTGTGTGTTATTGCGTGTGCGTGTTTGTGTGAGTAAATGATACATTGTACAAGCGATACATTGGCACCCTGTCCTGGGTGTATCTGCCCAGTTCCCAAAACATTCTCCCTTGAATGGGCATGGGGAACCCATGTGTTAATAAAGAGTAAATGAATTAACCACATTTGATCCACATTTGAAACCACAATACAATTTAAGTAAATGATGGACTTAGGGTTTAAGTCATTATAAGTGCTGATCTAAATAAAATAGTTTGTTTACAATTGTATTATTATTATTATTTTTTTTTATTAAGGATTTTATGTAGGTGTAGAAAGTAAAAAAAACTCTTTCTAGTCCATTATTTTAATATTTATTTAAACTATTTAGTAGGAGTATAAGGTTATATATATTTTATATATAAATATATATATTTTTTTCTGTTTATTTTATAAACTGAGAACACACTGAGTTTAAAATATCCAGGCATAAAGCTTTTAAATCTACATTTTAAACATCATGCTACTGGCTAAATTGTGTCAGGAGATACAAGACACTTAATCTATTAAGGAAACAGTGTTTCTGACTTTGAAGGCAAAGAATTAGCTTTTCATTTCTGTAAGGTGCTTTGATGGACAGAGAGCGTTTGTCTGTGTGTGTGTAGATGCAGTAGATATGTGAGTGTAGATGTGTGTGTCACATCAGGCTGATTAACATCCTGCCGTGCAGCACAGTGGTCACCCTGACCCTTATAGATTGATGATTTTGGAAGTCCTGTTTGAAAGGTGTCAGCTTTGGGTATAGAAGGTCTCTAAAGCTCCTTCTCCATTGTGAACAGGTGTGTCATCTCTAGCTGAACGCTTTAACATGATAAACATTATTGTATAACATCTGTCGTCTGTCACAACACAACAGCGTGGAGGAGTTTCACATCCATCAGTCTAGGTCTACAGAGCATGGCAAATACTTCAGGGACAAAGCTTAGATCATTCAAACACACACACACACACACACACACACACACACTCACACACACACTTACACTCACAGAACTACACAAACACAGAAACACACACACTCACGCACACACATATACTGTAATGTAAAAACAAACATTTAAATATATAATTGCAGTTGTAAACTTGTGGTTAAGCATTGGTTAAATGTGGAGGATATATTCCTCTCCGATTAGGTGAAACAGATCACTCTATTACTTAAAATTGCACCACTACTTATATGTACACACACACACACACACACACACACAGTGTGTACATATAAGTAAATGTGTAATTAACACAACAAAAAAGCCACAGTAGAAAGTAAAAAAAATTAATTGAATAGGGCGGCATGGTGGCTAAGTGTTAAGTGTGTTATGAGAATCCAGGTTTGAATCCTAAACTGGGTGGGGTTTCCATGTTCTCTGCGTGTCCAAGTGGGCCTCCACCAGTTTCTCCCACAGCCCAAAAACATGGTAAAAGGTAAATTGAATGCTCTAAACTGTCCCATATAGTGTTTGTTTGAGTGAGATTATCGCCCTGTCCATGGTGTGTTTGCCTCAATATAGGATTAAATAGAAGATAATGAATGAATGAATGAATGAATGAATGAATGAATGAATGATCAAATATAAAATGTAATATATATAATTCACTTTACAATAAAACAACAAAGATCTTAAAGGGCTCACCTTACCTTTAAACAGTTTTTTTGTACTACAATCCTTCACTTAATATCGAAAAAAATGTCAGTATTATGGTATTTTACAGCCTATGTTCAGGATCAAATCTTTACAATAGTTTTTGCATGGTAGAGGTTCTAGATAAACTTTTACCACAGTGTGAGCTTTCTCTCTGTTACATTAAACAGTGTACACTCCATCAGATTTGCAGTGTGTATCCATGGCAGTGTGTTAAACATTACAATAATAAAAAAGAAACTTAGGCATGGATTTCTGGTGCTGAAAGATGATTTTATTTAAAAGCTTTTTGTTTCAGCACCATTTCATTTACTGGATGGTTTGATCAGTAAGACAGTATTTAAAGTTTATGGCCATGTGAGATAAATATAAGTCATTAGAGGTATTACAGGAGATAAGGCGCTTCATTTTTCACGCCTCATTTTTACAGACACCAAGGTGTAACTCTGTGCTCCAAGGACAAGCCATTTGTAAGGATTAAAGCTGTTTGGCGAGTAAGCGTCAGCCGATCACTGATCTTCAGAGGCTTGGTCCATAGCCCGACAGCTAGCTTTTCACAATTTACACAAGGCTGCCCTGATAATGTGCGATGTTACTGGATATCAGTCACACTGTCTTGAAAATCTCTTCACAGGAAATATATAAAAAACTTGAGGCCACACAGAGCAGTGCAGCCACTCTTACAAAATTACTCACATAGATGTCTAAAAGTCAACTTCGTAAAGGATAAAATACTTTCCACTGTGTAACAGGTAAGAAATATTGCTTATTTACACTCTTGCTCGTCATACTGGTGCAGAATTCAAATAGTACATTGCAGTGTTTTACCGATGTTAACGTTATGAAGTCTCATAGCCTGAACAACCCCTGCAGTAGTAACAGATGTGGTTATGTGCTACTAAACTGCATTATGGATTCAGCGCAGAAATCATTAGAACTGAAAAGAAAACATTTGTAACACTTTACCTGTATCCAGTATTCATAATGATTTATTAACACATTAACACATAAATCTTAATAAAATATTTATAATACCGTTGTTAATTTCAATAGAGGTACATAACCACATTTAAAAAAATGTTAAGAACATGCCATAAGTCGTGATAGCAGAAAGAGGCATAATTCATTTTAAGTTATATATTTTACCTTTTTATCCACTTTCATCCATTATTGAGACCAGCGTTTAAATATATAAAATGTTTGCATTTAACAAGTGCTTTTCCGAAAAATTACTTTAAAAGTGCTCTTATATAACTGTTTATGAAATATTATAAGCTCTCTTTACAGGCATAGAGTGTTGTTATTAATTACCTATTTTAAAGAGACTGCATGCATAATATTACATAATAACATAAAACCTTATAAATGCTCTTTACAGACATTAAGTAAAGTGTAATGTTTTATGTAAGAATGTCTAAACATTCAAAGACACAAAAGTTGAAATAAGTTGATATTATAATGGATAATGTCATTTTGTGTTATAAAGCCTTATGTCAAATTCTTGGAACAATTCATGACTGTGATTTTGAATATATATGTACATTAACAGAAGACAAATGTTATAAAGTGTTATGAATACTTTATAAAGCTTTATAAATGCACTCATAATGTATTATAAATACCAGATTCATAGAAAGTGTTACTTAAACTTTTTAATAAGAGGTTTGTCATGGTCATGACCTGTTAAAAAAAAAAGAATTTTGCTTAAATCCACACTTTGCATAAATCCAGTATTCATAATGCATTTTTAATATATGAAGCTTTATATAACGTATTTATATAAAGCAGACAATGCATAATTAAAATATAGTGTTATACCAAAATTTAATAAAGCTTTATAACATGACATAATGCATTATAAATTTTGGATTCTATTGATTTTTTGACATTTTTACTATAAAGATTTTTTTAAAGATTTTCTAAAATGTGAAATTGTCATAATGTCATTTAAAGCAGAGATGGGTAAACATTTTAGTTTGTATTTCTGTTTCAGCCTAAATATCATGATCTTGACAGCATGTTCTTTACAGAAGACAACATTTTTTGTTTTAATACACAGTTACTACAGCGTGTGTGAAAAGGATTAGATAAATTTTAGTAAAAAATGGAATTTTATGCCTTATATTGAAGTTTCGGTGGCACAGTGGCTTAGTGGTTAGCACGTTCGGCTCTCAGCGCTAGGGATTTCAGGTTCGAATCCCCATCTGGGTGGAGTTTCCATGTTCTCCCCGTGTCTGCGTTTCCTCCGGGTTCTCCGGTTTCCTCCCACAGTCCAAAAACATGGATCAAGTCAATTGAGTTCTCCAAATTGCCCCATGTAGAGTGTGTTTGTGTGCGTGTCTGTGTGAGTGTCTGCCCAGCGATAGATTGGCGCCCCGTCCTGGGTCTTTTTGCCCAGCACCCGAAACGTTCTCCCCTGGATGGGCATGGGGAAACACCCCCCGCGACCCTAATAGAGGATAAAGCGGAAGATAATGAATGAATGAATGAATGAATATTAAAGTTTTTCCAACACTAAATGTAGCAGAATTAAAACATAATCTGCCTTTTATTTATTTTGTTTACATAAATAAATCTGTTACTGCACAGTAATTTTTTAGGCACAAAGTATTTGTTTTTTTAAATTTAAACATTTTTAAAATGTTTAAAATGTTTACTGTTATATCCTTCATAAACATTTTTATAAAAAAAACAATAAAAAAATTCTTATCTGATTAGTTTTCTGTGTATGCTAACGTACCAATATTTTGAAAATAAAACCAAAATAAAACATTGAGTTACATTATTATACATCTATTACTCCTCTCCCTTCATTGGCTTCCTGTAGTTGCTCACATTCAATACAAGACACTGACGCTGACCTGTCACCTGGTAATTCAACCTCAATGTGGTGATAATTCTCACCATGTACCATTTATTACTGCTAAATGGTGGAACAATCTTCCCAACTAGGCAGAGTCACTTGGCATTTTCTAGAAACAACTCATCTCTTCCATGAACTCTTGTTGCCTCCATGAGGTGAAGTGTATTGGTCTCTTTAACCAGTGGTAGTGGAGGCAGGGTGGATAAGGTAATGAACTATTGACCCAGCTAGAATCAAGTCCTGGGGTGGATTTCCCGAAAGCGAACGTTCTTAGCGATTTACGAACTTTAAGTACTACGTAACTTTAAGAACTCGCATTTTACGGCGCTTTCCCAAAGCCTTCTTAAGTCTCCGGACTAAGTACGAGGTTTAAGTTGTACTTTGAAGACTCCGCCCCCAAAAAGAAAGAAAGCACCGATTACCACACAATTTTGCATTATTATGGCACCAAAATGCACCATTTCACTACGAAAATATTTGTAACAATATATTTACACCAAAAATGATTCAAATGATACTTTAAAAACAAGCAGGAATGAAAATTATTTGCAATTTCATTTCAACCAATCGCTTACCAAGCAACCTTATAAATGCTGAACTGAATACATGTACTTGTGGTGAGGAGCTAATTTTAATTGAAAAACAAAAGCTTCGGCTATAAAAGGAACGGCTGGAGCTGATGCATAAAAAAATGCATCAGAGAGAGACACAACACCAAGAGCTAGTCGCAATAAAGAAGGCCAAACTGGACATCATGGTAAAGCAGCTGTCTCTGGCTGAATTTCAGCTAACCTATCTATTTCTGTGCCTATAATATTGCCTCCTGACCAAGGTAAGGTGCTTGTTATAATAGTAAATGTAAATACACCAGATACATATGCAACATTTTGTCACAATATAATTTTCTTTTATCCTCATTTTTCAGACTTAAGTACTATGGAGTCTGTCTGAAGATCAAGTGTGCAGCAGGCCAACATTTTTTGTTGAATGATTTATTCGTTTTGTCATATTTGAAAACAAACAAAGGTTTACTGCCAACCTCAAATAAAGTCACTGCAAACGCACCAAGCTTCAGTTGCTTTTAATGTTTTAACAAAAACTTTACAAACAAACGCTCAGATGTAAGTATTTGATTGTCATCTTTAGGCAAAAACGGTGTTTATAAGTTCCCTACGTGTTTCCAAGCCAGCCAGATGAATGTCTCTCCTCTGTCCTGGTCCTTCAGCTGGAACATGAATGGCGTCTTCTCTCTCTTCATTCTCACATTCTTCATCAGGAAGACTTAAGCCAGCACCAACTGCAATGTTGTGTAGCAGAGCTCATACAACAATTATGGCACTGCTGTGTTCTGGTGAAAAATTCCAAGTCCACCTGATGATTTATGAAGGCACCGAATTCACATTTTCCACATTCCCAAACTCCTCTCAACAACACTGCGTGTTCGAATGTGTGCCATGCTGTACCTCTCCTCAGCCTCAGTCTGGGGATTTAATACTGGAGTAAGTAGGTACCTTCAAAGTGGGTAACCACTATCACCCAGTACATAGCCACCAGCAGAAGCACCATTTTGGGCCTTCTCACACACAGCAGAATTGGCCCAGATAAAAGAATCATGAGTGCTTCCTGGCCACTTGGCCACAATGTCCGTGAAAAGGCATTGATGGTCACAAACAACTTGAATATTTAATTCTGAGTAGCCTTTCTGGCTGATGAATATTGGATCTATGAGGCTTAGATTGTGTATGGGGATAAGTGTGCCATCCACTGCACCAGCAACTCTTTGAATCTGGGCAATTGCATGAAAACCTATTTTGGTTTTCCATCCCTGGTTTTGGGAAATTTGATATATCTGTGGACATGGCGCAGCAGTGCATTTGTTACAGCATGTACACACTTTGACACAGTGGCATCACCAATTGTCTACAGAAATCCACCTGTTGCACAAAAGCGAAAAGCTGTCAGCAGCTATATGGGGGGGGGGGCTAAGTGCAAAATTTCTTTGGGTTTTTCGGTTCAACACGTCTTGCACATGCCCAAGTAGACTCAGTATTTTTCCTCTTGGAAGCCGGTATCTGGCACACAGCAAATCATCAGGAAAGTTCAGTGCATCGATATTCAAACGATTTGATTAGATGAACTATCCGGTGCCGCTGATTACGATTTTGGGAAATCCACCCCTGATCTTTATTATCAGGTCCCTGCTACTTGTATATGTTTAAACTTAATTCATGCTACTTTCCTTCTTGAGTTGTGGTAATTTTTTAATCCATTATATTTTTGCATTTACAAGGTCACTAAAACTTATATGCCTTGTTTAATATATTTTTTAAAAACATTTTACTAGATATAAGAGTTAATTTAATGGAACTTCTATGTTCTTATAAGGTACTGTTATGGTTGTACAAGGTATATCTTTGACCACACAGATGAAAATCAACAAAAAATTGAACAGGTGATGCTTCTGGAAATTTACACTTTACTTTACACTTTAGGACAGCACGATGGCAGAGAGTACACCCAGCACTCCTATGAAGGCTGAATAAAGTGAGCAGGTGATTCTTAAAATTATGCTGAATCTTCTTTTCTTATTTGTAGGGTATCAATATTCAGTTCTTCTTCTGACCTATTTCAAACTCTACCTCGTTGCTTTGAAGGAAGAGAGACAGCATTGTCTGAAAAAAATTGAAAAAATGTTTTTTTTTATTATTGCTAATTAGAGGTCATGTGCACGTTTGATTCTCATCGCCTGGGATCCAGGTTTGAATCCCAAACTGGATGCTATCTTGGCAATGTAAAACACACACGCACCACTGGCTTAAAGCACCTAGGCAGACGTCAACAGTAAATTGTCAACACAGTCGTATTGTATTTTGACATTTTTAGGTGCTTACTTTGGAATTATTTGATCACTGCCACTGTTTGTTAAATATGTATGATGCGTTTGACATTTTTATTCATTCATTCTTTATCTCCCGCTTTATCCTCTATTAGGGTTGCGGGGGGGTTCCCCATGCCCATCCAGGGGAGAACATTTCGGGCGCTGGGCAGATAGACCCAGGACAGGACGCCAATCCATTGCTGGCGTTTGACATTTATTTTACAATTTTCTGTTAACAATTCAGTTAAAGTCATTTTCCATTACTGAAGTAAATTACACCCTTCCAGACGTCATTAAAAGAGCAATCAGCCAAAGTGTTACCACACCTGGCTCTTAAAGAAAATGGCAAGTGACACGCTGATTGGTTTATTACACGTTATGCACAAAACACATCTGTGAATAATTAAGAAAATGAGTACATGAATTTTGCATGTTTTAAGCCACGCAATGAATACTTTTTCTGTCATTATGATAGCCAAGACACACTGACATGCCCCAAATCAAGCTGCATGGTGTCCGATTGATGGCTCGCTAAAGATGGCTAAAATAGAGCACCTGGGGATTAGAAATGATTACTGCTTTCATTTCACCAATTTTTCCTTTTAAGGATAAAGTGGTAAAACACTTCCTAATAGGTCCTCAAAGCTTAATATTATACATGTTCTGCCCTTCTACTTATGCTGTCCTAGTCCTGAGTTGTGAGTCCCATGATGACAAGTGGCAAATTGGCAGTTACTCCATTTTGTTTCATTTTGTTTCAGATTTTAACTGTTACTTCCCCTTGCTGCTTTAAAGCAATGTTCTATACAAAACAACCAGCTCAGTGAAATTGGCATCACTGTGCCATTATTACAAAATTACATGGTTTGGATCACTTCTGAATTTTTTTCAACTCTCAATTCCTTTTTTCAAACAATCCAGAAAACAGTTTTGGTGAGGATGTTACTGTGATCTGTTGAGTAATGTTTATCAGTGAAACTCTGTTTCAAAATAACATAAGTTCAAGATAATTGCATTATTTACAATAGTGCATTGTCTCCAAGAATCTTTAAAATAAGTCTGGTTCATTGTAAAATCTGGCGTTGATGTTATTTTCATCAGAGACATTTCTGTTTCTGAGACAGTTTTTTTAGTCTATGATGCAATGATTTTATACTTTCATACTACATCGTATCCAACTTGCTTAATTACCCAACATCTTCTTGTCATTAGATGACTAAAGTCTATGTATTAAATCACACTTCACAGCTCAGCCTCGTCAGACTAATCCAAGACATTTTTTACCAGTCTTCTCTCTTCCTTTTTTTAAGGTCAACGCTCTCCTTTCAGGCAAGCCTATTTAAAATCCATCTCCTCCCACCTCCTCAAATTTATATCCACCACAATCATATGAGCACTCACACACCTCATCAATTACTTATTTACCACTGGAATAATTTCACATTCACACACACACAAACAGTTACTCTTACCATCTTGACAGGTTGGTCCAAGCCATGGAGCCGAACACAAACAGCGTCCATTTTGTTGGTCACACTCTGCTCTGTGAGCACACTGACACGGCAGAGAACAATTGGGTCCGTACCATCCATTCATACATTCTGAATGATGAAGAGATATAGTTAGAGCTTAAACTGTTAAACTTTTTTAACATCAAGTTCTATTAAATGTTATGTCAGCTATTTAAAGCAGTGGGAGTTTAAATAAAGTACAACTTCCAATATGTAAATATTTTAATAGTTGTGTAAAATCTCAACATAGTTGAGTTTAATTAAGCTCCCACAGTTAAGTGTAAATGTGATTTAATTTAATATTTGTAACAATTTTCTTTTTTGGGGTGGTGATGATTGAGACTAAACGGTTAAAGACTTGAGACTCTTGAGATATATCGGAATGTGTATGATGAATGTGTACCGGAGATGTATCAGGATGGTTCGGTCAATACACCTGACACATAGGGGTCGGTTTTATGACATTTAGGATTATATTTACAAACAGTTACATAATTAATGAAGTGTTTTATGACATTTATTGTAAATTACAACTCCGCTGTTTCCTAAAGTGGATAAAGGGGTGTGTTTGGGACAGGGTCTCCTCTGCCATTAGATCTATTTTGGATACTGGAGAGATGATGGTGTACAGAAAATATATCTGCCAACAAAAATGTTCATCCTGCCAATGCTCCAGTTCTTACTTTAACACATCGAACAAAATGCATAGTGAATATGTATATGACAATTAAAAAACCCTGAACCATAAAAACAGTTAAAAACTTCTAAATGTAATATGATTCAGAACCACAACAAATGAATCCAAAATTAATATTTATATAAACAAGATAAATCATAAGCCATAATTTCATGTGCATGAACCTTTTATTACATGCGAAATTATAAATAGAAAAATTATTAGTATGTGATTTACAGTACGTGATTTAAAGAATAAGGCTAATTTATTAAATTTTATATTTATTTATATTAATTAAAAAAAACATTTTTAGAGGAGGTCATAAGAGCATTAGCAAACATGCAGCTGAAGGAAAACTGACCCCTATACATGTCAGGTGTATTGACAGAACTGTCCTACTACTTTTCCAGTCGCTCAAAAATAAATTGTGATCATAACATAAAGAAATTGTTATGTTGTGAAAATTAGAAAAATAAGTCATTATCACAAGAAAATGAGATTCGTTATCGCATGATAATGACTTAAAAAAATAATACCACATGTCCTCTCAGTGCCTCTGTAAGATACAAGTCTTGCCTAATGATTTAGACACTCGGTTTAGAAAACACCTTTTAACAGCCTGAAAAAATTTATTTATTTTAGATTTGGTCTTAGTATTTAATACATTTCATAAAAAAAGATAATATTAAGACTATTATTAATTTATAAGATTAATATTAATTATAAAATATTAATATGGCCAAATTTGTGTGTAATTATGTGTGTATTTATGTACCTTTATCACAATAATCTCCTATTTTCCCTGATGGACAAAGGCACTGGCCTGTAATAGCATCACAGGGTACACCTTCTATACACTTACACTGGTGTACACAGCCCTCTCCAAAATGGCCCTGAGCACAACCTGCGAATACAAACCACGTGCTAACTTAACACAATGCACTTAAAGGTACATAAAAAACACCCTCAACTCAGCAATACAAATCACACACTGTCTGCACAGTTATTGTGTAACAGGCTACAAACGTTTTTACCCCTAGCCATAATCTGTGTTCAGTGTTGTAACGTGATTTTGCTCAGATGTACATGTAATTTGCTCCACCGGCATGGGACTGAAATGATGCTGTTCAAGGAAGCCCGCTCAGCTAAGTTGTCTGTAGTATCTTCCCATTTTAATTATGCTGCTCTAGCCAGTTATGTCGGATTCACATGCTGCACTGTGTCAAACTCTGGGTATTACTTAAATAATGTGCTTTATTAGATCAAACTTCTTTTCTTGTCTGTTTCTTTTGAGGTGTCATCTGCTCTTCATCCATTAAAAAAAAACAATAGCAATAACAGGGAGATTTTTGTTGCCACTGTCACTTCGGCTTGCTCTTTGGGTGTACGGATTTAAACACTATAAAGCTGCTTTGTGACAATGTACTATTGTAAAAAGCACTCTATAAATAAACTACTTGAACTTGAGGCCAATCATCAGTCCCTGTGTCATGTTGGTAAAAGGCTCCTTGTTTTCAGTGTGTACATTTCTGTATACGTGGGTTGGAGCACTTAATGTACACGGCTACCATATGTGGTTAAAAGCTGTATTAGGACGTACTTTAATTTTTTTAATTAATATGGTTAATTACTCAGGAAAATTATTTACCTTATTGCAAAAATTCTCAATTAATGTTTTTTTTCATTTAAACCTTTAGACATATAGGTGTTATCACATGTCCACTGATTCCCAACATACCATGATAGATATTGCCTTTTGCACCTTTTAGTGTCTGAATGGGCTCATTTATTTTTGGCACCTTAAACATGACCTATCCACATACACATGGTTTTTTTAACTATTTTAAAATACTTGAGTTAATGAAACACACCAGTGTACCACATAATCGATGTAGTAGTTTTATAGGGATAGCATTACAGTAGCATTCAAATTCAGACTGTGAATTCATTTTTACACCAACCTTCCTCACAGTGTTCGCCTTGGTAACCTAAAGGACATACACACTGTCCAGTCACATGATCACATGTATGAGTGTGTGTGCAATTGCACTGGTGTGAGCAGAGCCTGCCAAAAACTCCAGGAGGGCATTCTGAAACAAATTTAATGATAAAGATTCAGTCATACTTTATTTATTTTAATAGTACAAAATTTTAAAACTCTGTGTATTTAAACATCACACATAGTTTTAATTGAATTGTTGTTTGTAAAAGAAAAGTAACTACTACCCACCACAACATACTTATTATTATCATTATTCTTTTATATATATATATATATATATATATATATATATATATATATATATATATATATATATATATACAGTATATATATATATTCTTATACATATAAACTTGTTTCACTAAAACAAAGATACATTTTTTTATAGTACAACAAAACAAATCTAGAAGTTTTCAGCCAGCTAAAACTTGATAAACCTAATTATTATACTAAAGCAATTAGCTTATATATGCTACTATTTTTTCGTGGGTTGGAGCACTTAATGTACACGGCTACCATATTTGGTTAAAAGCTGTATTAGGACACCTTACTGCAAACTGTGGCTATTACAAATATATTTAATCATACATTGATAATAATAAAATGATTATTATTTTATCTATTTTACACAAAAATCCCAAAGTATGAAGGTGTGGTAGCTCAGTGATTGGGGTACTGGACTATCAATGGTTAAGGGTTCAAATCCCAGGTCCACTCAAGTTACCAATGTGGGTCCTTGAGCAAGGCCCTTAACCCTTATTGCTCCAGAGGTTTGGTGTATAGCCAACACTGTGTTCTGACCCCAACCGAGGTGGAATATTTGTAAGTCACTTTAGATAAAGGTGTCTGCTAAATGACCAAATGTAATGTAAATATTTCCATAAAACTTACCGTATTGGCAGACTGATCCATAGTATCCAGCTGCACAGGAACAGGATCCTGTGATGGGGTCACATGTACCATTATGATGACACTCACATTTCTGCTCACAGTTAGCTCCAAACCAGCCTGGGAGACAAGCTATATACACAAATACAATATACAATAATTATACAGTACAAAGTTGTAGGTGCAGATATTTAGATTTATGTTAAAGTCATGTTGCAAAGTTATTCTTTGGGTGCTTACTTTTCTCACAATATGTGCCAGTCCAACCTAAGCCACATCTGCAGGTGCCATTAGTAGGGATACAAATGCCATTGTTTAAACACTCACACTTGCTGTGACACTGTAGTCCATAGCGTCCTTTAGGGCAGACTGTGGAAAATATGGACAAACATCATAATCAAATTCAAATTGAAAATTTTCATGGTCACAAAAACTGGGAGTATTTTTTTGTAAATCCAACTAACCTGTTACAAATACAAGTGCTTTAAATTTCACATTTCCACAAAACTAGAGATTGGGGGGAAACACCCTCCAGTGCATGGGTGTTACTCAAAGTGTGGTTGGTGAAACACATCACTGCATACATACATTAGACTTAGTTTTATCACATGGTATTAACATTAATAATTTAACTATTGTTCCACTAAGTGAGGTCATCTCTGATCATTATTTAATAACCTACAATTTAGAAATTGATATTTATCCAGTCATTAAACCACGATATAATACAAATCGTACAATCATTCCCTCTACTTTATATGTTATTAATAACATATAAAATTCTACATAATCAGGCTCCACAGTATCTGAGTGAGCTGATTCAATTGTACAAGCCAACACGTGAGCTCCGATCTCAAGGTGCTGGTTTACTCTTAGCTCCTAGAATAAATAAAATTACTGCTGGTGGAAGAGCATTCTCCCACAAGGCTCCTCAACTTTGGAATAGCCTTCCAGTTACGGTTCGTGATTCTGAATCACTATTAATCTTTAAGAATAAATTAAAGACACATTTATTTAATCTCGCGTTTAATTAATCCCCTGTAGATAAAGATGTAGATCTCAGGCTTGGCTGTGCTGGGGGGTAATCTGTGA
>JAFMOD010001031.1:354371-376719 GCA_019802435.1 Corydoras maculifer | reverse complement strand
TCCACAAAGTATTGACTCAGGGGGGCTGAATAATTTTGCACATCGCACTTTTCAGTTTTTTATTTGTAAAAAAATTGTTGATTCATGTATAACTTTCATTCCACTTCACAATTGTATACCACTTTGTGTTGGTCTTTCACATTAAATTCCAGTGAAATATATTTATGTTTGTGGTTGTAATGTGACAAAATATGGAAAAGTTCAAGGGGTATGAATACTTTTGCAACCCACTGTATGCTTCCATTGGGATCAATTCGTAAACATGGAATCAGTTTCCACTCTTATGCAGAGGATACACAGTTATATATTTCAGCTAACCCTAATGATGTTCATTCAGTCAGCAAGCTTGAGGACTGCATCCAAAATATTAAAATATGGATGCCAAAAATCTTCCTACTGCTAAATACTGATAAAACTGTGTTTCTAATAGTTGGACCCAAGGACAAAATTAACAAAGCTTCTAACACTGTATTAAACCTTGATAACTCCTTAATTAGACCCAGTTCATCTGTAAATAATCTCGGTGTCAGTATTGATTCAGATCTATCCTTTACAAAGCACATTAGCAATATTACTAGAATTGCATTTTTTCACCTTCATAACATTTCGAAGCTATGAAATATCCTCTCCCTTCAAGATGCAGATAAAATAAGTCATGCTTTTATTACCTCAAGGTTAGATTATTGTAATTCATTTCTGACAGGATGTTCTAATAAATCATTACATAAATTACAACTTGTTCAAAATGCTGCAGCTAGAGTTTTAACTAAAACCAGAAAGTTTGATCATATCAGTCCTGTGTTATCAAACTTGCACTGGCTACCAGTTAAGTTTCGTATTGAGTACAAAATTTTATTGATAACATAAAATTCTACATAATCAGGCTACACAGTATCTGAGTGAGTTGTTTTAAATTGAATTGTATAAGCCAACACGTGAGCTCAGATCTTAAGGTGCTGGTTTACTTTTAGCTCCTTTTGTAAGTCGCTTTGGATAAAAGTGTCTGCTAAATGACTAAATGTAAATGTAAATGTAAACTCCTAGAATAAATAAAATTACTGCTGGTGGAAGAGCGTTCTCCCACAAGGCTCCTCAACTTTGGAATAGCCTTCCAGTTACTGTTCGTGATTCTGAATCATTATTAATTTTTTAGTAGATTAAAAACACATTTATTTAACCTTGTGTTTAATTAATTCCCTGTAGATAAAGGTGTAGATCTCAGGCTTGGCTGTGTTGGGGGGGTAATCTGTGATTAGTGTATGCTGGCGTTTCACCGCTTCACCCACCTCATCATTAATGGGGGTGTGGCACTGAAATGATGCTGTTCCAGGAAGCCCTCTCAACTATGTAGAGTCTGCAGTATCTGCCTCTTTTAGTTATGCTGCTCTAGTCAGTGATGCCGGAGTCATATGCTGCACTATGTCAATTAATTACTTATTACTTAAATGCTGTGCTTTATTATTAGTTTTAACTGATTTTCTTGTCTGTTTCTTTTGAGGTGTGGCCAGTTTCCTGGAGGTGTAGTCAGATCTTCATCCATGGCTTTGCCGAAGCACTGCAGCTACGACGATTACTGGATGGAACCTGAATATTAATTGGACTGGCGGTCCTCCAGGACCCCCTTAATGGACTTACATATAGTTTTCCAGTTGTTAGAGCTTTTCAATTTGTTAAATATAGTCACCCGATCTTGACACAAACTGTACAATACTATACACACTGTTGATGCTGCCCGGCCTACACTGTTGATGCTGTCCGGCCGCACAAGGAAGATGAGTCTCCCACTAAGTCTTGGTCCTCCCAAGGTTTCTTTTTTAAAATAACTACATAACAGGGAGTTTTTTCTTGCCACTGTCGCTTCGGCTTGCTCTTTGGGGGTTTAAAGGCTTTTAACTTTATAAAGCTGCATTGTGACAATGTACTGCTGTAAAAAGCGCTATATAAATGAATTACTTGAACTTACTTAAAAAGGGAAAAAATCTCCAGACATCATTATTTTTTTCAAGTTCAGGGTGCACAGCCTCATTATTATATATATTTACAGCCCATGGCATGGTAGAGTGGTGCTTGAAAATTTGCAAACACTTCATCATGGTTTGAATATGTTTGCTACATCTGAGCAAGGACGGCTTGCCATCATTGATGGAATGATAAGGTGCTGCAAGTTATGGTCCAAACAGACATTTCCAGACAGTTCCAAGTTTAAAAGATAAGTATAGAGGAAATTGCTAAAGCATACTTCTAGTGTCAGGTGAGCCCCAACTAGCTAAGCAGGAACTGGCAGCCATCCGCATGCTGGAGTACCTATATTAGTTTACATTTAGCCATTTTGCAGATGCTTTTATATAAAATGACTCATAAATATCCCAACTTGGATGGGGTCAGAACACAGGGTTGATACAGCAATCTGGAGCAGTGAGGTTTAAGGGTCTTGCTCAAGGACCCACTTCGTAACTTCAATGGAGCTGGGATTTGAACTCACAACCTTTAGGTTAATAGCCCGACACCCTAACCACTGAGCTACCACACCCTATTCTAGAGCTACTAGTAAGCTATTATGTTTGTATGTTTGTAACTATTCAGATGTCACCGGCCCTTGCATTCTTTTGTCAAAATTAGAGCTACACTGTGTGATAGACAAATTCAGCATTCTTCTGACCTTACTGTCTCCTTTGTTTTGAAGCCGGAAACATAAGACAAAAGACAGGGAGCCATTTTGTCCCAAATGGTAAAGGAATAGTAATGTCTATTGCTGTACAGTCACAAGCTTTCTTTTCTGCTTAATCTAAAAGTTCAGCTAACTTTACAATTACTAATATGTATATATTATACCATTTTCTAATATTATTTCTAATATATAATGCATTAGAAAAGAATCCAAAATTTTAATTATAATGCATTATGTCATGTTATAAAGCTTTATGAAATTGTTATAACACTTCATGACTGTAATTGTGCGTTGACTGCATTATAAATTTATTACTTGTCTTTTGTTAATCTACATATATTTTCAAAATCACAGTCATGAATTGTTCCAACAATTTGACATAAGGCTTTATAACACAAAGTGACATAATCCATTATAAAATTAACTTGTTTCAACTTTTGTTTCTTTGGATGTGTAGACATTCTTACTGAAAACAAGATAATTGCACTTCACTTAAAGTCTGTAAAGAGCATTTATAAGCTTTTATAAGTCATTATGTAGTATAAGTATTATGCAGTCTCTTTCAAATAGATAATTAATGACAGCAATTTACTTTATGTGTGTAGTGAGAGCTTATAAGTTTTATAAACAGTTATAAGCATTTATAAAGTCATTTTCAGGAAAAGAGTTTGTTAAAAACAAATGGTATAATGCTTTAATTCGATGGTCTCTATAATAAGTTAATAAACAGTTAAAATAAATAATTATTTATGCATTATGCCAATTTGTGTTATAAAACACTTGAGTGTGAGTGTGGTTATGTACATCTATGGACATTAGCATGGCTTATGACAAGTATTATAATGCATTATGAATACTTTATAAAGCTTTATACATGTTTTGATAATGCATTATGAATACCGGATTTAGGTAAAGTGTTACCGAAAATTGTAATGCGTTCAGAAACTTTATAGAACCAGTGTAGCTTATCTCTCCCTGGATGTGAATGAAAGAGAAAATCTGATAAAAGTACATAATGATAAATTGATCTAATGGTGGCTTAAGATATTGTCTTCAGAAAAGTTCGGGAAGTTTGAGCAGGACAGTGACGCAAAGCATATTTCTAAAATCCCTAAAATAGTTCAACACAAAGCACTGAAAACTTCCCAGATCGAAATCATACAGAACCACTAGAGAGAAATTTCAATACATCATTTGAAAGAATGAACCCTTCAAATCGGAAATACCTGGAGAGGCTGATAAAAGAAGAATGGTCAGAATGTCAAAAAGAGTATGAAAACCATTATGCATGGTGACAGGAAACAACTCAGAAGAACAAGTTATTGACGTTTGCAGCAAAATATTAAGTTCAGCATCCAAATAATATTGGCAAATCTATTTCTATTATGTCAGACTTTAACCCTTCAACTGCTTTTCATGTGTTACAATACAAACAATTGACACAAAGTCAATACCTGATATCACAACAGGTTTGCCATCACCATCCTGCGTATAATAAATTAGTTTGCTTTGTCAATCTAAACACAAATATACAGTGCAGAGAACTTACATATTCTTCTAGACCAATTAGATGTTTGTAATAAAACCTAAAATTAAAACCTAAAAATACATATTTTCTCCAATCACACATTTTGCCTCACTTAAGTAATAATATATAAGTGGTTCTGACATAGTTGGATACATTTATTTGTATAAATTAATAAATTTGACAAAATATCTGACAAAGTTGAATTAATAAATAAACCTGGGCTTACTCTCTATTGGTGAGAATGACGCAACTACGGTTTCCACTGAGAAGCTTTTGGGGAGGACAAGGGCTCCCCTCAGTGTCAGCACGAAAGGTGCAGCTCTGTTTTCTTTTTTTTATTTTCTGTAGTGTGTGCATGGTATTGATGTTGCACTTAAAGTACTTAAAGAAGTAAAAGTGGAGTAGGGAGGGAGTCACACATATAGCTGAGCTATTCTGCTGTAGGTATATAAGATGTGCAAGTTCTCTGAAATAAGTTATATTGCTTTTATTTCATTTGTTTATAGAAAATATTTAGACATTTAATTTAGATCCGTCATGTGCACATGTTTCAGTATACTGTGAAATTTAACACTTCCTCTTTGTTTTAGTTCAGCATTGCAACCCACTCATCCCACAGGTCTGAAGTGTCTAAATAAAGCCCTGAATAACCATTGTTTTATATGTTAAAAGCAACTACAACTGAAACATTAACTTGCTTGTGTTTAATAAAATTTATTTTTAAATAAGAAACAGGTTCATATTTAAGGTCTTCCACTTATTAAAAAAATAACTATGAATAGCAGAAATTTAAAGGTAGTACAATAATGTGGTTGGGATGTTTTGTAGTAACTTGGGAACTGATCAGCCAAGAACTTAACTTTTTAGACCACCTCCCATCTACTAAAAACATATATGTGTTATCAGCTTGTTATAGTACTCTGGTTAGTGTATACAATAAAAAAAATGCATGTATGAATGTCATGCGTTAAATTTTTGACATCATTCTGCACTATAAAGACTACAATTTCCAGAATACCACAAGTTAAACAATGTGCTTACGATCGGCCTATAATGAACCAGCTTTGGGATTACATGCAGAAGGAAGCTCCTCATGTACAGGTGCATGTGAAGTATAAAGGATAATAAAAGTATACGAGTGATTACACTGGTTGTAGAGCATTGCATTGTATTCTTATATGTATACTGATTGGTCCATTTCTAAATTTCTATCTTCCCAGTCATGTTCTACTGTGATGTATAGGAGAATCACTTTGTACAGTGAGGCCAAAAAGTATTTAACCATCCACTGATTGTGCAAGTTCTCCTACTTAGAAAGATGAGAGAGGTCTGTAATGTTCATCATAGGTACACTTCAACTATGAGAGAAGAAATAGCAAGGATTTTTAAAGAATTCATTTGCAAATTATGTTTGAAAATAAGTGTTTGGTTATCCACAAACAGGCAAGATATCTGGCTCTCACAGAACTGTATCTACTTCTTTAAGATGCTCTTCTGTCCTCCACTCGTTACTTGTATTAATGGCACCTGTTTGACCTCATTATCTGTATAAAAGATTGTCCACAGCCTTGAAGATCTGTTTAAAATACTGTCCACAGCTCTCTCATTTCTCTGAATATGAGAACTTGTACAATTAGTGGCTGACTAAATACTTCCTGGCACCACTGTATTTATAGTGTAAGTCTTCTGATTTATATTCTTGTGTGAAGAAATATTGTGAATAAATCCTTCCAGTGCCTGCACACGTCTGTTTTCTAGCATTAAACAGAGTTCATATAGTAACGGCAAAATAATCTCCATAAACAGAGCTCAACCTAGACTAGAATGCTCCAAAACCAAAAAAGTTTAAATGGTAAAATGGCCAAATGACAAACTGCCAAGTCAAATTACTGTTTACTAACTGTCTCCATCCAATCACCCAGAACAGAGTAATTTTGTTAAAAGGAATAAGCAAAAAAAATCAGGACCCAGATGCGCAAATCACAAAAGACAAGAATCTATAATTGCAGCTAAACTGATTCACCCAAGTATTTACCCAGAGAAGTGAAGATTTCTGCAACCAATGATTTGTTTTTAAGCAATTAAAATTTTCCACTTTATATCTGACATAAAGTTAAGTCAAGGACTACACTAATGGCCAATGCATTTGTTTCTACCACTAAGCTGTTATTTATGTTGTTATTTAAAAATGGCATACATAAGTGTTGTATATATGCACTTAAACTAATCACTGCACTGTTTTGTCACATACGGTTCAATTTCGCATGTAAGTACCTACTTTAGAGTAGAAGCTAAATTAAGCTTGCAAATAAAATTTTCCCTAGTTCTTGCAGTGTAACTAGATCAAATAGTGGTACTTTCTACAAAGGGAAAAGGAAAAACTCTTGCATGAGTAGAAACCTTGGAAGGAACCAGGTTCAAGTAGGATTCATTCAAGTTATGTGCAGTTTTATCAACACCTTCTTCTCCAAATTATTGAAAAATAAATACATTTTCGAAAGTTTCCATCCCAGCAAAAAATCTTACTCTCTTCATAGATCACTTGGCTCACATGTGAACCCAGACCAAGCTTCAGACCATTACTTATACGGCAATGAGATCAAAATTTGGCAGCAAAGTAAAAGGATAATCATGCTGCTAAGGATAGTTTAGTTGAAGAACAACAGTACGTGGCTCACTTTGATTGTACAGCTCTACTGTTTATTTGTTATTCGCTAACTCTGTCGATACGGAACATGGAGAACTAGCTACTTAAGAGGTGTCTGTGAACATAAAAAAAACGTTAAAAAAAAGAGTAAAAAAAAAAAAAATAGCACTTGAAGCCAGGATTTTACAGAAAGCTGAACAATTCTTGCTCCTGGAAAGTCCCATTTGGCTAACACAGGCATAGTGGAACAAGTGATAAAGGCAGCAGATTAGGAATCTGTGCATGTCTGTTCTGCAAACTGGGCGCCTACGTGGCATTCCCCTATATACAGGAAATAGAGTGAATTTGTTCAACAAAATAAATATGGACAAGAGATGAGAGGGAGCCTGAGAGGAAAAATCCCCTTTAAAAAGATCATGTGGACTGTATCATATTTTTTTTTCTATTGTTATGTAACGGGCTGGAGGTTGGTTGCTCATGTGATTGGTAGGTGTCAGGTGAGAGCAGTACCAAGTGATAGATGAGTTGGGAATGAAGAAACATTCATGGACAGATGAGAAGAGAATGAAACTAAACAGAAAATATTGGATGACCTTTTTCACAGGCAAGGCCAGTTCTGCCAGGGCTGCAGTTACACCTCCCAGTCACCGGGTGACACTGTCCTCCATTGCTGCACTCACACACCTTACTGCAGTTTTTTCCATAGCGCCCAGCTGGACAACCTAAAACATAATAAGGCATTTAGACCTATAGCAATTCCATAATAATAATAATTGATGCTCAAAACACACTGTTCAAATTAATAAACCATGGACATATTTTTGCATCTTGTAACGTCATGCAATGTTCTCTTCCATTACTTGAATGTTTATTGTCCTGTATATTGTCTTGTATTTATCATTATTTTCATTCTGCACAAGCTATTTCATATGTGCACTTTATGTTGGGTTGTGTAGTTGATGTTCTGTGTGGCACCTTGTCCCTGAAGATCATTGTTTCGTTACACAGTATACTGTACACCAGTTTATATGGTTGGAATGACAAATAAAACCACTTGAACTGTTAATATAATTATTTTTTACATTTAAAATATTAATTTAATTTTGGTTGTTTTCATTTCTGAGACTGATACTGAAACACATGCAATAAACCAAATATGTGTAACTAACTTTAACTAACTTGCTTCATGACCCTGCTGCCAGTTTACATCCATTTCTTACTTAGAATCCTTTTTATAGATACTGTAAGGTAGGATCGAAACCATTTAAGTGTCGTAACAGAAAAGCCTAATTAAGCTAGAGTTGACAGTAGAATCTGATGATTTACTGTATCAAAAGCTGCAGAAAGGTCTAACAAAATGAGGACCGAGGATTGAGATTTGGCTTTGGCAGTTTTAAGTGAGTCAATCACAGAGAGCAATGCTGTCTCCGTGGAGTGACCACATCTAAAACCGGACTGATTAGGATCAAGGAGATTGTTCTGATTAAGAAATGTGGAGACCTGTGTGGATACCACCTGTTCAAGTGTTTTAGATAGGAAAGGTAAGAGAGAAACAGGTCTGTAGCTCTCGACCAAATTTGGGTTGAGCGTAGGTTTTTTGAGTAGGAGTTTGACTATGGCTTGTTTGAAGCAATTTGGAAAAGTCCCAGATGTGAGGGAGGAGTTTACGATGTGTGTCAGGGCTGGTTTGATGGAGGAGGCGATGGATTGAAAAAGGTGGGATGGGATGGAATCAAGGGGGCAAGTGGTTGGGTTACTGGCAAGGAGAATTTTGCAGACGTCAGATTCTGTGACAGGGGAGAAGGAGGAGAGGGTTGGATGGCTGGATGTGTGAGATGTAGTGTTGTGAGGATGGTGAGTATGAAAGAGTTTGCTGATGCCCTCAATCTTTTCTGTAAAAAAAGTAGCAAAAACATCAGCTGACAGAGAAGTGTTAGGAGGGGGAGAGGAAGGAGTAAGTAGTGAGTTAAAGGTAATGAATAAGGTGCGGGCATCTGAGATGCATGTTACCTTGGACTGGAAGAACAAGGTTTTAGCAACAGTTACATCCTTCGAGAAAGAGGCAAGTGAGGACTGGTAGGTTTCTAAATCTGAAGACAGACCGGACTTACGCCATTTCCTTTCTGCGGAACGAAGAGAAGTACGTTGCTTCCGAAAGTCTCTGTGAGCCAGGGACTGGACTGAGAACTGTGTGTTTTCCTAGTGGATTTTGGACAGACCTGATCAGGACATGAAGCTAAGGTGGAGCAGAATGTGCTTGATGCAGTGTTGGTGTCAAGAGTTAGGAAGTTACCGATGCTAGGAAGGGCATCTGTAACCAAGTCAGCAAAGAGTGTATTAGAGAGAGCGTCAAGATTGTGACGTACCTAAGATGTTTTACTGATGAACACGGGAGGAGGTGGAAGAGAGACAGAGAACTGTATGAAGAAGTGGTCTGATTCATGAAGTGGAGTGATGTGTATGTCTGTAGAAAGACATGAGCGCGTCATGATGAGGTCGAGCTGGTTGCCAGCCCGGTGGGTATTACCGTGATTCTAGGGGTGACGACACGCAGATCTACGAAGTACAACAGGTTATCCAAAGCTACAGCAGGTACTTCCTACACAAATGCCTGGCGTGTTCTGATTTTTTAGTGATAACTGCCGACTTTTAAATGTTACCACCGGGACACGCCCCCTCCAGAACAATCAGCCGTTCAACACCAGGTGCAAATAGCCGGTAGACGGAAACTAGCACTGAAAATAGTTATTCTATATACAGTTATATCCTAACTGACTGACAGTAGTGTTAATATCTAATAACAAGAGCGCCCAAATAGACATCACACTTTGGTCCTTGTTGAACTTGTTTGAATCTTTTTTACTGCAATTTTTACTGCTTTTATTAAGCTCTAAGTATTGTATTCAGAATGGGCTACGTATGGACAATGGCCAAGTTTAATTGATTAAATTAGTTTATCGATAACATCTATCTAATTATAAATATACAATATATCATTAATAATAAATACAGTGTATAAATGTGAATAAACTGTCAAAAATATTTTTTTTCACTTAAAAATATCTAACTATATTGCAATGTTAATGTGTTCTACCTTTTTTTTAGAAATAAGACTTAGTAGTAGTAGTAGTAGAAAATGTAACAATAATTATAGTCATAATAATATTAATACAACTAATAATGGCTTCAGTAACCACCAGTTGAATGTTTTGCATTATCTGACTCACAATTATAGATTCCTTGGACAAACCAAAAATTATTTTAACAAAATAAAAAGTATATAGTATCAAAAGCTTACAGTCATGGCCAAAAGTCTGCTTCAGTTTTTATAATGGCAATTTGCAATGTTATAAAGAGTGATCAGCTTAACAGCAATTAATTGCAAAGTCAATATTTGCCTAAAAAATTATCCCCCAAAACACATTTCAACTTCATTGCAGCCCTGCCTTAAAAGGACCAGCTAACATCGTTTCAGTGATTGCTCCATTAACACAGGTGTGGGTGTTGATGAGGACAGGGCTGGAGATCAATAAGTCATGATTAAGTAAGAATGACACCACTGGACACTTTAAAAGGAGGCTGGTGCTTAGCATCATTGTTTCACTTCTGTTAACCATGGTTATCTCTAAAGAAACATGTGCAGTCAACATTGCACTGCACAAAAATTGCCTAACAGGGAAGAGTATCGCAGCTAGAAAGATTGTACCTCAGTCAACAATCTATTGCATCATCAAGAACTTCAAGGAGTGAGGTTCCATTGTTGCCAAAAAGGCTCCAGGGCACCCAAAAAAAGACCAGCAAGCACCGGGACCGTCTCTTAAAAGTGTTTCAGCTGTGGGATCGGGCTACCAGCAGTGCAGAGCTTGCTTAAGAATGGCAGCAGGCAGGTGTGAGTGCATCTGCACGCACTGTGAGGCGGAGACTCTTGGAGCAAGGCCTGGTCTTAAGGAGGGCAGCAAAGAAGCTACTTCTCTCCAGAAAAAAACATCAGGGACAGACTGATATTCTGCAAAAGTTACAGGGAGTGGACTGTTGAGGACTGGGGTAAAGTCATTTTCTCTCATGAATCCCCTTTCCGATTGTTTGGGACATCTGGAAAACAGCTTATTCGGAGAAGATGAGGTGAGCGCTACCACCAGTCTTGTCTCATGCCAACTGTAAAGCATCCTGAAAGGTGCAAAGGTGATAACTACATGGCTCAGGGGACAAAACATAGAGATTTTGGGTCCATGGCCTGGAAACTCTCCAGATCTTAATCCCATTGAGAACTTGTGATAAATCATCAAGAGACTGGTGGACAAACAAAAACCTACACATTCTGACAAAATGCAACATTGATTGTGCAAGAATGGACTGCTATCAGTCAGCATTTGGTCCAGAAGTTGATTAAGAGCATGCCCGGGAGAATTGCAGAGGTCCTGAAGAAGAAGGGTCAACACTGCAAATATTGACTTACTGCATTAACTCATTCTAACTGTCAATAAAAGCTTTTGTTACTCATAAAATGATTGCAATTATATTTCTGTATGTGATAAAAACATCTGACAAACACACATAAAATCAGAGGGCAGCAGATCATGTGAAAATATAATATTTTTGTCACAGGTGCCTGGGGCACCTGTCCCTCATTTAATGTACTTATTGTCTCCGTTGAGTGATTGGTTTATTTTGTGCACGTGACCAGGTGTTTTTTGTATTTAGTTTCCATGTTCCCTTGCCCCCGTGTACATCTTTGTTGTGGTTATATCCCGGTGTTAGTCCCGTTTGTTTTGTTCCCCCTTTTTGTTGGTGTCCCTACACCATTTTAAATAATAAATCCGTTTTGTTTTTATGCCCGGTGTCTCCGAACTCTCCTTCCGTGCTCAACCATGGTACGGCGCTGCGCATTACTCCCGCACAGGCTTGTATCCTTGGGAGCGTTTTGTCCGACGGACTGGCGTGTGCATTTTTCTCTGCGCAGCCATTCCCTGGAAACGCTCTTAAGGCGCAAGCGGCATTTCTCCCGCGTAGCCGATCTCCCGGGAAAGACGAGAGAGCGTTGCTAACAATTTGTGAAATTTTCAAAACTTTTGGCCATGACTGTACACTGCATCATTAACATAAAAATGTATTTATAAGGTTTATATAATTTGTTAACAAATATATTTTGCCTTCAGTTTCACATTAATCCAGTGCTTCTCAAATAGTGGGGGGCGCCCCCCTGGGGGGGGGGGGCGCAGTGCGGTGGCTGGGGGGGGGCGCATAGCAAGAAATCACAGAGCAAGTGATATTAAGTGTACTGAACAAACCCTCAAGAGACAACATGGACAAATATTTAACAGACATGAGAAGAGAGACGAAGATAACGAGAGCAACAAAAGTCAACCAAAAACTAAATGTCAAAGCGTATGTAGCGCCTGGCTTCACTGTAACTGTAACTTCACTGTACCTAAGGTTGAGATGAAGAAAGACCGGTGTGTCTGCTGTGTCTTAAAATGTTGGCAGCGGACAGTGTGAAGCCAAATACATGAAGGCGTCACTTAAAGACATTACACCCGGATCACGCTGATAAGCCACTTGAGTTTTTTAATCGTAACGTGACGCGTATATCATAACGCTTTATGAAAACTACTTCAGAAAAGCTGTGAGCTGCAAAACGGGCGCGTTGGAGTCATCAGTTCTGACTTCCTCAAAAAAAAAAAAAAAAAAAAAACAGCACAAATTGTTGTATTCATTTTAGTTTTGTAGGTTAAAGTGTTTATATATTGTGCTCCTGAATGAATGTTGCTGATGAATTTGAATTCATTATTATTTATTGATTTTATTAAATTTCATTTTTCAGTATCAAATGCCAGTCAGTTCAAAAGTCTTTCCAGTTTAAATAAGGATTTTATTTGTTTCTGTTACAAACTAAAAAACAAAGTTAAGAAAATTATTCTGTTCTAAGTTGATCTATATTTCTTTCTTTTTTGTTTTCTTTATTGTTAATAAGGATACATTGTTATAAAAGAGGTGTATTTATAACAAATTTATAGTCAAATCATACCACAGAGGGCGTGTAAAAATACTTTATCCCATTTTGTCATGTGGGGGGGTGAGGTGAGTGTGCATGTGGGGGGGGGGGGGCGCAAAATGTTTTCTTCTCTCTAGGTGGGGCTTAACAGAAAATAATTGAGAATCACTGCATTAATCCCTAAATTCAATACCCTTCTGTCCTTACTGATGCTGCAGTTCGCTCCCAGATAACCTGGTTGACAAGAGCAGGTACCGGTCTTAAAGTTGCAGCGCCCCCTATTGAAACAATGGCATCTCTTTTTGCAGTCAGGGCCGTAGCTGCCCTCTCGGCACTCTGATGGAGACAAACAAACCCAAACAAACACACAAACAAAAAGCACATTTAAGATTGATTTAAATCCTAAGTCAGAACGTAATAATCTTCATTTTCAAAATATATTTATGTCTCTTACTTGAACAAAAACACATAAGTTTTAAGTTAAGTAAGATCCTGTATTTAATTTGCACAAAGAAGTTAATTAAACCCAGCAGCAGTGTGCAATTCTAACAGATGCTGGGTTACAGAAGTCAGATTTTGCTTACTAATTTGGCAGAGGTTGCCATGGTAACCTTGTGGACATGTGCATTTGCCGGTGATGTGGTGACAGAGTTGCTTATGTCCCGAACACATACACACATGGGAACAGTTCAGTCCGTAGCGACCCTGCACACAAACTACACACAGACATAGAAGCAGATTGCAATCAACAGGATCAGACTGCGGAAACCGATCTTACTTTATACGCACATATTGCACATAACAAGCACAATATTTGTGCTTGTGTCTATCAGTGACAATAAGCATGTAATAATTAATGAAAAAAGTGAGCAAAAAAGACAAACAATAAGATAAAGAAAGGGAAAGAAACATTAAGAAAGAGAGTGAGTGAGAGAAAGACTGTGACAAATAGACAGTAAGAGAGAGAAAGCCGGACCTAGATGATACATAGACAAGAGAACGTAAGAGACAAAAACACACACAAACACACAAACACACACACACACACACACACACACACACACACGCTCTCACAAACACCAAATAGATTCAGTAATAGAAAAACATTACCAATCTGATCATTACAATCTACTGCAAACTACTAAAGAACGCAATAAAATCACAAAGTAAATATTTATATATAGTATTGTTTATTTTAATTGTATTATTATTAATTATTCCTTAAATCTAATTGGCTGAGCCGTTTGTCCATCCC
Source organism: Corydoras maculifer (assembly GCA_019802435.1). Classification (NCBI taxonomy): domain Eukaryota; kingdom Metazoa; phylum Chordata; class Actinopteri; order Siluriformes; family Callichthyidae; genus Corydoras; species Corydoras maculifer. The sequence goes on along the minus strand of JAFMOD010001031.1, from coordinate 362,629 downwards.
TAATATTATTGACAATAACACACACATCAGACCGCTTTACATTCGTATTATTGAGTGATATGTTTTTTATAAACTGCGTTCTGTAATTCGCCAGTATTTGATTGTTAGAGAAACAGGAAATCTGTCAATCAGCAATCAAAAACCAGACTAGATTACACCCTGGTTTATTGAGTTTATTAACTTTTAAAAAAAATGAAATGTTTATTGCCCTTCTTTTTTGAATAACAAGTGTGAATAGTGTGTTTGTAACCATTTTATAAAAGCACTTAAAGTTGTGCATTATTGTCAATAAATTACAGAAAAGAGCTGTAAATGTACTACACTTTGCATCATGCCTAAAAACACCTCTTTCCCGAGATTTATTCACAATAATGCACGCCCTCTCCGCCTTATTGCTTTATCGTCATCATCATTATTATTACGATTTTTTTAGATTAGATTTAACTTTATAGTTGTTACACATGTACTAGTACAAGGCAACAAAATATCATTTAACATCTAACCAGAAATGACCAGAAAGTAACAAGTGCAGAATGTAAAACACACTGAAATTATACATCTACATTACAAACTATACATCTATACATTATATTATCATTTGTTTAACACCATGTCTGCATGTATGTACGAGGCAGAAAACAGTTTTTTGGTATTAGTAAGATTTAGTGCTTCTTTGTGCCTCTGGTAATCCACTAGTGCTTCGATGTTATATACATTTGGAACATTCTGTCAGTATGTGTTTCACAGTTAGGGGTTTGTGGCATGTTTCAAAGAACGGTGGTGGTTATCCGTTTATTAGGTGAGCATGGATGAGTCTGATGTATTAATGTATTCCATGCTTAGGCCATGGCCCGTTTTGTACATGTATGATGGGACATAGTACCTGTTTCTGGTTTGTGCTTCATAGTTTTTTTCATAGTTTTTGATATAAGGTTGGATTAGGAGGACAGCGTCAGTTGTGGAATATGTGTGGGCCTAGTAGTTGGTCAGGTTGTTGGTCTCTTTCTTGCCAAACTCATTTTTTTCATTTCCAGTTATTTCACATTGACCTATGGTCAGATATCCCGGCTTTTACTTCGTAGAGATGGTATTTGATTTGTTTATGTCTTACGAATGGAAGAACAACACTAATTAGCAGTAATAAAAACAATCTTCTTGACATTGTACAGAAAGATTCTGCAGGAACCGGCAGTTTTAGTGATTTGATCAGATACTTTATGAGATGAGAGTCAATTGTGAAACCAAGGTTACGGACCATGTCGTTTAGACAGACTAAGTAGTTTCACTAACACTTTTTATTCAAAGTTTAATCTAAGCTTGTTTATTAAAATGTTAACAATTACAATTATTTGTAATGCTAATAAAGCATCTTAAATTAAATTGAGAGACAGAAAAAGTAAGAAAATAAATAAGAGCGAGAAAGACAGAGAGAAAAAGAATAAAAGACTGTCAGGGAAACAGAGAAAGTAAGAGAGGCAGAGAAAGAGAGAGATAAATAGGCAGGAAAGTTAAGCCCTGACTCTAGACTAAAGAGACTAATTATCCATTGTCATAAAGAGTGTGTGTTTGTGTGTGTTTGTGTGTGTGTGTATGTGTGTGTGTGTGTGTGCTTCACTCAAGCTGCTGTTTGGTTTGTCTAGGCTGCATTAACCTTTATCAGATGTTTCAGCTCTTAGAGAGGGCATACAAAAAAAAAGTTCTGCAAAGTCCTTTCCCCATGCACTCTGTGTGTGTGTGTGTGTGTGTGTGTGTGTGTGTGTGTGTGTGTGTGTGTGTGTGTGTGTGTGTGTGTGAAAACTATTATGGCATTACAGTTAAAGGATAAAAAAACTTTAACACTATGTTTCTAGTTTTCCCATATAAACTCTGGGTAATATCTAGGGATTGTAGTCTAAACACCTTTTGCTCTTTGTTTCTCCTTAACACACAGACAGCAGATTTTGGAATGTTGGCACCAGTGTTGAAACAAGATACAAATAGGATAAAATTGCCAGTCATATAGCCAGCATGCATTATAACTTAGTAAAAAACTACTTACATTTTCCAAATGTATTATTTTATAGAAATTCCAGAATCATGTCATTTTATTGGGGCAGTTTGTATGTTCGCCTCTCAGCGCTGGGGATTCAGGTTCGAATCCCAATCTGGGTGGAGTTTCCATGTTTTGGATGTAGGCTTCATCCAGGTTCTCCAGTTTCCTCCCCCAGTCCAAAAACATGGATTTAAGGTAAATTGAAAGCTCTAAATCGCCCCATACAAACACAATTGGGTGTGTTTGTGTGTGTGTCTGTGTAAGTGAGTGTGCCTAGTGATGGAGTGGTGCCCTGGGTGTATCTGCCCAGCGTCCAAAACAGTCTCCCCTGGATGGGCATTGGGAACCCACTCTGCACTCTAGTAGAGGATTAAGTAGAAGAGAATGAATGAATGTCGTTTTAGTATTTTGTTTTGTTTTCTTTCATTGTAAAAGTATAACAATATGCTCACGTGCTTACCACGATATTTAAAAGCCATTAGCAGCTCTATTGGTACACTGGCACAAGTGCAATATAAAAAAGTATCTCTAGAAATCTATTGAGATCCAGTATATATATAAAAAATAAAAAAAATAATAATAAAAAAAAAAATATATATATATATATATATATATATATATATATATATATATATATATATATATATATATTATAAAGAGAGAGGGGGGAAAGAGAAAGAGAGTGAGACATGATTTTACATCTTTTGTTTATTCATTTACATGAGTGGATGTATAAAAAGATGAATGGATTGCGCCACAAACCAAAAATATTTATAATGAGAGTGAGTAAGGAAGTGGAACTGAAAAAAAAAGTCAGTAAGTGATTGAATTGATAAATTACTTAATAAATGTCAAGTAAATTAGTGACTGGAGTATATTAATATTTTTAAGAGAACATAGGTGATTAAATTAAGATAAAATTGAATGAATGAAAAAGTAGAAATACATTTGTAAGTAATTTTTTTTCATTATTGACTCACATCTTAAACTATCTAATCAGGTCATTAAAACTGAACGTTTGTACAGATTCTTTCAGGAACATTAGACCTTTCTTAACTGAACATGCTACTTAGCTGTTAGTCCAAGCCCTAATCCTATCAATTACTGTAATGTAATTACTGTAAAGTTACTGTAATGCATTGCTTGCCAGTCTCCCAGATAGCACAATCAGTCCATAAGTCATTAAGCATTTTCATGAACAACTAAAAATACATCTCTTCCACAAACACTTGATATTAATATATCATTAAAAGTGGGAGCCAAAAACAGTAAAAAATACAAGTTGAGGGAGTCAGTGAGTATGAAAACGAACTGTTTGTTAGACACATGGATGAACAGTAAGATTAGTAAATGGGTAGGATATACTGTATACTGTGAGAGTGATCGAAGAATAAATAATAAATAAGTATCAGACTGAAGAAGTAGGCAGCTTGATGGATGACTAATAAATGGGTAAATGGAGCAGTGAAGGGATATTTAAATTGCAATGTAACATTTTGAGAAATCTTCTGCTTAATTCCTCTACTAGGGATATGGCAGTGGTTCCCCATGCCCAACCAGGAGAGAATATTTCAAGCACTGGGAAAACCCACACAGACACGAGGAGAACATGGAAACTCCACCAAGATTGGGGTTCGTACCTGGATCCCCAGCACTGAGACGTAAACGTGCTAGCCACTAAGCCGTCAGAAATTCCTGACACCCAGTTCATCAGGTACCTTGTGCCTGACTTTGCAAAGATACAGTATAGTAGTCTTACGTATTTCAATTTAAATATAATATTAAAGTACATTTTTGGCCACGACTGTACATTTTTTTATTACCCCAGCCTGGGACTGATTCTCAAAATAGTTTAACTTCTAGTTTTTGCTGCATCCTATTTTAGAAATGTAAACAGGTGAAACGCTAGGTAAAACCTGAATTCAAAGGTAAATTCCCTGAAATTCAGTCTAATGCAATGCAATAACAAACATTCTGCAATGAAAGTTTGAACATTCTTTCAGTGACTACAAATAAAATGAAACAGATATCTACAGACTTTTAAACATAGTCCTCAAACTAATTTTACTGCAAACTGTGTTTAGTTAGACATATATACAGTGCATCCGGAAAGTATTCACAGCGCTTCACTTTTTCCACATTTTCTTACGTTACAGCCTTATTCGAAATTGTATTACATTTATCTCTTTCCTCAAAATTCTACACAAAATACTCCATTAAAAAAGTTTTCTTGAGAGTTTTAAAAATTTGAAAATTAAAAATAAAAAACTAAGAAATCACATTTACATAGGTACAAAATTGAGCTCAGGTGCATCCTGTTTCCACTGATCATCCTTGAGATGTTTCTACAGCTTAAATGGAGTCCACCTGTGGTAAATCATGTTGATTGGACATGATTTGGAAAGGCACACACCTGTCTATATAAGGTCCCACAGTTGACTGCATGTCAGAGGGCAAACACGAAGCATGAAGTCAAAGGAATTGTCTGTAGACCTCCGAGACAAAGTTGTCTCGAGGCACAAATCTGGGGAAGGATACAGAAAAATTTCTGCTGCTTTGAAGGTCCCAATGAGCACAGTGGCCTCCATCATTCGTAAATGGAAGAAGTTTGGAACCACCAGGACGCTTCCTAGAGCTGGCCGGCCATCTAAATTGAGCGATCGGGGGAGAAGGGCCTTGGTCAGGGAGGTGACCAAGAACCCGATGATTACTCTGTCAGAACTCCAGCGTTCCTCCGTGGAGAGAGGAGAACCTTGCAGAGGGACAACCATCTCTGCAGCAATCCACCAATCAGGCCTGTATGGCAGAGTGGCCAGGCAAAAGCCACTGCTTAGTAAACGGCACAAGGCAGCCCGTTTGGAATTTGCCAAAAGGCACCTGAAGGACTCTCAGACCATGAGAAAAAAAATTCTCTGGTCTGATGAGACAAAGATTGAACTATTTGGTGTGAATGCCAGGCGTCATGTTTGGAGGAAACTAGGCACTGTTAATCACGAGGCCAATACCATCCCTACAGTCAAGCATGGTTGTGGCAGCATCATGCTATGGGGATGTTTTTCAGCAGCAGGAACTGGCAGACTAGTCAGGATAGAGGGAAAGATAAATGCAGCAATGTACAGAGACATGCTAGATGAAAACTTGCTCCAGAGCGCTCTTGACCTCAGGCTGGGGCCACAGTTCATTTTTCAGCAGGAAAACGATCCGAAGCACACAGCCAAGATCTCAAAGAAGTGGCTTCAGGACCACTCTGTGAATGTTCTGGAGTGGCCCAGCCAGAGCCCATCCGATTGAATCCGATTGAACATTTATGGAGAGAAATGGCTGTGCACAGACATCTCCCATCCAACCTGATGGAGCTTCAAAGGTACTACAAAGAAGAATGGGCAAAAATGCCTAAAGATAGGAGTGCTAAGCTTGTGGCATCATATTCAAAAAGACTTGAGGCTGTAGTTGCTGCCAAAGGTGGTTCTACAAAGTATTAAGCAAAGGCTGTGAATACTTATGTAAATATGATTTCTTTGTTTTTTAATTTCAATAAATTTTCAAAACTCTCAAGAAAACTTTTCACATGGTCATAATGTGGTATTTTGTGTAGAATTTTGAGGAAAGAAATTAATTTAATACAATTTGAAATAAGGCTCTAACGTAACAAAATGTGGAAAAGTAAAGCGCTGTGAATACTTTCCGAATGTACTGTACATGTAGACGTACCTAAGTTTGTTTTTAGAAGTCGTAATGTATTTTAGTTTATATTGAAAACACAATAATTCAGTTGCGCCTCGATTTTATTTCACATGCTTGTTTTTTAGCGTACATACATTTTTTTAATAAAACTTACTGATACATATGTCTGAGAAAACAAGGAACCTTATTTTAACTATCCTTAGAAAGCAGCATCGTGCAGCTTAATGGTTGCCACCCATCAACATGGATATATTCACAAACACCGTTGCTTTTTATATGATGCAAATGGAAGGAATGAAAACTGACTGCTGGTGATGAGGTGGAAGATAGGGCCCAAGAACTTAGAAAACTTTTTATGTACTGTGAATTTATTTGTCTCTTCTAGGGTCGCTGGGGGGGCCTAGCCCAACCAGGGGAGAACATTACAGGTGTATACACCCATGCTACTCATTACAGGTGGATACACCCATGCTACACTATCGCTGGGCACACACTTATTCACACAGACAAAAAACATTATACAGGGCAAATTATAGCAGCTAATTTACCTGTGGCAGAAAACTGGAAAACACGGATCAAACACTGTACACTGGAAGTACATGGAAACTTCCCCCAAGTTGGAAATTGAACCTGGATCCTCAGTGCCAAGAGGCGTACAAGCTAACCGCTATGGCACCCAAAATTATTCATTTTTATGATTATTACTTTTGCAATTAAAAAAATATATAATTTCCTAATGGCTTGAGAGAGCCGGAGTGTGGACTGTGCAGAGTGGATCTTTTTCAAAAGAAGTCAAGTATTTACATGTTCACTATTTAATTATAGGAAAGTTTGATGCTGGTAAACAAATTTTCTTTCCCTCTCTTTCTTTTTCACACACACAGTAAAAGGAAAGCGTTTGAGATTGAGAGAGAAATAGTGAAAAAAAGTCTCTTAAAACATGGATGTAGTTATCCTTTATATGTCAAGTTAACGAGACAAGCCTTAAGCAACTTTACATGAACATTCCCCCTCATATGCAAAATATCTCTCTCTCTCTCTCTCTCTCTCTCTCTCTCTCTCTCTCTCTCTCTCTCTCTTTCTCTCTCTCTCTCTCTCTCTCTCTCTCTCTCTCTCTCTGGTCAATTTACTCTTTTGTATGTGTGTGGTATCATATAAAATGCTGTGTGCTGTTAACAGAACATTAAGTTGCTATAGCTGCACATCCTGAATTTCTGATCTTCAGTCTTCACAGTGATTAGCTAATGCCCTCCAGAGCACCAAGTGATGTACAGATCAGGATACCATAGCTAAACAATTTAGTCTTAGTCTATCAACACACAGCAGCTACAGCGGTCCCATTTACTTTTACAAAGCAGAGAACTGTCCATATGCTGGTGCAATAAATACATTGCAATTAATACATTAATACTGCTAAAATACATTTACATTTAACAATTCATTGCAAAGCTCTCATTGATTTCATGGAAGAACCGGGAAGAAGAAAGTAAAAAAAAAAAATTCAGTCTATAAATAATAATAGATCAGACATGCAGCTGATAACTTAATAAATATATAGGTAACACAATATATGCATTATAAATGTATTCAAAAAGTATTCATAATGCTTTATAATACTTGTCATAAGCCCTTGTTAATGTCTATAGATGTAAATAACCACAGTGTGTTATAAAAACATGTCATATAGCTTTATAATACTAAATGGTATGACGCATTAAAAATATTTTTTTTTACTGTATATCAGCTTATTATAGAGACCAGTGACATAAAGCCTTATAACATTTGTGTTTAATGAACGCTTTTATGAAAATGACTTTATGAAGTTCGTACTTTATTTAGTACTTTTAACACTTTACTCACTCCACCTTCTCCCTTTCCCAACACCTCTCTGTCAGCCGATGTCTTTGCAACCTTCTTCACAGAAAAGATTGAGGGCATTAGCAAACTCTTTCATAACCCCCATTTCCACAACACTAAATCTCACACATCAAATCAACCAACCTTCTCATCCTTATCCCCCGTCTCAGAATCGGACATCTGCAAGATTCTACTTGCCAGCAACCTGACTACTTGCCCCCTTGATTCCGTCCCATTTCACCTTCATCAGTCCATTGCTTCCTCTATCACACCAGCACTTACACACATCATCAACTCCTCCCTTACCTCTGCTACTTTTTCTGATTCTTTTAAACAGGCCAAGGTTAAACCTCAAAAAATTCAACACTCAACCCAAATTTGGTCGAGAGCTACAGATCTATGTCACTTTTAAGTTCAAGTTCAAGTTATTTATTTATATAGCGCTTTTTACAACAGTACATTGTTACAAAGCAGCTTTACAGAATGAAAAGCCTTTAAACCCCCAAAGAGCAAGCCGAAGCGACAGTGGCAAGAAAAAACTCCCTTTTATGTTGTTATTCAAGGAAGAAACCTTGGGAGGACCAAGACTCAGTGGGGGACTCATCCTCCTTGAGCGGCCAGGCAGCAACAACAATGTAGGACAGCGAGAGACATTTAACAAATGGAAAAACTAAAAACTAAATTT
>JAFMOD010001031.1:196474-352949 GCA_019802435.1 Corydoras maculifer | reverse complement strand
TCTTTAATAAACTCTGTATATGGGCCGGGAGGGCGGTATACGGTAATAAGTTGCATTAGATTGGATTTATTCTTCAATGCAGATGAGCTGCTTATGTTGAGCACAAGAACTTCGAAGGATTTTGACTCATACTTATTATTAAGTGTTACATTTATGTTTTCTTTATAGATCATAGCCACTCCACCTCCTCGTCCACTAAGACGTGGTTTATGAGCATAAGTATAACCAGGTGGAGAGGCCTGTCCTGTCCTGACCTTTCCTGTCAAAAACACTTGAAAATGGTAGTATCCACACAGGTCTCTAGGTTTCTTACTGTAAGTTTTCTGTGTTTGACTCACTTAAATCTGCCAAAAAAACCTCTTAATCCTCTGTCCTCATTCTGCTGGACCTCTCGGCAGCATTTGATTTTCATCAGATTTTACTGTCAACTCTATTTAAACTAGGCTTTTCTGGTATAACATTTACATTTACATTCTGTCATTTAGCAGATGCTTTTATCCAAATGAGAACAGCAGTATTCAGTAGTTAAGGAAGAACCTTAAATAAGGAAGAAATTAAGGAAGAACTATGTGCCTCAATGTCTGTGCCCAGTGATGTCATATATAATGAAAAGTGGAGGGAACCAAGTAAACAGCCCTGAGGAACACCAGTGAGTAATTGGCGGACATTTAGTTTCATTTGTCTTTTGCGACCTGATAACGCCACTTTCTCAAATTGAATATCTGCCTGCCTCACCCACATATCTGTTTGGATAAATAAATAAATAAAAATAATAATAAAGGATAGGATAATGATCAGGTTTGATAATTCTACAGTGTAGCTGTTTTTTTCATAACTACTGACTTGTGGTGTTCTCATTTGTAAGTCGCTTTGGATAAAAGTGTCTGCTAAATGACAATGTAAATGTGTTTTTATTAATTACCTCTTTGAAAGAGACTTCTTCATAATGACTTATAAAAGCTTGTTTTTTGTCAGAATGTCTAAACCTCCAAAGTATCGAAAGCTAAAATAAGTTGATATTGTAATTTATTATGTCACTTTGTGTTATAAAGCCTTATTTCAAATTGTTATAACGATTTATGACTGTAATTATGAATACTTACTGTACGTACATTAACAGGCTTATAATAAGCATTATAAAGTGTAATGAATAATTTATAAAAGTCTTTATAATGCATTATGAATACAAGATTCATAGAAAGTATTACCAAAATATATTGCAAAATATAAGTATTAAACAGGTGGCACGGTGGCTTAGTGGTTAGCCTGTCGCCTCTCAGCGCTAGGGATTCCCGGTTCGAATCCCCATCTGGGTGGAGTTTCCATGTTCTCCCCGTGTCCGCGTGGGTTTCCTCCGGGTTCTCCGGTTTCCTCCCACAGTCCAAAAACATGGATCAAGTCAACTGAGTTCTCCAAATTGCCCCATATAGAGTCTGTCTGTCTGCGTGTGAGTGTGTGCCCAGTGATAGATTGGCGCCCTGTCCTGGGTGTATCTTCCCAGCGCCCGAAACGTTCTCCCCTGGATGGGCATGGGGAACCCCCCCGCGACCCTAATAGAGAATAAAGAGGAAGATAATGAATGAATGAATAAGTATTAAACATGGTGAGTGGAAACATGGTGTAGCAACCTTAGTAATCCTCATATATTCTGTAAATAGCAACTATACAGTGTGTAACCTGGTCTTCTGGTTTGTAAAGTGAATGGTTTCTCTAACAATCAAGAACTGCCATCTGCAAAATTACAGAACACAGCTAGTTAATCAAATATTAAGGACCGGAACTACCAGTTCTATAATGCATTATAATGCTTTTCAAGTTGCAAAATCAGTTAATGAAACATTGAATTTAATCGTTTTATGACAATAAATGCTAGCTTAGCATTGTTGATGCCTACATCCAGCGTTTACTCTTGTAAACCTGTAAAAGATCCCTTTGCAGTTTTATCGCGTGATGTTTCTCAAGCGATTGGTCTTGACCTGTCTATGACCTCATACAAGTGCTTTTCTGGACCCCTACAACTTGCTTCCCTGCTACAGGAAAGTGAGATGACTGAGTAATCTAATCACTGCAGAAGGTCCACTTCAAATGGAACTGCAGAAACCCTACTATATAAATCACTCTTTTATTTCTCAGGGGCATTTAATACAATGGCTCCTGACCCCACATCCTGTTCAAAAGGGAAATGCACTCTCATTCCAACTTGCCATTATGTGTTATAGAAGGAATGTGGAATGGGGTAGTCCCAGAACTAAATGTAATTAACATCTAATTTACAGGGACTGTTGACATGCCAGGAAATCAACAGACAACATGTCATGCCCTCACCAGGGTGTTGTTTCTGATAAGAGGACCCCAATCTGGGTGGGTTTTACATGTTCTCCACATGTCCGTGTGGGTTTTCTCTGGGTTCTGTGTGAGTCAGTGTGCCCAGTGATAGATCGGGTGCATCTGCCATGTGCCTTAAATGTTCTCCCCTGGATGAGCATGGGGAACCTCCCCTCGAAGATAATGAATGAATGTAATAATATATGAAAACATTATTTATTGCGGCACGGTGGCTTATTGGTTAGCATGTTCCCCACTCATGACTTGGGATCTAGGTTCGAATCCCAATCTGGGTGGAGTTTCTATGTTCTCTTCTTGTCTATATGGGTTTTTCCTGGCTTTATGGGTTTCCTCTAACTATAAAAAACTTACTACCTCTTGTAACATATATATATATATATATATATATATATATATATATATATATATATATATATATATATATCTGCTTAGTTCTTATTGGGTAATGGTTCACTGTTTATATTAATCTGTATTTCCATTATTGTTCAATTAATATCTTCCACTTTATCCTCCACTAGGGTCACAGTCACGGGGGTATACACCCAGGACAGGACCTATCACAGGGCACACTCACAGGACCTATCACAGGGCACACTCAGTCAAATAGACACACTCTCAAACACACTCTGTATGGAGCAATTTAGAGCATTCAATTTACCTTGAATTCAAAGAACCTGAAGAAAGCATATGGGGAGAACATGGAAAATCCACCAGGATCGGGATTGGAACTTGGATCTCCAGCACTGAGAAGCAATCCTTTTCTCCTGATTTGATTGCAATAATGCACAACCTTGTTGATTGCTGAGTAAAAGGTTTCTGTTTCATCAACATTTTTGTGCCATCAAATGGCCAAACGCAGTTTATGAAAAACATCAGCAAATATAATGTATTATATATCATGCATTGATACAAATGCGAAACAGTTAGAAGTGTGTGTTATTGTCAATGTCATGGCTTTACAATTGGCTCAGCCAATCAGATTTAAGGACCGGAACTACCTGTTTTATAATTCTAAATATTTGTAGTATGTAAATAAAATATGACAAAATAATGTGTCATAAAATAATAAAACACACACTGCATTTTAAAATGATTTAACCTGAGAAATGTGCAGCTATGTTTTTGCGCACATAATATTACAGCATATATTACAGCAAATATTACAACTTTGTTAAAGATGCATGTTTATGTGTGTGTGTATGTGTGTGTGTGTGTGTGTGTGTGTGTGTGTGTGTGTGTGTAGGTATGTACTGTATGTGTGTTTTAATAGTAATATTACTTACTCTCATCACAGTGAGTACCAGTCCATCCCGGTGTGCATTTGCAGGCTCCGGTCACATGGTCACACAGTGCTCCGTTCACACACTCACAAACTCTCTTACACTGTGGACCATACCTACGCTTGGGACAATCTGTCTCATAGAACCAAAGCATGTTAGGATACACATTATGGAATTCTGTTGTAAATTTACTAAATAATAACACAGTGAATGAACAGAACGTGCATCATGATTTTTCAATTATTTCCACAAGGTGGCTACATATACAGAAAAATCCAAAAATCTATATTTAAGTATACTGACATATAACATAATCATAAACATAAAACATAAAAATAAAAATTTAATTCAGCAAAGCAAAATCTGTCAACATGTCTCAAGTAAAGCAGTATAGCGTTAAATATGTTCGGTAAAGGGGAAAGTTTGCAAAACCCTAATGAATAAATTATATTAAATATTTCTTCATAACTTTGAAAATTTGACCTAAAATATCATCTGATTTTTAAATAAACCCCAATATAGATAAAGATAACTAAAATAAAAAATAAATTAAAATAGATCTGATAAAAACAGATTATTTGAATGTGAAATTAGAATCAATGTGTTCTTGGGATGGCAAGTATGTTTAGGTTCTCTGAAGAAGAAGGGGGGGCATCTGAATTAGATCTGAATGAGGCTGCAAAACATTATAAAAGCTTTCCTACAGAGTTAGAACAACATAAATGTGAACAAATGTATTGCGGAATCCAAACTATTTAGAAATGTATTGGTGACATTTCCCAGCTAATTAAATGCATAACATGTTTAGAGTGTCCTCCCTTCTATGAGTTTTACATTTGAACTTTAATTAGCAGATGTTGGCTCAAGAGTTATGTTTAAAATCAAAGCTACTGTTTTATTTAAGCGACTGTCTGTATAAAAGCATAAAGTACACTATAGCAGCAAATTTCTACAATGGAGAATAATTCGTCAGAAAAAAGAAATTCGCCAAATAAAACATATTAAATATGAAATGGACCTAAATCTGAAACTTCCAATGCTGTCATCAAAAATGAGTTTTGTATCTATAAATAAACTTGTTAGTTCTGTGTCTAACACAGCCTATGTTGTAAGTTTGTCACTAGAAAGCTAAGGCAGGATGTGCATTTTACACCGAGGCCTGTCAATTCACCTGTCAATAACAATTTTATGGCTCTAAAACTTATGCAGAAATGCACTATAAAGAGCCGCTGCATATGGTATAAATCTTATCTGGTTGGAACAACCTACAGCTATATATTAGATGACTTTTGACTTTTGACTTTTAATACACCATGATTGTACTTCGGCTTTATTGTTTTCTTTGATTTAATGTGTTCTTGTTTTCCATAATTTATGTTTTAAGTTCGACACTGTATATGCACTTTGTTGAGCCATTGTTGCTCTTAAAGTGCTTTATAAATAGTTTAGATAATTCTCAATTTACAAATAAAAATTAATATAGTAAGATGGAAACATTTTAGTTCTACATTTAGTTCCATTCTAATCCTTGCCCAATAATTATGCACACAAAGATAGTGTCTTAAAATTCCAAAATCCTTACTACCAATATACAAAATGTTACAAACCTTAACATTTTTAATCAGCTGAAAGCATTGTTTTTGTATATATAATAATAAAGTAATCTTTTGGTAAATTTCTTTACGAGTTTAAGTAACAAATAAATCTATGCCATTAGAAACACTAAAGGGATTACTCCTACTAGCAATATTCCACCATTAAAGACCACTAGATGGCAGCACGATGACGTAAATTGCATACATCCTGAACACTATTCATTGATTCTATGATGGTCAACCCCATTTTCTATTAAACTTTGCAACAAGAAATATTAATATTTGTAATAATAATAATATAATAATAATAATTTTTGTACTGTTTTGGGAATTCACATATTGGAAAGATTTTTTTTGGAATTGCACAAGGATCTATTGTGGAGCCACTATTATTAATGTGACTACTCCAAAATACTTGAATATGTTTAATAGGTAAACAGATTACACATAGGTTTATATATCTGTCCTCAAATTTTTTAAACCATCCATCCATCATCTTTCGCTTTACCTTTACCTGGGTTGCAGGGCAGTTCCCCATGCCCATCCAAGGAAGAATATTTTGGGCGCTGGGCACATAGACCCAGGACAGGCCGCCAATCTAGCGGGTACACACACTCAAAAACACTCTATATGGGGCATTTTGGAACATACAATTTACTTTGATCCAAGTTTTTGGACTGTGGGAGGAAACCAGAGAACCCGGAGGAAACCCATGTGGACAAGTTGAGATCATAGAAACTCCACCCAGATTGGGATTCAAACCGGGAATCCCTAGCACTAAGAGGAGAACATGCGAACGACTAAGCCACCGTGCCGCCCCTTATTTAAAACCATATTTATGCAAACATATATAATCAAAGATATATAAAAGTTACAGGCTTTACAAACTTTAAACTAGCACTGTAAAAGGTGGTTCTGTCCTTACAAACTTACCAAGTCAGAATTCTGACTTCATATCACAAAGCACTGCGCATAAAGACTAAACCATTTAGGATGTTAAGAAATACATAAAGCAAACATGTAATTTATGGTGATCTATGTGTGTATTAGGACATAGAATTACATACCAGAATGGCAGTGGTCCCCATGGTAGCCTGGTTTACAGATGCACATCCCATTTTGGGGGTCACAGCTAAGTGAATTTTCCTGAACACAATTACACTCCTCTGAACATCCAGCGCCATACGTCCACCGTGGACATGCTACAGCCAGTAACAAATATGGGAGATTAAAAGTTAATAATAAATTATATGGTTAAATATATATACTGTTAAATTATAATTACATTTACATCTATATAATAAAAAGCACACGCTATTTTTCTATTACTTATTCTTTAATACTAAGTGTTAGAAAAGTATTATTTGATATTGCAGGTTTTAGGTAATTTTAACTCAATACTTACACAGATGGCAGTATTTGCCATAAAGTCCAGCTGCACAGATGCAGCCACCGTACATCGGATGGCAGCGGCCATTATTGGCACAAGTACATTTCCTTTTACAGAACCTTCCAAAATGACCTGGAGGACAACCTGGATAAAAAATAAATAAATAAATATAATAAAATTAATATATATATATATATATATATATATATATATATATATATATATATATATATATATATATATATATATATATATAAAAAAAACCAAGAACATACAATATATTGTCTGAACAATATATTGTCTGTATATTGTTTTTTTGAAGTTTTATATTGTTACGTATATGTACAAGAATAAAGCCAACACTTACCACACTGCATTCCTTGTGTGTATAACTCATTTGGCCAATAAACCTGATTCTGATTCTGATTCTTTCTTATGTAAGGCATTAAGAAAGAGGACAGTAGGATTTGTTGCTGAACAGGTATCATATTAATTGTTTTAGGGCAACCTGCTTGACTCTAAGCCTTGCATTGTGCTTGCCTTGAAAAAGAGCACCTCTTAAAATTGTAAAAATATTAATGAAAATATATAAAAATTATTATATATCATCATGGGACGAAGATTTGAGCTACCTGCTTTTTTTTCCAAAATAGCCTCAGACTACCAATTCCTTCGTATTTTGTTGGTTTTAAAATCACATAGAGTCTGTTGTAAGGCCTTTGACTCATGAATTTAGAGGAGAAAAAAAAGCAAACTGTAGTTCCTGGAATATCCATCAACAGATTTCACAGTGGTTCATGATTACTTTGCTGTCCCTGAGCAGTCATCACTGTATCCGTCCTGTGACATGAAGGAACTGAGAATTCAGGTACAGAAACTACTCATCGAGATAACGCTTGGACTACTTTGTTTTTCTTTCTACTTTTACATGACATTACATTTCTTTATTTAGCAAATGCTTTTTTCCAAAGTGACTTAAGGTATCCCAACTTGGTTGGTTATACAGCATCACTGGAGCAATGAGTGCTAAGGGCCTTGCTCAAGGTCCCACATTGATAACTTCATTAGACTTGGAATTTGAACCCCCAACCATTGGATCATTACCCTCACCACTTGTTGCAATGGTAACCACCATACATTTATATTTGAATCACTTAATCATTATATTCCGCTTAATACTCTGCTAGGGTCATGGAGCGGGGTACCCCATGCCCAATTCAGGGAAGAACATTTCAGCTGCTTGGCAGATACTCCCTGTACAGGGCACCAATCTATCGCTGTTGTTTAAAATAGTTTTTATAAATTTATTAGTTTAAATTGGGTGGCACTGTGGCATAGTGGTTAGCATGTTCGCCTCTCAGCACTAAGGACTCCTGATTCGAATCCCAGCTTCCATGTTCTCCCCGTGTCCATGTGGGTTTCCTCTGCTTCCTCCCACAGTCCAAAAACATGGATCAAGGTCAATTGAATTCTCCAAATTACCCCATATAGAGTGTGTTTGTGTATGTGTCGGTGTGAGTGAGTGTGTGCTCAATGATAGGTTGGCGCCCTGTCCTGGGTGTATTTGCCCAGCGCTCTGGGGAACCCCCCGCCACACTAGTAGAGGATAAAGCAGATGGATGTATATATTTTTAAGGATGGATGTATATATTTTTAAATTTGTTTAGTTTGTATTCTATGAAGGTTGGTCACAACTTGTGAGTGAAAGTGTGGGTCCCGGGCTGAGACCAGTTGAGAATCCCTGTACTACTGCACATTATCATTGAATACCTAGGGCTATATTTAGTAAAAGCATAAGTTAATGCATGCATTCAACCCTTGTACCAAGAGGTTGGTGGAGTCAGGATGGCCCAGCACCAGAGAGAGCTAATTAAAAGAAAACATGCTCACTGGGCTGTGTAAGCCAGCTGGCATCAGGACCAGTATGGGGACAGTAAGAGGCAGGATGCCATGCAGAGTCCAAAAAATCATGTTTAACTGTTTTTTAGCAAACCCACTACACACCAATCCTGGATGTAAACTGGAAGTGGCAGTCTGTTTTAAAATATTGTGTCCACACACATAAGTGTCCACACATAAATATCAGTCAAAACACATAAAATGTATTAAGTTAAGGATGTGTCAGCTTGTGGCATGAATAAAAATGAAAGCTGGCATATTATTCAATGTAGACGCCACTATTACTTGCATGGTACCGACACATGGTATGGTGTACCAAACATGGCTTATTTAAATTCACCAAACGGGTGACAGAATACAGAATGGATAGGGTACAGGTTTTTGCGTTTCCCACTTAGGTGGGCATAGTGGTAAGCATAATTGCTTGTTGGTTTCTGTCCAAGGACAACTCAGTCACTAAAGTGGAAGCATCAGAACCAGTAGGTCGAGCTGTGATAGAATAGCTCTAAAGTGTTTTACTGTCCTGTGTTTTCTGGTCTCTCATCTCTTAATTTGCAGATCAGTGTTGGGTTTCAGGAAACCACCAACCCACCCCACTACCACAGTGCATGTCACCAACTCCCCACCAGTCAGAACTGGCTTCTTTCCTACACTTCACACCCTTGGTCAATGTTAATTTAAGATCAGAATATTGTCCTGTGGTGGCGCAGTGGCGCTGGGGGTGGGGGATGTGGAGACGATGTGTTTATCAGGGAGATTAGTACACCTGATCCGACTCCTTCTGATGACTTGTGCAGCTTTATATGCTGTGACTTCATATGCCACGGGGAGAGAAATTCCATAAACCCAATGGGTGTGAGACTACAGCAAACTACAGCTGCCAACAGCTTTTGTTTGAAAGTGATTAAAAATACTGTCTTCCATTTCGGTCTGGAGAAATCCTTTCTCCGGTCCTTATTCATGTCCATCCTCATTACATTTTGGTGCTGAAATCCTGAACATCACCTGCAAGCTACACGGGCATGTTTTTGTCAGTGGGAGAGCATGCCACGACCCAGGCTTTCGGCTTTCGCAGAAAGTGAAGAGGAATGGGCAGGACAAGCGGAAGTTCCAGCAACTGTGGTTGGAGTGGAAGATGCTTGTGTGCGCAGAAAAATGAGGAGGCATGGTAGGCACCTGCCACCATGGTGCTTGGAACCTGCCCTATGTGGACATGCCCTATGCCACATGCATGAAGTTATCTTCTGGATATACTGTATATCTGCCATGGTGATGTAAAAAGTCTGTCATAATATTAAAAAACACAATAATAAAAAACACTGACATTAGTAACTAATAACATAATCCTTTACACTGAAGCTGGCTCCGAAGTGGGAGTGGTGAAAAGCAAAGATGAAATAAGCATCGACTAGAATCCCAGAGGTAAGAAGTCTAAAGGTGAGACAGGTGTAACAACTATGAGGTTAATGTAGTTGTTCAGGTCAAAGTTTTTTGGGATGTGTTGGAAAAATGTATGGTTCATCATTTGTCTTTTCTGTCATCAAAACAAAACTCAATGTAACTTTAGACAAAAATAAATGTCTAGACAGGCAGGTGAAACAGTGTCACAACAAATGAGTGTCAGCTTCATTCATTCATTCATTATCTCCCGCTTATCCTCTATTAGGGTCGCGGTGGGGTTCCCCATGCCCATCCAGGGGAGAACGTCTCGGGCGCTGGGCAGATAGACCCAGGACAGGGCGCCAATCCATCGCTGGGCACACACTCACTCACACAAACACACTCTATGTGGGGCAATTTCGAGAATTCAATTAACTTGATCCATATTTTTGGACTGTGGGAGGAAACCGGAGAACCCGGAGGAAACCCACGCAGACACGGGGAGAACATGGAAACTCCACCCAGATGGGGATTCGAACCGGGAATCCCTAGCGCTGAGAGGCGAATGTGCTAACCACTAAGCCACCGTGCCGGAGTGTCAGCTTAATATGTTAATTTAGAAAACTGCTTACAAAATGTAGATTTTTGTTTAATTCGTGTATTATAGCGCTTGCCGTACTCCCAGCTTCCACAATCAGGTATTTACAACTGTTTTAAAATTCTGTAGGCTGAATTGTGTTCAACCAGCCTAAGCAAACTCATGTCACTCCATTACTCCTCCCTCTCCATTGGCTCCCTATAGCTGCTCGCATTCAGAACAAGGCCCTGTCTCTGACCTACAGGACAATCCTTGGATCTGGCCCCTCATACCTTCACTCTATAGTTACGAAATACACTCCAACTCGTTCACTTAGCTTTAGTGATGAATGTCACCTGGTGATTTAACTTCACTGTGGTGCTAATCCTTACTTTGTATCATTCACTACTAAATAGCACAACGATCTTCCCAACTCTGTCTGTAAGACCAAGTCATTTAGCATCTTTAAGAAACACATATTTTCAGCAAACAATTGATATAAAAATAGCCAGATTGGATAATGATTAGGTCTGATTATACTAGTGTAGCTGTTTTTTCTTTGATTACTTACTTGTGTTGTTCTCTAATTTGTAATTTGTGGATTGCAGTATAATATGGTACAGTATGAATGATGTAGTAATAAGTAAACAGTAGGTGATGAATATTTGGTGCTGGTGCTTTCTTACTGATCTTGTTAATTACAGTGAGTTCTTCTTTATGCTTGTGCTTATCTAGTTCCTCGGAGTAAGATGTGTGGCTGTTCTCGTCATATGGTCCGTGTAGAGCAGCGACATATTTAAGAAGCTGTGGGCGTTCCCGGAACAAAAGTTCAGGGAGACGATGAACTTCTAATTGCTTTTCATCCACCATCGTCTCATCCTCTTCCTCTTCATCTATTTCTGGTTCATAAAGAGCTGAGCAAGCACACATATATAATACATTAATACTTGAATATTGAAATTATTAAAACATAACCCCATATTTTTTTGTTTTCATTATGTTTAAAAATGTGTAATTACAAACTGAATACAAATTAAACACTAAACATTTTGCAGCATATAAACAAATATATGTAATGTGTGAATTTCTGTAAACATTTAATATGTCATTGTACCTGTGTATATCCAGTGCATGTGTGTATACACTCACAGGCCACTTAATTAGGTACACCTGTTCAACTGCGTGTTAATACAAATAAGTATTTAGCCAATCACATAACTGTATCTAGATATATAGCTGAATAAATGCATTTAGATATATAGAGGTGGTCAAGACAACATTCTGAAGTGCAAACTGAGCCCATTAGAAATATGATAGAAAGGTGATTTAAGTGACTTTGAAAGTGACATGATTGTTGGTGCCAGACAGACTGGTCTTGAGTATTTCAGAAACTGCTGATCTACTAGGATTTTTGTGCACAACCATCTCTGGAGTTTACAGAGAGAAGTCAGAAAATAGAAAAAATCAAGTGAGCGGCAGTTGTGTGGACTAAAATGCTTTGTTGATGTGAAAGGTAAGAGGAGAGTGGGCAGGCTGGTTGGATATAGTAGAACAACAAAGGTAACTTAAATAATTACTCTTTCCAACCAAGGAATTCAGAATATCATTCCTGAATGCAAAACACATTAACCCTTGAAGAAGAAGGCCAACAGCAGCAGAACACTATACATGTGCCACTCTTGTCAGCTAAAAACACAAAACAGACTACAATTCACAAAGGCTCACCTGAACTGAAAGACTGATTTTAGCAGGAAGAAGGGTCAGAATTTTGCATAAACAACATGAAAGCATGGATCCATTCTTTGTTGTATCAACACTTCTGGCTGGTGGTGTTGGTGTAATGGAGATGGGGATTTTTTTTGGGCACACTTTGTGCCACTTAGTATCGATTGAGCATCATTTAAATACCACATCCCACCTGAGTTTTGTTGCAGACCATGTCCACCCCTTTACAACTGTGAACCCATCTTCTGATGGCTACTTCCAGCAGGATTATGTGCCATGTCACAAAGCTCTCAAACCTGACAAAGAGTTCTCTGTACTCCAATGACCTTCACAGTCACCAGATTTCAGTCCAAGGAAAACCCTTGGAATGTGGTGGCCTGATAGATATAGATCATAGATCATAACAACTGCATAATACCTTATGTCAATATGGGAAAAAAATCTGATGAATGTTTCCAACACCTTGTTGAAACTAAGACATGAAGAATTAATTCAAGTTGGTCCAAACTTCTACTAACAAGTTTGCCTATTTAGGTGGCAGATGAGTATATGTGTGTTTGTGCATGCATGTGTGTGAGAGTTAATGTGGGTTGGAGAAATAGAAAGAAAGGGTATGCATACGAAGACAGGTGTGCTGATCAGAGTCCAGCTGGAAACCTTTCCGGCAGAAACACTCATATGATCCTGCTAGGTTCACACAAAAGTGATCACAGCCAGTAGCCTCACACTCATCAATATCTATAAAGATAGATATAGTAATGTAAAATACCATATCGTAAATCAGCTGATTTAAGTGTGTTAAGTG
This sequence comes from Corydoras maculifer, assembly GCA_019802435.1. Classification (NCBI taxonomy): domain Eukaryota; kingdom Metazoa; phylum Chordata; class Actinopteri; order Siluriformes; family Callichthyidae; genus Corydoras; species Corydoras maculifer. The sequence goes on along the minus strand of JAFMOD010001031.1, from coordinate 339,952 downwards.
TGTGGAGTGTGTGTGTCTCACTCACTGACTATTTCATTAGTTATACCTTTATTTTTGCACCCATAGCCCAATCAGCTCAGCTTCTTATACAAATGCAATTTTAAGTTTTGTTAATTCAGTTTATTTTTGCCCCCCACAGAACAACCATAGAGCAAAGATTATCCGGGTGGTTGATCATTCTCAGCACAGTACAAACATAGTGGGTGCTGCTGTTGTTTTAAAACACAGTATTTAATGACTTTGCAATATTAGATACACACCCTGAAGTATGTGCACCATCTAAATTTTGAAGTTAAATACAACCTTATATGTCGTCTTTCACTTATACCATCACATTTCACTTGGGTTGCAGCAGGAATTTTGACTGGACAATTATAAAACACATTTTTGTTCTGTCAAAAACAGTGATTATTTTATTGTCTGAGTTTTAGCAAAGCTTAAATGAACCCGTTAATAGATTGCCTTACATATTAAAGAGTGTATGCGGGTTAGAGGTAACTTAAGATCATAGTGCGAGGTGGCATTTTGCAGATGAGTTTAAGACGTGTGTTTAGAGCTTTATAGAATGACATCACAAAGAGCGATGTAAAGTGTATGAAGTAGTATAAAGTGCACCACCACTGGACTTAGTGAAGGCATGTTCTCTAGGTTTGGCAAATGCCAGGAGAACAAGTTTTTGAAAAGTGTCTGTATATAAATACACCAGTATACTTTAAAGCCTTCCCTGAAGGTCTAAAAATATCTGATTTTCAGACTGAAGTTAATTATATTTTTACATGAATATTTATTATTCATCTTTCTATTATTCTATCTTTCATAACATTTCCCCCTTTTTGCATTGGAATTGTTGCATTCCAAACATGTATTCCCTTATTAGAGCATTTAGCCAATTACATTTCAGCATCACTGGTTGCTAGGTTTCAAATTATTTCTGCCTACGCCTTCAGAATAAATTTTCCTGGCTCCAGTAGCATTAGATGAGTGTAGAGCTACCTCTGTTGCTTCAACCAATCAGATATTGAGTTCTCCATATTAGCACCTTCTAGAAGGCCACACACCCTTTGATTGAAAAGTACTTTTGATGAGGGGACATTTTCTGCCAATGAATACTTATAACAGAAATTTAACTTGACTTTCAGCATTAGCTTTGACCGCAATAAAAAATGACTTCCTAATGGAACTAATTAAACTCTTTTTAAGGAAAAAGGAGGGTGGGTTTTGTGTACAAATAATTAGAACTTAATCGGGATATTTGGAAAAGAAAATTATAATTTTATGATGGTTGTTAGTGATGTGTGGCTACACCATGTAACAGGGGAAGGATTTCACAGGCTCAAAGGTAGAGGATTTATTTACACATTATTTTTACTTTATCCATCCATCCATTATCTTCCGCTTTATCCTATATTAGGGTTGCGGGGGGGTTCCTAGGCCCATCCAGGGGAGAAAGTTTCGGGCGCTGGGCAGATACACCCAGGACAGGTCACCAATCTTTTGCTGGGCACACACTCACTCACACAGACATGCACACATACACACTCTATATAGGGGAATTTGGAGAATTAAATTGACTTGATCCATGTTTTTGGACTGTGGGAGGAAATCCACGTGGACACGGGGAGAACATGGAAAATCCACCCAGATTGGGTTTCGAACCGGGAATCCCTAGCTCTGAAAGGCAAACGTGCTAACCACTAAGCCACCGTGCCGTTATTTTTACTTTATAATATATGATATAACCAGTCATATCCCTCCTATGAATGGCATGGTTTAGATTTGTAAATTTTTAACAGAAATTTGTCACAGGTGCTCATTTAATGTGCTCATTGTCTCCGTTGGGTGATTGGTTTATTTTGTGCACGTGACTGGGTGTTTTTGTATTTAGTTTCCGTATTCCCTCTCCCCCGTGCACGTCTTTGTTTGTGGTATTACCCAGGTGTTAGTTCGTTTCGTTTGTTCCCCTTTTCTGTTGGTGTCCCTACACGATTTTTAATAATAAAACCCGTTTTGTTTTTATCCCGGTGTCTCCGAACTCCCCTTCCGCGTTCAACCACGGTACAACGCTGCACAGTATCCCCGCACAGGTTGTATCCGTGGGAGCGTTTTCATCCAGCGGACCGGCGTACACACATTTCTCCACGTAGCCGTTCCCGGGAAACGCTCACAAGGCGCAAGCGGCGTACGCATTGCTTCCCGCGTAGCCGATCTCCCGGGGAAGAACAAGCGTTTGCTAACAAAATTTATATACCAAGAAATATTTTTAAAAAACACTTACTTTCCCATCTGTACATATAAATCTAAATACAATAATTTAAATATAATAATTATTAATATGACTATAGTAAACACACACACACACACACACACAGAGACTTACCTTCACATGTACATCCATCTGAATGGAGTATGTATCCAGGTTTGCAGCTGCACTCGAAACCTCCTGCATAGTTCTTACAGTGATGCTGACAGCATGACTGATCATTTTTACACTCATCATTGTCTAAAAAATATATTATGTTTTAAATTTATTTTTTATACAGGGCTTTGCTAAGTTCTTTACAGAAAATTAGTTGTCCAGATGATTAAAGACTCAAAATTTTGCAATTTTGGATTTGGTATATTTTTTAAGCTCAAAAGTATGTACAACATGTAAAACGTAATTACCTTTACATGTCTTCAGGTCATCACTAAGCTCATAGCCATGATTACAGTTGCAGACAGGGCCTATATTTGTGTGTACACACTGGTGGGAACACCCTCCATTGTCTTTCTCACATCCATTTACTATTTCCATCTCTATACCTATGTAAAAATTCAAAGTCAGTGAGTACACCACTCTAGTGTGTAAAAACTAAATTCAGAATACTCACGATAGCACTGTTTTCCATCAATGCCAAGCTCAAATCCTGGGTTACACACACACCTGAAAGAGCCTGGCAGGTTCACACAGCCATGAGCACATTCACTCCAACCAGATAAACATTCATCAGTGTCTGAGAAAAACATGTATGTACACAATAACATCAAAGACTTCAGTTTTTTATAATTCTTCACAACCAAGCTTTCAAACCATATTAACATCAGCACAAAAAAATGTGCACGGAGCTTCAGCTGCATAGAACCTTAGAACTATGATAAACAATTTTGGGTTTTGGCGCATGACTGGTAAATCTTAAGTTCAAGTTCAAGTAATTTAATAATGTAGCACTTTTTACAACAGTACATTGTCACAAAGTAGCTTTACAGTGTTATAAGCCTAAACCCCCAAAGAGCAAGTAAAGATGACAGTGGCAAGAAAAAACAGTTGTGTTGTTTTTTAGAAGAAACCTTGGGATGACTAAGTCTCATCCTCTTTGACCAGCAGGGCAGCATCAACAGTGTAGGACAGCCATGTACAGATTGTGTAGTTATGAAATGTCCATATTTAACAAATGGAAAAACTATATAAATCCATGAGGTTCATTGACAGTGTAGTATGTGACTCCGGCATAGCTGACAAGAGAAGCAGAACTAAAAGGGGCAGATTCTGCACATTACTTATTTCAAAGGGCTCCCTAAAAAAAACAGAATAATTTCAGCACAATGCTCTCTATGAATGATGAAACGGGTGAAACGGTGAAACCTCAGCACAGACTATCCCAGATTACCAACCCAACACAAACATGAGATCCACACTTTCATCTACAAGGAATTATTTAAATGCAAAAGTATATAAATGTGTCTTTAACCTAGAATTTTACCTGCTTGACTGAATCATGACAACTGACATTTGGTGGAGAGATAAAAATATAGGACTGTTTATCATTGGCTGGCCTAGGCCTTTTAGCTTCAGTGAAGAACATTTTTAATTCATAATGACAAACAAATACATTTTGGACAATGGTAAGAATGAATGAATGAATATACTGAGGTTATATATATGTACTGAATATATACTGAATATACTGAAGATATGGTTGACCGCTATACAATAGGTTTACTGAGATTCTAATTAGCTATACTGATATTACATAGAGGCATCATAAAATTTAAGATAAAAATACCATCACATGTCTTTTCATCCTTGGCAAGTTGGTATCCAGGTCTGCAGTCGCACTTTGTAAATCCATTTTCACCGCTGCACAGATGTGCACATCCTCCATTTTCCTTCAAACATGGATCCTGCACTGTCAACATAAACACAAAGTGAACAAATCATTATCTTCCGACTTCTGCTATTCCTTAGTATTAATTCATTCCTGTGATTTTTTTAACTACTCACACTCACAGCTCCTTCCGTCAGTCCTAAGCCAGTACTGTGGGAAACACTCACACTTGTAGTGTCCATCTTCCAGATCGACACACCTGTGCTCACAACCTCCATTTTTAACTATGCAAGAGTTTGTGGCTGAAATAAAGCAGGTAAACAGCCTGTTAGGAGTGTGGAGACAGCTGTTGATACCAAACCCTAATTTCAGGCAATAATTTAAATACAGTTAATAAAAGGCTCACTAATCCGAAGTTCTACTAAACATAACACTTCATTACATGTCTGCAAATGGTTTAGAGTTACATTCACATGCTAACTTCGTCAGACACATTTAAGCCCTCTGGAGACATGTGCAGGTTTTGGGATGATGAGTTAAGCAGATCTGGAAGTAAAGCACCAGTTGTTTTCATATATAGGAGAAATAATAATCAGCTTTTAGCTTATTGTTCCCATTGTGTTAACTAATTAACAATCATATGAGCTCTGTACACCACTTTATGTGGTTGGAAATTATTAGCTTTACTGAGGCATAATCCATAACTTTATATTGCACATGTGTATACATATTATAATTTACCCAGAGGGACCCATTATCTGAGTACTGAACGGATCACATGATTCAATAATTACTTCGACATATAAGCATGCATGCTTCCCTTACTCCTTACAAAGACTTATTTGCCTTGTGTGTTACAATTCTGAGCATTTCTTATGTGTATTTTTAGTGTTCATTGATTTTGTAACATAGGACATTCACTTATTAATTTCTTTCTTTCAATAAATCCAGCACTTTATTTATTAGTTCTGGCAGCATATCCAAGAAAAACACACAGATTGGACAAACTTATTAGGCTGGCTGGTTCCATTGGTTAGAATGAAGCTGGAATCTCTGGTGACGGTGGCAGAGAAAAGGACTATGGACAAACTACTAGACATTACGGATGTTTCCAGTCACCCCTTGAATACCATCATTAGCAATCAAGGGTGTCTATTTAGTGACAGACTGCTTCTTACTAAATGCAGGACCAACAGACTTAAAAACCTCCTCATGCCATAAAACTGATCGACATAACAATAACATAAACCAGACTACTTGCAATAACGGTATTATGGTTCTTATGCTACAGGTTCTTTAATTTTATCTAAGGTAATACTCCCGAAGGGATCAATAAAGTCTTATCAACACTAAAAAGTCCATTAATTAAGTCATATTCAATAAAGTGAACAGACACATAAAAAATTGTTGAACAAATAGGTACAAAATGTAACAGAAATCTAAAAAAAGAGCTGAAATTTGTCAGTATTTGGAATGAAATCTTGCCTTGGTCAGTGCAGATTAACATCAGCCGGTTCTTAATGATGGCCCATGAAAAACTTTTCTTATTAACAATGTTTTACACAAGAAGTGTGTAACTACATGACTCAAACTTGCTGACTGAAAAAAGCTGAATACCAATCATTATTGGAACCTTTGACAGGTGAGTTTATTGCCCTTATAAAACGTGTGGTTCTGGTTCTTAAATCCCCACCAGCCGTAATGACAATAATGCACACCTCTGACCGCTTCACATTCGTATGAATGCAGGATATACAAAACATAGTTTTTCTTGTTTTTTTATGAACTGTGTAATTTGCCCATTAGATGGTACTATTTAATTGATAGAGAAACCAGATATCTGTTACTCAGTGAGCAGCGTTCACTTTAAAAAGAACTAGATTACTAGATCAGTTAATCAGCGATTTTGCTTTCAATAAACGTATTTAAATTTATAAGAGCGAGTTTTGCAACCGTTGTATAAAAGTAATAAGGCATTTGAGGTAATGGATTATTGTGAATCAATCAAGGGAAAGAGGTTTTATAAGCACGACGCATAGCAGATTTCCACCGGGATATAAAAACCCTGGATTGCTGCCCATGCTAAATTCTAAATTGACAAAATTCTAAATAGACACTTGAGATGACATGTTAACTATGAGGTCATGCAAATGGCAGGTTTACCACCTGAACTTCCTATGAAAGGAGGTGGTACCTCTGGCATAACAAATGATACCTTAGGCCAATTCTACCCTGGTCCCTTTTCCAAAATATACCCCAGTCTCAAGCTGCAGCTGTGGCCTTGTTATAAGCTTTTCAAAGGTTTCAGACTTGGTTTTGTCTCTGCCAGTTGCACAAATCTCATAAAACACATTGCTCTGTATGTCCCAGAAGTGGGGATACACAGCCACCCTGATATTTGCCCAAAAATATTTTTAAAAAAGTGTTGCTGAATAAACTTGCAACATGCAGAAATGATTTTATTATCTATATATGAAATGTAAATAATTAGTTTTCTTTATCATATGTGTTTCTAAAGAAGTCCTTACCTATGCATGTGCGAGTGTCTGCATGCATGATGAAGCCTTTACTGCACTCACAATAATATGACCCTGGTGTATTAACACAGTTCTGCTGACATCCCCCATTAAGTTCTTCACACTCATCAATATCTAGAGAACACACACACACACACACACACACACACACACACACACACACACACACACACACACACACACACACCACAGCCTTGTAGTTGGTGAAATAAGATTCTTATATATATATATATATATATATATATATATATATATATATATATAAAGGGCGGCACGGTGGCTTAGTGGTTAGCACGTTGTAACCCTAATATAGGATAAAGCGGAAGATAATGGATGGATGGATAGATATATATACAAATGTATACAGTATGTATATTATATATATATATATATATATATATATATATATATATACATATAATTTATTACTCACTTCCATAATTACCATGAATATCACATTGGCAGGAAAGATATGTAATAATGTTTTCATGCTTCTCTGGATTATGAGGCAATGGTCCGGAAAACACTGCTAATAAAATGCTATTTTGTTTTGTTTAAGAATGCAAGTGTGTCGTTTTAAACCTTATGCCTGTAAACGCATCAGTATTTGGAATACTGGAAAATGCATCTAGAATGCTCCAATACTCTGTATTAAACATACTTTTGTGTGAACAAGAAACAGATCAAGTCTTTCTCAGAGGGAATATACCTGTCTATTGCAGCATGACTCATTTCTAAACTTGAGGCCATCTGCTAGATGCATCCCTACTGGACCTATTATACTGTTTCTGATCGTCAGTGATTATGAATTACGTTTAAATATAGAATTAAGATGAATTCACTGTAAGTATTTTTACCAGATTAAGTATTGGGACTAATTAAAATATTACAAATAAAATATAGCATAGTATATAAAGGCTGTTATTATAAAATGGGTAGTTCTGGTCCTTAAATCTTATTGTGTTGGTGGCTTTAAAAAGATCTAAATCAGGGGTCGGCAAACTACGGCCCGCGGGGCAGATGTGGCCTGTTAGGCCTTCTGTTCCGGCCCACCGAACTTCCAAACTAATTAATATTATCAGACCTTACTTGCATTTTTCTTTTTTGCTATTCCTGCATTTCCCTTTACTTCATCAGTAAGGTGTTTATGCACTATTTTACATCTTTTCATTGCCTTTTGAGCTCTTTTGTAAAAATGAGCAAACCAAAGAAAATAACAGTGGACAGCGGATGCTGAGTCTTTAATAAGAAATCTGCAACAAAATATTTTTTATGGAAGTCTGATTTTTTTATGTGTGTATAATATGATAAAAGATGCATGCAAACTACACTGGCAAGCAGTCAACGCAAGAACCGACATCTACATCACAGAGGTTATGGATAATTTACAGACTTGTCTTTAATGAGCCTGTATAATTCAAATCACATGCTGTACAACACAAATCAATCCTTTTTAAATTTTTGTATAATTTCACATGTACTAAAATGTCCATGCACATAAAATCATGATTTATTTAGTTCACAAAGATCAGATTTTAAACACCACATAAACTCCTAGGAGTGTGGAATTAATGTATCCATGCATTGCATATATCAATGCATATGCAGTATGTACATATACAGCATGTATCCAGTATATATATATATATATATATATATATATATATATATATATATATATATATATATATATATATATATATGAGAATATTATTTCACCAAGTTCAAGAATTACAAGGAAATTTTCTTGATGCTGGCATTCACATACAAAACACATATATGAGCATGACCAAAAAAACATGTCATTGGGACATTAATAACAACTAGATTTGTTTTTTCTGAAGGAACTACAGATATGACTTGAAATGCTGTGCCCATGAAGGGGTTAAAATTCTGAGATGGCAGTAAAATTTGCCCTGATGCTCCAGTGCATCTGTAAACTGTGTGAGCTGATATACAGTGCATCCAGAAAGTATTCACAGCTTCACTTTTTCCACATTTTCTTACATTACAGCCTTATTACAAATTGTATTACATTAATCTCTTTCCTCAAAATTCTACACAAATTACTCCATTATGTCCATGTGAAAAAAGTTTTCTTGAGAGTTTTGAACATTTATTAAAAATAAAAAACTAAGAAATTACATTTACATAAGTATTCACAGCCTTCGCCATGAAGCTCAAAACTGAGCTCAGGTGCATTCTGTTTTCACTGATCATCCTTGAGATGTTTCTACAGCTTAAATGGAGTCCACCTATGGTAAATCCAGTTGATTGGACATGATATGGAAAGGCACACACCTGTCTATATAAGGTCCCACAGTTGACTGCATGTCAGAGGCCAAACACGAAGCATGAAGTCAAAGGAATTGTCTGCAGACCTCCGAGACAAAATCGTCTCGAGGCACAAATCTGGGGAAGAATACGGAAAAATTTCTGCTGCTTTGAAGGTCCCAATGAGCATAGTGGCCTCCATCATTCGTAAATGGAAGGAGTTTGGAACCACCAGGACTCTTCCTATAGCTGGCCGGCCGTCTAAATTGAGCGACCGGGGGAGAAGGGCCTTGGTAAGGGAGGTGACCAAGAACCCGATGATTAATCTGTCAGAGCTCCAGCGTTCCTCCGTGGAGAGAGGAGAACCTTGCAGAGGGACAACCATCTCTGCAGCAATCCACAATCAGGCCTGTATGGCAAAGTGGCCAGGCAAAAGCCACTGCTTAGTAAACAGCACAAGGCAGCCCGTTTGGAATTTGCCAAAAGGCACCTGAAGGACTCTCAGACCATGAGAAACAAAATTCTCTGGTCTGATGAGACAAAGATTGAACTATTTGGTGTGAATGCCAGGTGTCATGTTTGGAGGAAACCAGGCACTGCTCATCACGAGGCCAATACCATCCCTACAGTCAAGCATGGTTGTGGCAGCATCATGCTATGGGGATGTTTTTTAGCAGCAGGAACTGGCAGACTAGCCAGGATAGAGGGAAAGATGAATGCAGCAATGTACAGAGACATCCAGGATGAAAACTTGCTCCAGAGCGCTCTTGACCTCAGGCTGGGGCCACGGTTCATTTTTCAGCAGGACAACGACCCGAAGCACACAGCCAAGATCTCAAAGAAGTGGCTTCAGGACCACTCTGTGAATGTTCTGGAGTGGCCCAGCCAGAGCCCAGACTTGAATCCGATTGAACATCTCTGGAGAGATCTGAAAATGGCTGTGCACAGACGTCTCCCATCCAACCTGATGGAACTTCAAAGGTAGTACAAAGAAGAATAGGCAAAACTGCCTAAAGATAGGTGTGCTAAGCTTGTGGCATCATAGTAGTTGCTGCAAAAGGTGGTTCTACAAAGTATTAAATGAATGTGAATACTTTCCGGATGCACTGTATACAGCAGAATCTGCTGATGACATCTTTTGGCCACACCCCCTAATCCTGATTGGATGTTGGGGGTGTGTGTGTAAGTGCCTCAAAAAAAGCTTAATATCAGTCTGTATGCAGAAAGATGATTTTACACCTATTTCCACACTCCAAACAAATGCTCATAACTTGGAAAATCATTCACCTATCACTGTAGCAAAGACACCATGAGAAAGCGGACCTCTTGGGGGTCATTTTGAAGCAAAATGATGCCAATTGAGTCATGACCAAGTTACAGTGGGGAAAAAAAGTATTTAGTTAGTCACCAATTGTGCTCCCACTTAAAAAGATAAGAAAGGCCTATAATTGACATCATAGGTACTGTAGAACTCAACTATGAGAGACAAAATGAGAAAAGAAAATTAAGAAAATCACTTTCTCTGATATTTAAAGAATTTATTTGCAAATAATGGTGGGAAATAAGTTTTTGGTCAATAACAAAAGTTCACTGAAATATTTTGTTACATGTCCTTTGTTTACAATGACAGAAATCAAACATTTTTTTGTACGTCTTCACAAGGTTGGCACACACCATTACTGGTATGTTGGCCCATTCCTCCAAGCAGATCTCCTCTAGAGCAGTGAGGGCTGTCGGTAGGCAACACAGAATTTCAACTCCCTCCAAATTTTCTATGGGGTTGAGATCTGGAGACAAGCTAGTCCACTTCAGAACCTTGAAATCCTTCTTATGAAGCCATTCCTTTGTTGCCCTGGCAGTGTGCTTGGGATCATTGTCATGCTGCAAGACCCAGCCACGTTTTACCCAGAAATGTACTGGCTTAAGCCAATGGCGTTTCTCTGGTGGCGTAGTGTGTTACTTTGTATCTTTGTAATATTGGTCCCAGGTTTCTGTAGGTCTTTCACTAGGTCTCCCCATGTGTTTCTGGGATTATTGCTCACCATTCTTGTGATAATTTTGACCCTGAGATCTTGCGTGGCTGAGATCTTGCGTGTAGCCCCTGATCGAGGGAAATTAACATTGGTCTTGTAGGTCTTTTATTTTCTGATTATTATTATCCCACAGTAGATTTCTTCACACCAAGCTGCTTGACAATTAAAGATTCAGTCTTCCCAGCCTGGTGCAGGTCTAAACTTTTGTCTCTGTTGTTCTTCGAAAGCTATTTGGTCTTCACCATAGTGAAGTTTGGAGTGTGACTGTTTTAGGTTGTCTTTTATACTGTTAAAAAGTTCAAACATGTTCCATTAATATAGGTAATGAGTGGAGGACAGAGGAGCATCTTAAAGACAGCCAGAAATCTTGCTTGTTTGTAGGTGAGCAAATACTTATTTTCCATCATTATTTGCGAATAAATTTTTTGAAAATCAGACAATGTGATTTTCTGAATTTTTTTCTCATTTTGTCTCTCATAGTTGAGGTCTACCTATGATGTCAATTACAGGCCTCTCTCATCTTTTTAAGTGGGAGGAAGAGGTGACAAAAAATTTTAACATGGGAGCAGTTTTAGTCCCTCATGCCAAACAAACGCTCGTAGCTTAAAAACTTAAACTTTAAGCGTTATGAGCTTTTGTCACACTAAAAAGGACAAAAATCCCTACCATTTAAAATTAATGGTAAAATGGTAGGTCTAGATGAAAGTATCAGGATTTTACAGAGGTTTGTTAGGAGAAAACTGAATTAGCTCTAAGTTAGCTCTAAGATACAAAGATAAAATTATAAGTGTGATAAAAAGTGAACGGAAAATTAAAGTGCAGTCTGTCTGTAAATTTGGATTTTTGGGTCCAAGCCTCTGGAGTTTCGTGATTATAGCTTAAAATCGGCCTAATTAATTTCCTATGTGGATTTTTTTCTCTTAATACCTCATCATTTATTATCTTCCGCTTTATCCTATATTAGGGTTGCTGAGAATCTCCATGCCCATCCAGGGGAGAACGTTTCAGGCGCTGGGCACTAACACAGACACTCTCTATATGGGGGAGACACGGAGAGAACATGGAAACTCCACCCAGATTGGATTCGAAACGGGAATCCCTAGCGCTGAGAGGCGAACGTGCTAACCACTAAATCACCGTGCCGCCCCTCTTAAAACCTAAATTCATTAAAAACTATAAATGTCACAAACTCCAAAACATAGCACAGGTTGTGTCAAATGTCAAATGACATGACAATCAAACTAATGGTGTGGATTTGTATAACACACACACACACACACACACACACAGCTTTTCATTCTTATTTATAAGATGCACCAATGCTGTAGTACAGCACTGTTGTAGTTTGTAATATTAATAGTCTCAGCACTACCAGATTTTCAGTTGTGCTCCTCTCCAACCAACATTAAGTTCAAAACTCAAACTCTTTGTTATTCATGACTTTTGCAGGGGGTAGGTTGTCACTAAGGATACAGAATTAACATTTTTTCCACAAAACCTTTATAAACTTCAAACAGTAAAAAGGAAACACTAAATGGAGAAACCATATGAGGTATGAATTAAAAACCTTACTCATCTCTAGAGAATCACTTCCATTCAAGTCCATTGCTCCTACATATTTCATCTTCCTTCCCTCTGTCATTTTGTTCCTCCTTTCTTACACTCTGTTGTAGTCAAGCCTGGTAAAGTATTTTTCCGCTTACACATTGAACTCTTAGCTGTGTTTTGTTTTCAGTGGTGCGATAATAAACCACTACTGCTTTCTCACACCAATTTTAAAGTTTAAGAATTCTCAGTAATTTACCTGCTAAATGGAAAAGCTGCATGTTTCACTCCTACACCAATGCTTATATGTGTTTATTGCAGTTATATGATGTAGAAACAATTGTGTGAATAAACACGTGTAATCAGATGCAGATAATTTATTACCTACAGTAATGTTTTTTTGTGATGTGATTAGAATTATGAGTTGGGTGTAATGGTCATAGTAACGAGTTTAGTATCACCATGTTACTGTGTGTAGTTATCACAGGGGGATGAGATAAAATAATTTGTTCTGATCCTTTTTTCTTCACCTTTATTCTCTGCCACGGAAGGGCTCCCCATGCCCATCCAGGGAAGATTGGTTTAGACCCTGGGCAGGACAATATGCCAATTCATTGCTGGGCAATCACCACTCACACAGGAACACATACATACACACAGACACACACACTATATAGGCAATTTATGGCAGCCAATTTACCTTGAATTCATGTTTTTAGACTGTGGCAGGAAATCGAAGAACCCAGAGAAAGCATCATCTCACATGTGACATCATCTAATATCATTTAGTGACTGCTGGTGGTATTACTGGCTTACACGTTTCAGCACCTACTGGACTTGGGGGGGGGTATTACCGTTATATCTGTGTAATCTGTTGCAGCTGTGGGTGTTAATTGTTTTATTAGTTCCTATTTACTAGTAAATCTGTTTAATCCGGTTCAGCTGCGTTTCTTCTCATGTGATTACCCTCTATATGTTTAACAACCCTGCATTTACCAGGGTTTGTTGTTTGGTGAATGTCACAGCCGTGTCTGATTTTACCCAGTGTCTTCTGCATTAAAGAATTATTTCATATTGATGATATTGTATTAATAAGTAATACTAATAATGATGACGTTCATTTTTATATTTACAGATTTATATATGTACATAGTTTTTCTAAGAATAAATACAACAGTGCTTTATATATCTTCATATATTATATACCAAAGCATGTAGAGCCTGTATTAATAAAGCAAGTATCTATTCTAGTTAGCTATCTTACTATCCAAACCAAATCCATCCCTTCATCCATCCATCTTTTAGAATCTGTTTTTTATGGCCAAGTGTGTTTACACATACAAGAAATTAGTGTTAGTACATTATGTCTTTCTAGATCAGATTATAAATTACACGCACTACATTATGCAATAAGCAGATCTAAAATGAAGTTGGTCTAATGATGCTCCTGGAATATGCTCAGTGTTATAACTTGGTGTGGTGAGGTCAGAAGTAGTTACCTTTGCAAATTTTGCCACCTGGTTCAAGTGTGCTGCCTTCAGGACATTTACAGTAAAAACTGCCAAAGGTGTTGCAGCATTTACCTTCACATCCTCCATTTGCACTTTCACATTCATTCACATCTATAAATGAAAGAGTAAGAAAAGTAAAGCTTAAATGATGCATAATTTAGCAGTAAACATAAACATTTTGAGCATAAGTTCTTTCTATTGAAGGTTTCCAGTTGTTACATCAAAAAGATGTAACAACTACTGTAACTTGTAAAAATAAACAATGCAGAGTATTAGCATCACTTAAAAGCTAATCCTTTCTAGAAAAAAACATGCAATTACTAGGGACTTGTTATGGGACATCACCCTGTAGATTTAGCTTTGGATCATTACAACTTTAGATAATGTTGCAACTTTATATAAGTTAATGTGTAAAAAGCTGGGAGCGTGGTATCTCAGTGGTTAGGGCGTTGGGCTATCAATCTGAAGGTTGGGGGTTCAAATCCCAGGTCCACTGAAGTTACTAGTGTGGGTCCTTGAGCAAGACCCTTAACCCTCATTGCTCCAGGGATGTTGTGATTAACCCTGTGTTCACCTTGTAAGTCGCTTTTTGGATAAAAAATGGATCAAGTAAATTGAATTCTCAAAATTGCCCCATATAGAGTGTGTCTGTGTAAGTGAGTGTGTGCCCAGCGATGGATTGGCGCCCTGTCCTGGGTCCATCTGCCATCAGACGTTCTCCCCTGGATGGGCATGGGGAACCCCACCGCAACCCTAATAGAGGATAAGCGGGAGATAATGATTGAATGAAAATTCTAACAGAGCTAGTGGGCCATAAATAACACATTATAAGACTGAGGACGAGGGCCATTTGGAATCCAACAGCGGGCCGAGATTGCCAGATTTTGGACATGCACAGGTTATGCTAATATAGTATTTGTCAGTTTATTTGATACATTTTTCACATCATGATTTACATTGGCATTACCAACTAAGTTCATTTCTAAAAACAGTTAAACACATTCAAATACTTGCATATGCACTAATTATTTGTTTTTGCCTTAAAAGCTTATTTGATGTCGATTAACTTGTACATGCCATGAGAATGTCTAATCTACAGTGTGTGTCACTGCCAATGAACATGGCAGTCAAAATACTTAGTCATATTGTAAGTGCAACATTGTACACTCTAAGTATAGCCTAATGGAAACAAGCAAAATTTTCTATTACAAGAACTCTGTACATTGTGTACACAGCTACACAAACACATTTGAGCTTAAGTAAAATTGATTATAGTTATATTCTAGCATGTTTTATTGCAAGCCAAACCTAGCATTCCTGCAGGAAACAGGGACGTACTGTTTGGGAGTTACAGCTTGTGCTCTGACAGGGATTGTCCTCAAACCAAAGACATATTACTGTTTGTAAGGCAGAACATTGTAGTAGTGTGAAAACACACAGAGTTTCAAATCCTACATTTGAAACAAAAATGGAAGACATTCAAAAGATATATAAAACTAAGATAAATAACTATCTTAGTCCCTATTGTTAAGCAGTATGAGAGGTCTTGCTCATTTAAACTGATAAAGGGTTGTAAGCCTCTTGGTATCCTAGATGTCACTGGAAACAAAATTCAATATGTTCGTGACTTGAAGGCAAAGCTGCATGCACTGAAGGAACTAGCACAGGAATAGCAAACTCGGCAGAAAGGCAGATCAGGTAAATGGAAATACATGCCACCTGTTAATGTAATGATTCTCTCTGTGTGCAATAAGAGAAATGAAAAGGACACCGCAACAGGAAGATGGTGAGAGAGAACTGGACTTCATCTGTGTCCATGTGTGGGTGTGTAGCCTGGAAGAAAAAGTTGTAAAAATCTTGGCAAATAAAGCCCTGCTGAGTTCATCCCTATATTTGTCGATATCTCCCACTCTAGCAACATGTCTTTATATTTCTCTCACAAAACATGCTGCAGTAAAAGGCATTAATCATAGGAATAGATGCACATACATACATATGAGACGTATCAGATTTGTAGATCTTCAGATACTAATTTAATAAGCGTTAATTAAATGTTTAAAGTTGTTTTTCCAACTAGATAATTCCAATAGAGCTAATACAGCCTGGATGTGATCAACATTCGGACTGACATAGCTGAAGAGAAGCATTCACTTGGGTTCAAAGCCAACACCTGGATATTATTTTAAAATTTACTCGCTCACCTTGTGATGTGTCTGTATTATGTTCAATGGTTTATCACTAAATGTAATCTGACTGTAGCAGGCACAAAACAGTAACAGGAAGAGTCAAGGAAAGATGTCAGAAAATGATAACATTGAATCCGGTACAATGTGTTCAAAAAATAATTCATTTTCTCTTGTTTTAATGTTTATTTTATAAGATATGTATTGCAGTGAATTAAAACAATAGTCTAAAGCTGAGATATAATATTAAACATGTTTGGTGTGTTGGGCTTTTTACTTGCATAACTAGGGCTAGCAACAATTAATCAATCAATTCGGTTATCAAAATAGTTGGCAACTAATTCAATAATTGATTAGTTGGGTCTAAGTAATTTTAAACATAAGTACAGTTTCTATTATGTGGCATTAAACAACTAAAGTCATGGCGGTAAAGCACATTTAAGATGGATGTCGACTGCTGTTAAAGAAGAAGAAGGGAACCAGTGCCATGCCTTGCGAAGCTCACTTGACGAACTTTGGAAAAATCATTTAAAAAATGGCTGTCACAGCAGAGGATGTTAGCACAAGCAGAGATAAACATATACAACCCAAGTCATCGACAGTACAAGAGCACTTTACATTAATGCCTTCAAAGAACAGTGTTAGGTGCGAAATGTGCACAGCTAATCTTACATGGCATGGCAACACAACATTACTGCATTAACAACCTGAAAAGTAAGCAACCCTAGAAAGTCGGCGCTTCGGGTGAAAGATTGTTCATAGTAAGTTAAGTTGATAGTAATTCAAAGTTATTACAATTATGTTCTATCATGTTTTAATGCAGGTGGAACCTTCTGCATTTCTGCAGAAAACAGGGAGATACTGTTGGGGAGTTACTGCTTGCACTCCGACAGTCCTAAAATCAAAGACACAGGGAGCCAATAGAGAAAAAAGAGTAATGGAGTGGAATGAAATTTACTCTAAATCCATGTTTTTGAACTGTGAGAGGAAGCTGGATAACCTCGAGGAAACCCACAAGGACTCAGGAACAACATGGAAACCCACCCATTGATTTGGAGTCCAGGTTTGAATTCCAATCTGGATGGGGTTTCCATGTTCGCCCCGTGTCTATGTGGGTTTCCTCAGGGTTCTCCAGTTTCTTCCCACAGTCCAAAAATATGAATTGAAGTTAAATTGAATGCTTTAAATTGCCCCATATTGTGTGTGTGTGTGTGTGTGTGTGTGTGTGTGTGTGTGTGTGTGTGAGTTAGTGTGCCCAGCGATAGATTAGCACCCTTTCCTGGGTATATCTGCTCAGCGCCCGAAATGTTCTCCCCAGGATGAGCATGGGGAACACCCTCCCACCCCCCGTGACCCTAGTAGAGGATTAAGCGGATGATAATGAATGAATTAATTAATTAATCTAAAATCGGACTTTATGTAAAGAGATTGCCTCGTTGTTTTATGGAGACCAGACTACTGTGAACTGCATCATCTCAACCTGTGCCAAACTTCCTCTATTTTCTCTTGGGAATTGGATTTATGCAAACTTTCCAGAATACTTTGAAAACTTCCAGGATACCCCGGTCATCCAGGACTGTTCGGAGCTCTTCTGCCAAACGCCATTATTCCTGCTATTACAGAGTAAGGACTTTTCCAACTACATGCCTTTTTAAAAAAAGACAAGTATTGGCGCCCTGTCCTGGGTATTTCTGGCCAGCGAATGGGAAACCCTAGTAAAGGATTAAGAATGAAAAGATTATGAATGAATGATTTTTTAAAGTATAATATTAATGTTAACAAATAGGACTATTAACAAAGATGTTTTTATATTAAAACAGAAAATGTACTGGTCACTGATTATTAATTAATTGATTATCTAATGACTTTTTTTTAGATGCTGTTAATTGGCAGGTGCTTCAAGATCTGGTCAGTGCTATGGACCTAACATCACTGGATACACCAATCCTCTTGGCAAAAGACCACTTGGAGGTGTACAAGGGAGCAGCGAAACCCCACTTAGCAGTGTGTTTTTTTCCTTTCTCACTTTTAATCTATTCTTTCCTCCCTCCCCCTCACTGCTCAGATTCGTCCAACACTTTGATGCCAAGAACCAAATCTGATCCAAACTGATGTCATTGCATGAAACCTGGGCCATGGAACCATTTTCAGGACCGACGTCCCATTATAGAGGTTGATTAAGAATGACTGTACCAAATATTACTACAGGAAGCTACAGACGGGAGGGATACTCTCCTCTTTACATAAATGGAGCCACAGTGGATTCAGCCGTGTAAAGTTTCTTAGTGTTCACCTCACTGAGGACCTCAAACGCTCAAGAAGTTTGGTCTGCCACCACACATCCTTACCAACCTCTAGAGATGCACCATAAAGGGCATCCTCACAGGCTGCATCACAGTCTGGTATGGTAGCTGCTCCACCTGTGACCGCAAGGCCCTGAAGATGGTGGTGAGGACAGCGGAATCCATAACTGAAAGTTTCATGCACTAGATAACATCTATCAGTCTTGCTACATGAGGAAGATCTACAAAATCCAGCAAAACAGCCAGCATAAGGACTGTTCACCTTACTGACATCAGGCAGGAGGTACCACAGCATCCAGGCCTCTATTATACTCCCAATTGCATATTAATTTATGTTATATCTCACACATCTGACACTTTACATTGTGCTTACTTGTGTATATGTATATTTTGTGTGGATTATGTGTACATTTTGTTTAGATTTTTATTTATTCATCCATTATTTTCTGCTTAATCCCCTACTAGGGTCACATGGGGGTTCCTTTTGCCTATCCAGAGGAGAACGTTTCAAGCACTGGGTAGATACACCCAGGACAGGGAGCCAAACTATCTCTGGCCACACTTACTCACACAGATACACACACTAACACACTATATGGGGCATTTTAGAGCATTCATTCATTTATTCATTATCTTCCACTTTGTCCTCTACTAGGGTTGCAGGAGGTTTCTCTATGCCCATCCAGGGGAGAAAGTCTCAGGCGAGAATGTCAGTTCTCCATGGGAGAATGTCTCGGTCACATATACACACACAGACACACACCATATGGGGCAATTTAGAGCATTAAATTTACTTCCATTAAATCCATGTTTTTTTGGACAATGCTAGGAAACCATAGCGCCCGGATTCGAACCTGGATCCCCAGATGCAATCAGACCACAATAATTTACAGCTTGACTTAACACTGAAAGAATGGTACAGATAACACAGGGACATCAGATTGATTTCTAATGTGGATGTACACATTAAGAGAGGGCATTAGAAATGGCATCAAATTTAACAAAAATGTATGTATATGTATGTAACAAAAAATAAGGTTTTAGCAAAAGCTGAACATTGTGAGATGGCAATGGGGTTGACGCTACCTCCTCCAGAGTCAAGCAGCTTCTTCTTTACTCTCTGCACTGACTGCACTGACCATTCACTTTTATTGAATGCAGCAAGTTGTTGTTGGACTTTCAGTATTATGTGTATTCTCCTATTGGTCAAGTCGAATGGATTCTTTTGCAAAGCAATAGAAACAGTGCTAGGTAAACTTATATTTTGTATCAAATGTAGGATGGTCCAAACAAATAGTTATAAAATCTGAAGAGGACACATCCCCTTCAGATTTAGTGGTGGCGATGTTTATGCATTTACAAATATCCTGTCATCAGAATCAGAATACTTATTAATCCCCGACTGATCAGCTAATTGCTTAATAATTGATTTTTAATTTCATTAAAAGAATTCCACAAAAGATTTTCACCTTTCCAAACACTGTATCTTCTAAAGAATACTAATCACTTGTTGGTATTTGTCACAGGTGCCTTGGGCACTTGGCCCTCATTAATATTCTCATGGACTCCGTTGGGTGATTGGTTTGTTTTTTTGAACGTATTGGGTGTTTTTGTATTTAGTTTCCGTATTCCTTCTCCCCCGTGCATGTCTTTGTTTGTGGTATTACCCAGGTGTTAGTTCGTTTCATTTGTTCCCCCTTTCTGTTGGTGTCCCTACACCATTTTTAATAATAAATCCGTTTTGTTTTTATCCCGGTGTCTCCGAACTCTCCTTCCGCGCTTAACGTTGCGCAATATCCCCGCACAGGTTATATCTGTGGGAGCGTTTTCATCCAGCGGACCGGCGTACGCATTTTTCTCCGCATAGCCGTTTCCAGGAAACGCTCACAAGGCGCAAGCAGCGTACGCATTCCCTCCCGCGTAGCCGATCTCCCGGGGAAGAACGAGCGATCGCGAACAGTATTGGACCCACCAAGATTAAAATATTTGACCAGTGGTACAGTAAGCAATGGCTAACTTTTAAAATTACATATTAAACTTAAAGATAATAGTTGGAAAGCTGTGTTACAAACTATATTTTTAAGTTTCTATTCATTAAGATCACTGCAATGGCTTGTGATTATTAAAAATCAATGTACAATATAAATTGACTTACCATACTGACATCGGGTTCCATGGAAACCAGCTGGACACTCGCACACTTGATCCCCAATATTAGAACAGATACCTCCGTTAAAACATGTGTCAGATGTGCAATGTCCTATATCAGCAAACACACAGTACACATGCAAACATTAATGACTGTATACAAGCAAACACACACACACACACACACACACACATCTTTGTGAACTCACTGTGTAAGCATCCACTCTCCTCCGCTTGCTGAGTCCATCCTGAACAGCATTTATAAACAGTCTGTAGCTTCATACTATACATCTGCTTATAGATTGTATAATAAACTGTCCTGAGAAAGAGAGAGAGGGAGAAAGAGAGAGAGAGAGAGATTTACATAAATACATAATGTTTTACAGTATTTTGTTCTTCTTACCAAACAAATTACCTGACATGATCAATAGTCTGTAGGTTTTCCACATTGTTTTTCTTTTTTAATTTTAGGTATTTATACGCTGCACTTTGGTGAAGTGGTTCAAATTCCTGCAGTATAGAAGGTAAGGTTTATTATGAAACTGGTTAGTAAATAAATTGGAGATAGTAATTATATAATAACTAATTGTTCACTAGGCGGCACAGTGGCCGTGTGTGTCAGCCCTGCAATGGACTGGAAACCAGTCCTATTACATGCTTCTCTGCTGTTAGTTCAAGCCATCATCCTATCCCGGCTCAATTACTGTAATGCATTGTTAACAATCACAAAGCCTCCACAACTGTTTCAAAACTGTGCAGCCCGTCTTGTGTTCAACCAGCCCAAGTAAACTCGGGTAACTCCACTACTCCTCTGTTTCCATTGGGTCCCTGTAGCTGCTGCATTCAGTATAGGGCACTGACTCTGGCGAACAGGACAACCACTGTATCTGCCCCCTCTTACCTTCAATCTATATTTCCAAAATACACTCCAAGTTGTTCAATTCGCTTGAGTGATGAATGTCGCCCGGTGCTAGTTCTCACTCCTTATCGATCACCACTTAAATAAATGTTGGAACAATCTTGTAAGTCATTTACGAAACAACTCAAAATTCATTTCTTCCCATGCTCTCTGAGGAGACTTCTTTGAGTATGTGTGGTAGCAAGAGTAGCATGCCAAACGAGGTTTGGTTGGAGGGGTTATTAAAATTGTAAAAATTCCAAGAGTTATAAGTTAACACTTTTACCTTTTAACACAAACACATATTTTATTTATATTTATATTTTTTTTACTTCGTCAGGTTTGTATAACTGTACATAGCTGACTATAGACAGAGGGTCCTGACAGCATGCAAATGAAATAGTCATTTATTCATTAATTCATTTATTATCTTCCACTTAATCCTCTGCTAGGGTTCCTCATGCCCATCCCCAGGGTAGAACGTTTCAGGGGCTGGGCAGATACCCCCATGACTGTGTGCCAATCTATCGCTGGGCACACTCACTCACACAGACACACACACACACTCTATAGGGAGCAATTTAGAGAATTCAATTTACCCTGAATCTGATTTTGGACTGTGGGAGGAAACTCCACCAAGATTGGGATTCGAACCTCCACCAAGATTGGGATTCGAAGAGCATTGGCACAATGTGCTGGGTGTATTTGCCTAGCACCTGAACAATTTCTCCTGGATGGGCATGGGGAACCCCTCTGAGACCCTAGTAGAGGAAAGCAGAAGCTAATGAATGTGTCAGGTGCCATATTGAACTCTACCTGTAGCCTCCTGCTTTTGCTCCGCCTCCACTTCCTGTCTTTGTCTACTTCCCTCCAATTTCGGTTTTCACATGTCCCTCCCTCATTGGTCTGCCTCTTCCTATTTAAATTTTTTGTTTTTTTCTGCACTTGTTTCTTTACCCCCTGTTTGGACTATAATAAACCCTTTTTATTAGTAGTATCTGTTTTTGGGTCTGCTTTTTAAAAACCCTGACTGAATAACCAAGCCAAGACCATGGACCCAGCAGATTTGGAGTTACATGGCTCCATGATGGGTAATCATCAATGCCTGCTTGACTCTCCAAACAAATTGAATCTTTGACCACAGGGTTGTCTACACAGAATGTCTCCTTGTCCACTCTCCGTCTGCCAGAAAGCCTTGTTTGCCGCCTCCTGAGACCTACGCTGGAGACCCTGGGTCCTGCCAGTCCTTTTTGACACAATGTGGTCTGGTCTTCGCTCTCCAACCCTCCACCTTTCCGTGAAATGAGAATGTCATCACGCTGTTGTCAGGGAGGGCCCATGACTGGTCCAATGGGGAGGCTGTTCAGATAGATCTGTTTTCAGCGGAAATGAAGAAGGTTTTTAACCACTCCAAGCAATCCAGTGAGGCTGTTCGAGAGGTTCTACAGCCCCAACAGGGCAGCCAGTCTGCTTCTGACTTTGCCATTGAGTTGCGGACTCTGCCGGTCTCTGCTGGGTGGAACTCCGAGGCTATGTATGATTTCTTTTTCAATAAACTTTCTGAGGAAATCAAAGATGAACTAATTTGCCATGAATTAACTTCAGATTTTGATCGGCTAGTGGACTTGTCTATTCGTGTCGATGTCAGACTGAAGCAGTGACGTAAGATGATGGTGCCCACAGGAATTACCAAACGCAAATCTAATGCTACTGGACATGTTAGAACCCATGCAGGTAGATTGTGCTCTTCTTTCCCCTGCCGAAAGGGAATGAAGACTCAAGGCCAAGGTATGTCTATTGCGGCCAGCAGGGACATTTAGTTGAGGCCTGTCCGGTAAAAGAGAGCACTCGTCGGAAGTAAGGTGAGTTCTGGCGGGTGCGCTTCCAGGAAAGGTCCTCTGTTCACAGACTGACCACAGAAACCTGGAGTATATAAAGTCTGCTAAATGTCTCAATGCCCATCAGGCTTGGTGGTCCCTGTTTTTTAGTCACTTTAATTTTACTCTGTCTTATCGTCCAGGTGCCAAGAACCAAACCAGATGCTCTCTCCCGTTGGTTGTATTGGCCTGAAAAGTCCTTTGTTGTGGAGACCATCCCACGCTCCCAGTGTTTCGTAGGGGCTGTGTCCTGGGGGATTGAAACAAGGGTACAGAAGGCATTGCAGAAGGAGCCTAGTCCTCATAATTGTCCTACCCAGTGTCTATATGTTGCTAGGTCTGTTCGATCTGAAGTCCTACATTGGGGTCACGCTTCCAAGTCATGCTGAGGTCAGGATGACTATGGCCTTTCTTCGCCAGCGGTTCTGGTGGCCTAAGATGGTAGATGATGTCCGCACCTATATCGCTGCTTGTAACACCTGTGCTATCAACAAGGTCTTCAATCAGCCACCCGCTGGACTCCTCAGGCCCCTTCAGGTCCCCAAGCGGCCTTGGTCCCACATAGCCTTGGATTTTGTGACTGGACTTCCACCCTCAGATGGTAACACAGCAGTACTCACCGTTGTTGACAGGTTCTCTAAAGCTGTGCATTTTATCTCTCTGCCCAAGCTGCCTTCTACCAAGGAGACTGCTACTCTGATGATGGACCAATGTTTTAAGATTCATTGACTGCCCTGTGACATTGTGTCTGACCGGGGTCCTTAGTTCATCTAGGCCTTCTGGAAGGAATTCTGCAAATGCATTGGAGCCACTGCTAGTCTCTCATTGGGGTTCCATCTCCAATCCAATGGTCAGACTGAATGGGCAAATCAGGACTTGAAAGCGGGTCCTGAGGTGTCTCTCCTCCCTAAATCCATCCTTGTGGAGTCCACATCTGGCATGGGCTGAGTTTTCCCACAACTCGTCTCCTGTCAATGCTACTGGGTTTTCTCCGTTCCATATCCTTGTTCTCTTCTTAGGAAGCTGATGTAACCAATGCCTCAGTCCAGGCATTCATCCAACACTGCAGGTCCACCTGGAAGAGGGCTCGCACTGCCCTTCTTAGCTATGGTTCTCAGGTCAAACGGGTGGCAGATCAGTGGAGAGTCAGGGCACCACACTATCGAAGGGGACAAAGAATCTGACCTTGAATGTCGAATCGCACAAGCTCGCTTCCTGTTTCAATTGTCCTTACCTGATTGAGCGCATCTACAGTCCTTCTGTGGTCCGGCTAAAGCTACCGTTAACCATCCGACGGATACACCCGACCTTTCTGGGATCGTACCTGTCTGCTACAGCCCCTTTTATCCTCATGTCAAGATGCCTCCCCCCATGTCATCAACAGCGACCCGGCTTTCACCGTCAGGAAGCTGTTGGATGTCCGATAACGGACATCCATTAAGAACCTCATTTGGGATTTCCACCGTCAGGACCCCAACCATCCGTGTTTTGCACCTGGAGGTGCACGTTGAGAGTAGGGTACTGTCAAGACTTTTACCCATGTGTGTTTTTGTTTTTGTTTTACCATGTGATTTTGCTCCGTCTCCACTTCCTGTCGTTGTCTAATTCCCGAAAATTTCAGATTTCATCGGTTCCTCATTTGTCCGCCCTATTTATATCTGCCTGTTCCTATGTTTTCTTGCTTGGTTATTTAATTGTTTGTTCCTCATAGCTTTCTCTGTAACTCTTGTTATACGTTTGGGAATTTTTGCCTTGTTGTTTGATTTTTTTATTTTCATTTTTTTCAGCACTTATTTCTTTATCCCCTGGTTGAACTATAATAAATCCTTTTTATTAGTAGCATCTGCTTTTGGGTCCGCTTTTTGAAAACCATGACAGTACTGTGCTTCTGTTTGTTGTTTTTAATGCGTTTGTTATTTTAATAAAGTATTCAGTATTTGGACCGCTACTTGGTGTCTCAGTGTCTATCTCTGCACTGCACTCACGGTCTGCGAGTAACAGAATATGTTTCATAATTCTGTGGATATTAAGCAAGCAAAGAGGAAAAATATTTAAGTAAAGCTTAATACATTTTTTAATTTTAGAGGACAGAGTGGTCTGTGTTTACACTTTATAGATTCATAATAATGCATACTCAATGATATTTTACATAAATCCCTGATTGAAATGCTACCTGGTAAATGTATACCCCCCTTGCCATAAATGTTGTAATAAAGAAGCTATAAAAGTTAATAATGAAAAATGAACACTTTTTCTTACCTTCTCTCATATTTCATGCACCAATGCTGGGAGAAACATCCCTGTCTCCAAACCTTCATCATACGTGAAGATGCTTGAACACATGGTTGCAACACAACCGTCATCTGCATCTCTTGTTCCTTACACACATTTGGCCTGACAATGACAGTATAAAATAACAACAAAAGAATGGTTACCACATTTTTATATAGCATATTGAATAAACCTCATAAATGTGGATGCTGCTTTTATAACTGAATATTGTAGCTTGAATGTTGTAAACTGGTCTGGGGTTAAATCACCGAAACCCTTTAAAGGATGACACAAAGTCGCCTCTACATTTTGAGGTGTCTGATGTTCTTCAACATCTGTTGACTATGTTGTCTGTGGTGGCAAGTGCTATCCTTTATACTGTTGCATGCTGGGCAGCAAAATACAATAGTACATACATGGATATAGGTTAAAGGAATTTTTGGAAGATCAAGAAACACAAGGTGTAACTGAAATTAAGAGGCAAGATCTACACCCAAGTCAAGTTGGGAGTTGCTACCTTAGCCGTACACGCTGCTGAGCATGCCATGCTAAGTGTAGCTTAGTTTTGGATTTTGGGTTTCATGTGAATTACAGCAGCTGTGGATCAGTGCGGGTGGATCGAACACAGATGGTTTGTTGGTGTTGTAGCAGTTGTGAGGTATGTTTTTGGAAACATTTTGAACATGGTAATGCATTGATAACCAGAACTAATAAAAAACCTGCAACCCAATGATTAATCTCCACTACCTTTACACTAATTTAATTTAGTTTACACTAAACCTACAATTTTTTTTATAAGTTAACATAGCCGCGGGGGTTACCACATATCGCGAGGGTTACATTCCAAAGACTTTCTGTCCAAACCGCCATTTTCTCGGCTAGTTAAACCAAAAAATCCACTCGGTGGTTTGTGAGAGACAATTTTCGGTGAGGCACTTGACTTAAATATTTGGCAAGTAGATAAGAGACCAGGCTTTATTTATTCTAAAAAATATGCATTTAGTTGCATTACGAGTGTTCTGAAAGATTCTAATCAAGACATTTGAAGTTTTGTGAACTGGTGTGTGTAGAAATCTCAGTTTTTATAAGATGTAAGAAATAAAGAATTTAAACAGCACCGTATGCTTTTAATAGTATTCTGACATCCAAAAATAACACGATTATTTTTTGCATTGTTGGCAGCCAACGTTTTACGTTGTCTGACATCGTTTTGGCGGTGAACTTCATTCCTCAGTAAATTGGCTTTGGTATTTTGAGCAGCCATTAGTAGCATGTCATCTCATGCTATGCTAATGTAGTAGTACTTTATCCCCAGATTCAGTGATGCTACTCAAAGTGAGGTTTCAAGGCGAGCAGAAGTATGTAAAAAATCGCTGACACTATTGTGAGTCTCGGTGACTCTCAATGAAGGTAAGTGTACAAGTCTAAAACTAACTTTAAAGTTTTCCATGGCTGACTGTCTGAATGAACATTACATGCGTATTTTCATAAATATAAACCAATAGATGGGCGTGATATGCATGCCATAACATACAGGTTTGCTAGGAATTCAAATTTTTAGGTTTCTAATTGTTGGTCAAACCTTTTCATATTCTTTCATGCTTACGAATTTTTTTATATGCATGGCCAGCATTACACTTCAGCAGCAGTGATAAAAATAACAGGGATATAAAAACTGGTTAGTTTTGATGATTGTTTCTTTTTCAGCTTGTTCATAACATAATGCAGTCAAAACCTGGTGGGGAGGTGGTCATCCAGAAGTACAACAAAACCAAAAGCCTTACTGACAGCACTAGAAGGAAGATGATTAATATCCTTACAGCTGATATGACTGAGAAGCATGGGTAAGAAGATTCTGAACATGTGTTTAGGAACATGTTTGGATGCTATGGAACATGATCATGGGCTAAATACAAATTATTTTATTTGTCAGTTCATCTCCTCCACGACACATTCGAGAGATGTATGCAAAAGGAAAAGTTGCCGTGTTTCCTTATCTCAGTGATCCTTATTCAAAAAAGGGATATGTAAGTATTGTTTAATGTTGAGTCATTACACAACCAAAGGATGTTTTGTGTAATTGCATATATTTTCCTTACTCACAAAGTGCATTGTGAATGTGTGATAGAGACAAACACTCAAAAGAAGCTTGTAGTTGAAGATAATGGATGGAATGGATAGTTGTGCAATTTTTAAGAGTCTAGTTAAAATAGGACAGTTTTCAAAAGAATGCAACAAGTGTTTTGAATGGGGCAAGTTATTTTTTTAAAGATTATAGTGTAACCTGCTATCTAAATGTTTTGTTGTTTAAAGGAACATTTTTATGATCCTCAAAGTAGAAAGGTTATTTGTCCTGGAAAATCAAGAACATTCAGAGGAGCAGCAAATCTTCTGGTCGTCGACATTTGACCTTCAAGTCATTAAGTTGGGGTCCAACTGGTGAGAGGGAGGAGTCATCCAGCTCTGACATCGCGTTTACTGAAGAACAGTGTAAAGAGGCTATTTCTATAATGAAATATTTATCAGATGAAGAAATTGTAAAGGCAAAGATGAAAGAAACATTTCTGTATCGTCGAAAAATGGTTAAGGATCCACGAAGATGCGAAGATATGCTGAGTGAATTCTCACATTTTTTGGATGTTATAGGACTGGTGAGATAAAATCCAATTTATTTGTTATCCTTACTAACAATAATGTTTTATTTAGCATTTTTGATTTGTATTATCTTATACAGATTGAACAAGATTTTGTTAGGCTTTTTGATGA
Source organism: Corydoras maculifer (assembly GCA_019802435.1). Classification (NCBI taxonomy): domain Eukaryota; kingdom Metazoa; phylum Chordata; class Actinopteri; order Siluriformes; family Callichthyidae; genus Corydoras; species Corydoras maculifer. Next base: position 311,521 of record JAFMOD010001031.1, on the reverse strand, counting down.
AAAAATATCTGCAAGATTTTTGGAGATGTGGCTATGCTATGTTGACTATGTTCAAGCAAAAAGTTATTCAGCAAGGCAAAATGTTACACTCGCCTACCTAGGATTAAAGCGGCTGCGCATAAGAAGAGCAGAGCCGCCGCGCTTTAACGCGCTGAAGGGAGCCAGGCACGCAGGTAGCAGAATAACAGATATTTTTTTAAAGGTGTAGAGACACCCAAAAAGCAAAGGTACATATAACGAGTGTACATAAAAAGACGACGTGCCCGGAGGACAAGGAACCCAGGAAATATATTTTAAAAAACTACACCCGACCACATGCACAAAACCAACCAATGAAAAGAACAAGATAATTAACTAAACTAAAGACCATCAATGAAAGTTAATTAACTCAAAAGGGCACAGGACAAAACAGAACAAAGGAACAGGTGCCCTACGCACATGTTACACAAAACTCTTCACACTTCCCAAGATCTTCAAAAGCTTATTACCGCAGCAAAGTTGAACCTGACTGATGATGATCGTGAGGATGCTTGTTGGAATCTTAAACTTTTAGACTGTAATCTTTGAGCCAGCTTTTTACTCTAATAATTTTGTATTGCCTCATGTTTCTGGGACGGGACAGTGACCTAGCTTCAGTTCTTCTTCTCCTACATTTGATACCTCCCTCACCACAAGGACGCAAGAGACCTGGCAAGATGTCAGCTACCCAAGCCGAGAAACATCTTCTTGTCTTCAGGAAGGTAGGCTTTAACCTTTCCATCAGCACATCCATGTGTCTGTCCTTCAGTCAAATTTGCCAAGTAATCTTAATGTTGTCAACCAAGAGTTTGTAGGTACCTGTAAATTGAAGACCTGTAGTTTCTCACCAGTAACATTGCATATAAGTTAACCTGTGCTATGAGAGTCTGCAGGTAAAATTTGTCTTTTATAGTTTACACTGTATCATAAACAACAAAAATCTGTGCTACTTGTTGACCTGAATGCATTTTGTATAGTTTTAAACTTAAACATAGTGATTAAACTTCAGGTTTCAGAATCAGGATCAGGTTTCAACTGATCAATACCATTTAGGCTTTACTTGTGATTTTTATTTTTTCCTCTCAATCCTCAGGCAGTTACCAGTATACAAGACCACCTGGACAGCATTGAGGAAAGCATGCAGCCATACTTGCTGGCCGTGGGAACAAAAAAGAACAGAATTCATGGACACTTCATTATTCTGGACAAAAAAGCCACTCCATGCAAGATAAGTTCAGTGCACCTGTTGCATTTGATGAACTGTTTAAGGCCCACTTTGTGTTCTGTGTGTCTTTTAACAAAGTTCTGCACAATATGTACACCTTTGTACGAGGATCAAAATGATATTGTCAGGTTGGGAGGGCTAGGCCACTCCCCCCTGTCTCCCGTGTTTCGGGTTTGGCCGTTTAGGGCTCCCGTAGGTAGGGCCCATCCCTTTGAGCTGGGATTGGGTCCTACCTGATCACGTGTGGCCTGATGACTGCACTTGAGGCGCACATGCGCCCTGAGTCAGCAGGCCAGCATTGCATGTGTATGTGTTGATGCATGTCTGCGTATCTGTGCATAGTTGCTACGTCGGACGTTCTTTCGTGTTTGGTTTTGATATTTTGTATATGTTTGCTCTCGGCACGTCTCGCCGTGCCTTCAGCGGCATTCCTGCTGACTTCAGCAAATAAATTCCTCTTTGTTTGCTTACCTGGTCGCCTGGCTCACTTCTTAGGACCACACTGCATTACGCTGCGCCGCCTTCGAACGGACAGCGCCGCCCGATCGTAACAGTAATGCTGGCCTCAAACCCCTGCGAAGTCGAGACGCTAGCCCCGCCAATAGCCATTTCCCCGACTGCAGCAATTGGCTACTTTAGCTTGGCGTTAGCCCCGGCATCTAATTTGGCTGCAGTGCTTGCTCCCCTGAGGTTGGAGTGATGCGGGGAATTGACCGGGTCCCGGAGTACGGGGAGATCGTGCTCCCTCTCTCGGCCCCGATCAAGCTCCTGAGACGGGGTGGCTTTGAAGCCACTCCCTTACATTATCGGCTGTCGGTGTTTGAACTGGTGACCAGTCGGGAGCTTTCGGACCGAGAGCGGGTGCAGTTCTACCTCTCCCGACTCCTGGAACCTGCAATGATATTTACGCTTTTTAAAACAATTCGTTAAAATCCTAAACGCCAAAACAGCAAACCGAAGCGACAGTGGCAAAACAAAATCCTTTTATGTTATTTTTAGAAAGAAACCTTGGGAGCACCAATGCTCTGTGGGGGACTCATCCTTCTTGTGAAGCATAGTCATGTACAGATTGTGTAGTGATTAGGTGTCCGTATTCAACAACTGGAAAAACTATATAAGTCCAGCAAGGCTATACTGGACAGCTGCAACACCACCAGTTCACCAGAAATCCAGGTTTTATCCAGTATTCTTCATAGCCGCAGTGCTCTAGCATTGTAATGGATGAAGAGCTGACAAAGTTTCTGGGCTAAATCATCGCTGATGACAAACCATTCTCATGTAATCAAAGGTTCGAGTTTAGCACTCGTGTCCTGGGTATGGACCCAAAATTGAAACGTTTTGTTTACCAAACCATTTTTGCTTTTTGCCATTCTGCTTTGTAAAGCTGAAAAAACATGTTCAACATAACATAACAGGAGAAGTTGCTATTAAATGGCTGTGTTCCTTAGGAAACATTACGAGCGCATTCACTTCCTTGAATAAAAAGCAGCCACACACATGGTCTCAGGATGCTTTACTGCTGGTTTGACACGGGTCTCCACCACAAGACATACACCTTGTCATTTTCACACATTTTTCCAGATGTCCCAAACTGAAGGGGAAAGCATCAGAGAGAAATACTTCACCCCAGTCATCTTTATGCCTGTATTTCCTGTAAAATGTCAGTCTGTCCCTGATGATTATCTTAGAAAGTGTCTTTTTGTACATGAAACCAGGCAAAAAAAGATTTGCTTCAATGCATATTTACTCACACCAGCTTGCTGTCAGCCCTAAGCTAGCTCTGCACTGGTGGTGACTTGATCCCATAGCTTACTGTGTTAAACCGCAATGGCTCCTTAATCAGACCCAGTTAGTCTGTAAATAATCCAGGCGTCATTATTGACTCAAATCTCTCCTTTACAAAGCACATTAGCAATAAGGCTAGAAATATCCTTTTACAAGTTGTAGAGAAACCGATTCATGCTTTAAGAACCTAAATGTTAGATTATTGGAATTCACTTCTGACATGATGTTCTAATATATCATTACATAAACTACAGCTTCAGCTACAACTTCAAAATGCTGCAGCTAGAGTTTTAACTAGAACCAGAAAGTTTGATCTGTATATTGAGATTAGCAGTTAATACTGGCTACCAGTTTCACATTAATTACGACATTTTATTCATTCAATCATTTGTTATCTTCCACTTAATTCTCTTCTAGGGTTGCGGTGGGGTTTCCCCATGTCCATCCAGGGAGAACATTTTGGGCACTGGGCAGATACCTCTAGGAAAGGGTGCCAATCTACCACTGACCACACAGACTATATTGTGTTCAACTGTCTGCTGTCATATGTTGTTGCACAAATAGGACTGTTAAATGTTTTATTGTACTTAACTAGTGACAAAAAAACCCTGAAGCAGTGAGGTTTAAGGGCCTTGCTCATGGGCCCATAGTGGTAACTTCTGTGAACATGGAATTTGAACCCTCAACCTTCAGATTGATTACTTTAAAGAATACTTCTGACTCTTACCGTTTTTATTGTGTTCAATAATTTTTTTTAAACAGCTCAATTCAATGCTAACAACAAGGGTTAAGGCAATGCGACATCTAGTGGACAGTTACTGTATGTTCATTTGGTAAATAAGCTTAGAAGCCTACCTGCATGTTCTATTTCTTAAAGCAGGGTAAAATAACGTGTGACTATATAAGACTACAATTGATTTCTAAAATACACGATTAAAAAGTTATTATTTTTATATGTATTGTTTTTAAACAGCCTGTTTCATCAATGATTAGTCCGACTTGTTTTTACCGATCTTATTCGTATCGATCTGCAAAAAAAGTGTTATTTATACAGATCTACTTATGTGACTTACGTAAAAAAAAATCTCGTATACAGAAAATTGTCAAAAAATCGGTTTATATCGTATGCATACAGTAAAGTTAACGAAACAAGAATTATAAAAGCTTACATTTCGGGCTGAAGTTGAGTCGATAAGGTGGTTTGTGGGGAAATCAAAAGCAGCATCAGCGCGCATGGAACGAAGCCCAACATCCTGTATTTTTCTTTTAGCGATACAGCTCCTGAAAACATTGCAAACTATACAGCATTCATATGAAGGAAAATTAAATCATGCAGGTGATTAAGGTAAGTCCAAACGAGCCGCTGGAATACACTGATCATTGCATGTTAAGTCGTGTCCACACGGGGGCAGCAGAGGCCCCATCATTAGTGCCCTTAACATCCCCTTATAGGGCACTAAATACTCCTGGTCATGCATTTTAAACAACTACTGTGTACTGATTCCAACTTTGTGGCAAAAGTTTGGAAAAGGCCATTTTCTATGTTTTTTCGAATAAAAAATAACACAGTGAAAAATGGGATGATTAGATTGTTGGTAATAGAACATAGGTAAAAAGAAAGGAATTTATTTTGCCTATTGTACTTACACATTGAGGAATTCATCCACCCCATTTAATCCGTCCAGTAAAACACACATTTATACACACTGGTGAAGTGAGCACACATGCCCAGAGCGGTAGGCAGCCTTTTATAAGGAGACCAGGGAGCTATTGGGGTAAGGGCATGACCAAGTCATAATGCTTGGTGGGACCAGGAATCGAAACGGGACCTTCAGGTTGCAAGGCTGGTTCCGTGGCCATAAGTCTATGACTGCCCCAACTATGTATATGTATACATAGTGGGAGTGGTAGCTCAGTGGTAAAGGTGTTGGGCCATCAATATGAGAGTTCAGAGTTCAAATCCCAGGTCCACTGAAGTTACCAATGTTGGTCCTTAAGCAAGGCCCTTAACCATAATTGTTCCATGTATGCTGTGGCCAACCCTGTGCATGCTTTGTAAGTTGCTTTAATAATAATAAAAAATATTTATAATCCACTTTACATTTGAAACAAATCTCAAAGTGCTACAATTTTTTTTTTAATCATTAAAATAATAAAATAAAATAGTTTTTTCAAAAAAGAAATGTTTTCAGTCCTATTTTAAAACTCTCAGGTGTTCAGGGAGGGCATTGAACAGGTGTGGTACAGTGGAGTAAAAGGCTCGAGCCTCCATGGTGCTAAACTTAGTCCTGGGAACAAGGAGGTGGTTTGAGTTTTCAGAACAGAGGGATCTTGAGGTTTGTGGAGTAATTAGTTTTTTCAGGTAGGATGGAGCATCTCCATACAAATACTGATAGTGAGTGTGGAGACCTTCTACTGGATCCTAACAGAGATAGGAAGCCAATGGAGAAAATGCAGAATAGGAGTGATGCAGTCCTGCACACTGTGCAGCACTGTTCTGAATGGGGTTTTTTTGGGATCCCAATAAAGAGTGCATTGTAGTAATACAGTCTGGAAGAAACAAAAGCATGAACCAGTTTTTCTGCATCTGATCCAGTGAGTGCAGTTTGGCAATGTTTCTGAGATGAAAAAAGGAAACCTGACAAAGATGTTTTAAATGAGTTTCAAAGTTGAAATGAGAGTCCATTGTAATCCCAAGATTGGTAATTGTTGTAGATAGAGGCAAAGTGTGACCAGTGTGATGCTGGTTAGTGGAGACGGTTGAATTTGGTGTGAGGTGCCGGTTAAACACAACCTTAGTTCATTCATTCATTATCTCCCGCTTTATCCTCTATTAGGGTCGCGGTGGGGTTCCCCATGCCCATCCAGGGGAGAACATCTCAGGCGCTGGGCAGATACACCCAGGACAGGGCGCCAATCCATCGCTGGGCACACACACACTCACACAGACACACTCTATATGGGGCAATTTTGAGAATTCAATTGACTTGATCCATGTTTTTGGACTGTGGGAGGAAACCGGAGAACCCGGAGGAAACCCACCCAGATGGGGATTCCAACCGGGAATCCCTAGCGCTGAGAGGCGAACGTGCTAACCACTAAGCCACCGCCCCATCACCTTAGTTGTACTGATCAATTGAAGAAAGTTGTGTGCCATCCACATGTTTATCTCTTCAAGACATGAACTGAGGAATGATGGAGCTTTTGGATGAAATAATCTGGTAAATGGCAAAATATATGAGATAAAAAACATTTCCTATGATTGTAAAGAAATTAACAGGCACAAGTACATGTTCAAGACTTTTGTCAATAAAAATAAAAGAACAATACATGCCGCAGGTAAAGAGTGATTCTATGGAATTTATCGAGCCACACTTCCGGGGTCTTTACTGTAATATGCAACGGCTGGACTTTCTGCTTGCCTTTCCCACTCTGCTTCACTTTCCGGGAATGGCAAAAAGTGGGACAGGGCCATATATCACGTCTGGAGAACATGCATGCAATGCCCATAGATGTCATTCTTGGACTGCATGCATTCATTTATTCCGGGTTTTAGCACCAATGTAACAGAGGGAGGGTGGAGGTAGGTGGACGTTGAATGAAGACTGGATTGGCTCAGGATTGGCTTTATCCACACATTATTATGGCTGGAGGATCAGCCGTGCTGACGCTTTCTGACGATCATTTCCAGATCATTTGCCAGCAGCACCATTTAAAGGGGGCACACAAGTTCATCAGGTGGAGCCGCATTAGGTGCGTTAATTATCCACAATCAAAGTGCATTACCGATGGCTTCATTTTCTCCACCAGCATAAGTCACAGTTCTGTTGTAAACTTTGTACACTGAAGTTTGCCATTAGGAAACAGGAATTAGATTCTTCTAATGCATCTTACTATAACTCTTGTAACTACATTTAAACAGAGGTTTTAAGTTTGCTTTATGTTTATAACAATCCAAGTAGTTTTAATTTTTTAATATTCCAGTCTTTCCAGTACTTCCTGTTAACTACCTACTTACCTAAATAAATTGCACATAAAGTGCACTTAGGAAACATTCATTATCTTCCGTTTTATCCTCTAGTAGGGTCGCAGTGGGGTTCCCCATGCCCATCCAGGGGAGAACGTTTCGGGCGCTGGGCAGATAGACCCAGGGCGCCAATCCATCACTGGGCACACACTCACTCACACACACACTCTATATGGGGCAATTTGGAGAATTCAATTGACTTGATCCATGTTTTTGGACTGTGGGAAGAAACCGGAGAACCCGGAGGAAACCCACGCGGACACGGGGAGAACATGGAAACTCCACCCAGATGGGGATTCGAACCGGGAATCCCTAGCGCTGAGAGGCGAACGTGCTAACCACTATGCCACTGTGCCGCCCCACTTAGGAAACGGTTACCTGAATATTACTTGGTTATAAACTTTTCCCACTTTGTGGGAGTAAATCATTTTTAAGAGAAAAAAAATTCAGAAACTACAAGTTACGAAAAATAATTTCAATTCCAATAAAGCACTTCTAAAATTGTGTTAAATGCTGCCTTACATATGATTGGTTTGTCACAATGTTAATGGTTTTAATTTGCAGATAAAACTATCACTGTAAAGTTTTAGATGTCTGAAAAGCCCTTCTAGATTCTTCATCTTATCAGGGACTAGGGTGGCACATTAATTCTAGGATCAGTGAAAAATTGTGAGCTTTGAATGAGTCTCATATACTGTAGAAGTGTATGCTTTTTTGACATTCAGCTAGTGCTTGATAAAGTTCATGTTTATCTGTTCTGTAACAAAAGCTTTAATATGAGCTCATCGGACTCTAGGACACAGTATCTGGGGTCCACATTGTCCATCCATCCATCCATTATCTTCCGCTTTATCCTATAATAGGGTCGCGGGGGGGTTCCCCATGCCCATCCAGGGGAGAATATGGAAACTCCACCCAGATGGGGATTCGATCCGGGAATCTCTAGCGCTGAGAGGCGAACGTGCTAACCACTAAGCCACCGTGTCGCCCGGGTCCACATTGTCACAATGTTATTAAAGCAATAAGGCATGAGAGAGTGTGCATTAATGTAAAAAAATCACATAAGATTTATTCTGCAGGAATTACTTTATTATGGCTTTGCAGACACAGAATCTGTATTATTGGCCTGCGTGCAGTTCAGTCTTCAATTTAAAATGTACCGATCATCATGAAGAGGACAAGCCAACTGCAATTACAGATTGTTGCTTACAGTCATGTACACAGCATGACAAAAGTGATACAACTTATGTGAAACCCTCTGATTTGTTCATTTTCTAAGTATAATTTAGTGACAAAATTTAAAATTTAGTTTTCTGCAGGGAACAGGATTCTTTCATTCATTATCTTCATTATCTACTAGGGTTGTGTGTGTGTGTGTGGGGGGGGGGGGGGTTCCTCATGCCCATCCAAAAGAACGTTTTGGGTGCCAATTATCGCTGGACACATTCACTCACACAGACACACTCTTCATGGGGCAATTTAGAGTATTCAATTTACCTTGAATCCATGTTTTTGGACTGAGGGAGGTAACCAGAGAACCCATGCAGACACAGGCAGAACATGGAAAATCTACCCAGATTGGGATTTGAACCTGAATCCCCAGCACTGAGAAGCAAACATGCTAACCACTAAGCTACCCAGCCACCCTGGAGAAACAGGAGTATGCGCAATTTAATTCAGAGTGGCTATTTTTTAAAATGATTTTAACAACGACAGAAAATATTAAAAGTAAGGGCACATAATTTTTTCAATAAAAAGGCGTGTCCGCACCAGCAGGCTCAGGTATAGCGTTTTTCTCAAGGCAGTGATCCTGATGAAGGCTGCAAAGACACTTTTAACTTTTTACAACCACTGTACTGCCACTTTCTGTACCTTTGCAACCTCAGTACTGTTAATGCACTTTATCCATACAATCGCCATTGCATTTCCAATATATATATATATATATATATATATATATATATATATATATATATATATATATATATATATATCAAGTAATTCAATTTCAAGTAATTTATTTATATAGCACTTTTTACAATAGTACAATGTAGCTTTACAGAGTAGCTTTACAAATCAGCTTTACAGAGTTATAAGCCTTTAAAATCCCCAAAGAGCAAGCCAAAGCATCAGTGGCAAGAAAAAAACTCCTTTTTGTGTTGTTATTTTAAGAAAGAAACTTTGGGAGGACCAAGACTCAGTGGGGGAAACATCCTCCTTGAGCGGCTGGGCAGCATCAAAAGTGTAGGACAGCCATGTACAGATAGTAATAAGACCGAGTGACCATAAACAACTGGAAAACTAGTATAAGTCCATTAAAGGGGTCCTGCAGGACCGCCAGTCCAATTAATATCCAGGTTCCATCCAGTAATCGTCGCCGCAGTGCTTCATCAGAGCCATGGATGAAGATCTGACTACACCTCCAGGAAACTGGCCACACCTCAAAAGAAACATAAAAGAAAAGCGGTTAGAGTTAATAATAAAGCATGGAAGTAATAAGTAATTGATTGACACAATGCGGCATGTGACTCTGGCATAACTGACTAGAGCAAATTTTTTTGTATATACTATATATATATATATATATATATATATATATATATATATATATATATATATATATATATCATTCATTCATTATCTCCCGCTTATCCTCTATTAGGGTCGCGGTGGGGTTCCCCATGCCCATCCAGGGGAGAACGTCTCGGGCGCTGGGCAGATAGACCCAGGACAGGGCGCCAATCCATCGCTGGGCACACACTCACTCACACAGACACACTCTATAGGGGGCAATTTTGAGAATTCAATCAACTTGATCCATGTTTTTGGACTGTGGGAGGAAACCGGAGAACCCGGAGGAAACCCACGCAGACACGGGAGAACATGGAAACTCCACCCAGATGGGGATTCGATCCGGGAATCCCTAGCGCTGAGAGGCGAACGTGCTAACCACTAAGCCACCGTGCCGCTTATATATATATATATATATATATATATATATATATATATATATATATATATATATATATATAAGCGGCACGGTGGCTTAGTGGTTAGCACGTATATATATTTATATATATAACATTCATATTTATGTATATGCAAATCATGCACTTCAGTATTCACTATACGTTATATAAATAGTAAATAATATATATTGCTATTTTGGTTGGATGCTAACTACTTTTTTATATTGGCTCTGTACCTGTACTCTGCACAATGACAATAAAATGAAATAAAATTCAAATTAAATCAAATCTAATAAATTATTAATAAATATTTGCACAAGAGGTGACATAAATATATTCACACTAAACGTTTATTTGACACTTCATCAACACATTGAACAAAGCAGGAAAATCCCAAATTAATAACATAAAAACCACACAGAATTGTTTATATGGATTTGGACACGGACCGCAGCATGCTTTTATTTTGAAACATTCAGATACCTAAAGAAACGTTACTGTTGGCCTGTGTGTGTTTTTTTTACCGCGCGCTGAGGGGCGCGAGCTATGTTTGGAGCTCGCCAGCTGATTCAACTCTCTTCCTCTTAATATCTGTAAACTTCGTTGAATAAGACCAGTCTCGGAGAAGGTAATGTTCACAAAACAATAACAGCTTTATAAACCGTAATGTCGAGTTTTTTGAACGACCCAGACTCTCGTTACGTCGAACGCTGTCAGTTATCGTGGCTGTATTCTAAATGGAAGCCCACTGCGCATGGTTGTGCACTACATAGTGTGAGAAGTAACGGATTGTGCTCCCTAAATAGCCTCGTTAGTAAGTGTTGGTTGTTAAATTAGGCGTGGGTTCAAGAGTTGGTTCATTTTGGGCTCGCCGATGCCTATTTAAACAGTTTATTTGGTCGCCTGTTGGTGGGAATGTATGTATTTTTTAAAACGGACTTTATATTTTTATGTTCTGTGTAATTCAGGTTAAAAAAAACATCAAATCAAAACAATAGTAACCATAGCTTGGCGTTAGTGGCTAGATATCATATGTTTGTTCTCTTGGGGTATTTCTGTTTTATATTCATTAATTCATTATCTCCCGCTTTATCCTCTATTAGGGTCGCGGTGGGGTTCCCCATGCCCATCCAGGGGAGAACGTCTCGGACGCTGGGCAGATAGACCCAGGACAGGGCGCCAATCCATCGCTGGGCACACACTCACTCACACACACACTCTCTATATGGGGCAATTTGAAGAATTCAGTTGACTTGATCCATGTTTTTGGACTGTGGGAGGAAACCGGGGAACCCGGAGGAAACCCACGCGGACACGGGGAGAACATGGAAACTCCACCCAGATGGGGATTCGAACCGGGAATCCTTAGCGCTGAGAGGAGAACGTGCTAACCACTAAGCCACCGTGCCGTCCTTCTGTTTTTTAATATGGTCCATTTTAGGAACTGACTCTTGAATAATTAAAGAGTAGTTTTTTTTATTGTATCTGAAATCAGGTATTGTAATGTAGACCTTTCATTATTTGATCACGAGGCCGGGGGTCCTATATTTCTTTGTAAAAATAGAATTGAAACAGTTTTAGTTTCTGTTTTTAAAGACCAGCTAATCATGTCTGATTTCACAGAACTGACTTTTTTTTGTACAGTTCTTAAAACGAACTGTATGTAGTATCAGTAGTTTCAAGTTCAAGTAATTTATTTATAAAGCACTTTTTATAATGGTGGATTGTCACAAAGCAGCTTTACAGTGTTATAAGAATAAAACCTTCAAAGTGCAAGCCGAAGTGAAAGTGGTCACTCCCTGTTATGTTGTTTTTATTAAGGAAGAAACCTTGTGAGGACCCAGACTGGGGAGGGGGGGGACTCCTCCTTAAGCGGGCAGGCATAATCAGCAGTGTAGTGAATTGAGGGCATCCTGCAGGACTGCCAGTCCAATCTAAATCCAGGTTCCATCCAGTTGAGGTGATGCCTGAAAAGAAACAGACAAGAAAAGCAGTTAAAGCTAAGAAAAGCAAAGTATTTAAGTAATAAGCAGAATTTGATTGACGCAGTGCAGAATGTGGCTGGCATAACTGACTAAAGCGGCATAACTAAAAGAGGCAGATACTGCAGACTACTTAGTTAGGAGGGCTTCCTGGACCAGCATCATTTCAGTGCCATGCGCTCTAATAATGATGAGCTGGGTGAAGAGGTGAAATGCCAGCACAGGCTATTTAAGGTCATTATTGCAACACCACCAAGTCTGAGAGCTATACCTTTATTTACAGGGAGTTAATTAATTGATGGGACGATAAACTGGGACTTAAAAGGTTTTTTTTTTAATTTATTTTTATTTTATACTGTTTGCATGTTGCCCTTTACGTTTATACACCAGTTTGCCTGTGGTATTTATATGCTGATTTATTAGCTATTTATTACAAAAAACATGGCTTATTATCTCTCACATCCGAGTTCTTCTGACAGTGTTTTTTAGCCTCACAATCAGTTCCAGTATTGTGCTGTTCTGCTACGGATCTTTGTTTTGGTAACACTCCCTCCAGTACTGTCCTCTAAAGTATGCTGTCAAACAAAAGAGGAGGAGGAGGAGAAGGAGGTGATGTTTTTCACCTGAGCAGATTCTAGGTGAAAGGTGTTGGGACAGATCTGACTTGCTTGGACCATGAAATTGTTCCTTTTTTTTCCTTTTGTTTCATGTTTCCTATCGACCTGGCTTTTCCCGGGCTTGTAATAAGTTTCCTGCATAAGGTGTAAACTTTGATTCATCCGTAACTGGCCGCCTTGTGTTTTGCCAGCATTGTGTCTGTTTGGATGTCAAATTGCCAGCCCATTCAAACTGGTTTGTGTTATGGTGGGGGAAAAAATTTAAGACACGCATTTTGAACACTGTTAAAAAGTTGTACTAGTTGCTTTCCTGAAAATGTAAACTCTTTTAAGAGGACCAGGTGTTTTGCTTAATGCCGTCAGCACAGCATTTGTCATGTTGGGACAAGGTGCCTGTGCAACAACACGTGACGACTGAACTTTTCTTGCTCAGTAAACCTCTCCATCATGTGCTGTGTTGAGCCCCTATGGTGTTTGTGACTGTTGTGAAATTATGTGCTGGATTTTTTTGCTGCTCTTGTGCATTTGCACAATATAATTACCTTCTTTTTGTCAGCTTTAGGAAAAAACTCCAGTAGGTTTGTTTGCATGTTTTTTTTTAATGCTCCTGCATGCTGCTCTCTGGAAAAAAGTCGATAAATAGAAAAACATATTGCAAGTTTTTTGTATGTTATTTTTATGTGGGAATGTGACGATGATGAACTTGTGCCTTGTTCATTTTCTAAAGTAATATTACATAGGGGGGGGGGGGGGGGGGGGGGGGGGGGGGGGGGGGGGGGGGGGGGGGGGGGGGGGGGGGGGGGGGGGGGGGGGGGGGGGGGGGGGGGGGGGGGGGGGGGGGATTCCCGGTTCGAATCCCCATCTGGGTGGAGTTTCCATGTTCTCCCCGTGTCTGCGTGGGTTTCCTCCGGGTTCTCCGGTTTCCTCCCACAGTCCAAAAACATGGATCAAGTTAATTGAATTCTCAAAAATTGCCCCGTTTAGAGTGTGTCTGTGTGAGTGAGTGTGTGCCCAGCGATGGATTGGCGCCCTGTCCTGGGTTTATCTGCCCAGCGCCCGAGACGTTCTCCCCTGGATGGGCATGGGGAACCCCACCGCGACCCTAATAGAGGATAAGCGGAAGATGAATGAATGAATGAATGAATATTACATAGAGGGTAGCACGGTGGCTTAGTGGTTAGCACTTGGTTAGTTCACCTCTCAGCGCTAGGAATCCAGGCATGGGTTTCCTTCCACAGTCCAAAAACATGGATTCAAGGTTAATTGAATGCTCTAAAAATCTCCCTCTGTCTGTCTGCGTGTCGCTGTCTGCGTGTCGCTGTCTGCGTGTCGCTGTCTGCGTGTCGCTGTCTGCGTGTCGCTGTCTGCGTGTCTGTCGCTGTCTGCGTGTCGCTGTCTGTCTGTCGCTGTCTGTCTGTCGCTGTCTGTCTGTCGCTGTGTGTCTGTCGCTGTGTGTCTGTCGCTGTGTGTCTGTCGCTGTGTGTCTGTCGCTGTGTGTCTGTCGCTGTGTGTCTGTGTGTCTGTCGCTGCGTGTCTGTCGCTGTGTGTCTGTGTGTCTGTCGCTGTGTACCTCTCTGTCGCTGTGTACCTCTCTGTCGCTGTGTGTCTCTGTCCGTGTCGGCCTGTGTGTGTCTCCGTCTGTCGGCCTGTGTGTGTCTCCGTCTGTCGGCCTGTGTGTGTCTCCGTCTGTCGGTCTGTGTGTGTGTGAATGACTCACCAATGGCGACATAAAATTTGTATCTGAAACACAGGATCCTCATCCTGATTATAGTTTTTTAGCGCACTTAGCACAACATTGGCTCTGAAAACCACACTGTCTTCTGGCAGCACAATTTCAGTGCATTGTGAAGACCTTTTCTGGCAATTATCATGCTTGTGTGGGCTCCTGGGGAGTAGGATGTTTTGCATCTAATAGCTTTGTAGTTGCCAGATTTTGTCAATGTAATGCACTTTCAAAGACAGACAGGGCTAGAATGTTATTCTTGACCATGTTCGTATCTATTGTTGTATCTGTCATGTGTTTGCAGTTTATATGTTACAGTTTGGTGAAATTTGAATCATACAATTCAGACACATCTGGTTGACAAATATTTTAAACAGAGAGATGTTAAAATATAATTTTATCAACCGCTTATTGGCAATGTATTGTAGTGGTGGCTAATGACAGACTTAAAGGCTGGTGGTGTCTGTATTTTGTGGCCTGGTGCAGAATGTTCTCTTGTTTTGTGTTAAGATATAGAACACTAACTAGCTTTATGGTGCATCGAACATGTAGCTTATGCTATCACAACACGCTCACACTGCGTACACACAGTATTCTGTCTATTCCAAGTAGCTTATTCTTTGGCAAGGTAAATGACATACTTGATTACATCAGTTTGTATGTCTTGAAATTAAGATAAGTTATATAATCTATAGGCATAGCCTTTTGTACATATTAGTGTGCTCTTATTGACTGACTTATCACTAATTTTCCAACTTCCTGTGTAGGTAGAAGACTGAACTTTCTTATTCATTACTTATTGCAGCTTACTTACAAAAGTGAAACAGGTTTTATTTTGAAATTTAAAGGTTGGCCATGTACGCCATCTTTAACTTTCTTATTTATGGCGCCATCTTCACTAAATTTGAAGATGCTTTCCTGAGCCAAAACCAATGTACGTATTGATACCCTTGTCGTCAGCCATATTGATCTTACAAATGGATGCTGCACCGGGCGGCATAATGAACTTTCTTATTTGCAGTACACTGGTTTCGGTTCTGCCGTTTACCTGCGCTACCAGAATAATACCTATGTACATTAAACAGAGATATGATGTTTCCATACGGGGCCAACTGTACATTGCATGCTCAGTAAGCTTAGAGCTCAGCTCGGTCATATTACAACCGGCGGGCCGCACTGACAACACTGTATACAAGATTGTAACAAGTAAATGTTGCTATATTTCTGCTAAGTTTGAATATATTACTTTTGTTCTTGATAAACATTTTTAGGCTGTACGTCTCCGCAATGAGACATGGGTATTTTGCTGGGTAATCTGTCAATTGAAGGCATTCAGTGTAAAATCTGCATGAAATATGTGTCAAAATTTTGCTTACAGAGTACTTGTGCATGAATGAGAGGGAAGATGATGGAAAAGTTAAGTTGCAAAGGGTTTAGGTGGAAACGATGTGAGTAGTTTACTAATTTAATATTTGGGGTAGAGTATAAACAATAATGAAAAGTAGAAAAAAAAATAGAAGAGGAAAGCAGAAGGTGCCATCAAGGTTAAATTAATAGCATGGATTTTCAGGACTGATTTATAATAAATAAATATCTGCATTGGAAAGTTTACAGGATAGTAGTGAGGCCTGATGTGCCTAGAGATGGTGGTTCTGACCAAAAGGCAGGAAAGGGGGCTTGATGTGGTAGAGATGATGCTACTACTAGTACAGCAGTACTGATTTGATTATCAGATGTACCATTACCAGAATATTGCTTAATGTAACCTAAAAGTTTTTTTTGAACTCTTCCTTGTGATGTTTATTAGTGAGAGCTATTAAAGCTAATACAGAGGACAAAGGACAGCAAAAGGTTTTAGTATGAAGCCTCACAGTTAAAAAAAAAGTCACATTTACAGAGGTTCAAAGGTTAACAAAGAAGCCTTTGTTTACTGTGGATTATTGAGCTTAAATTCACTTTAAGGCATTGATGCAGTAAAACTGTGTGTATAAGCACAACCTATAGACAGACTTGCCATAAATTCTGTAATCAAACACATGATTATTTAGTTTATTGATTGATGGGATTCTGAAATGGGTGTAAAATTCCTTTCAGATGAGTGAAGCAGCGTTTCCATCACCCACAGCCGAAATTGCTGAGATAAACCGCATTCACTATGAGCTACAGTACACTGAGGGCATCAGCCAACGTATGCGCGTACCTGAGATGCTAAAGGTGGCACCGTACCCTGGTGAGGAGAAGGACCCTTGTGCCTCTTCAGATGCTCTGCGTAGCACTATGATGCATGTCCCTGACAGGATCGTGGTGGCTGGTAAGTGTACTGTTTGGGTATTTATTCATATTTGAAGAAAATTGGCTTTTCATAGTTCATGAACTTTGTATAGCTGCAAGGTGGGGCTTGTGTTAAGTAAATTTCTGAGAATAAACTAAAACACCTTTCATTTAAAAAGTTGTGCTGTCTGTTTTTGAAGGTGAGACTGAAGATGCTCACTTCCCAAGACCCAGAGATTTGGACCTCATCCAGTCAACACCATTGGAGACACTGTCTTTAAAGACACCTCCTCGTGTTCTCACGCTAAATGAGCGGCCCCTGGACTTCCTGGAAACAGAACAGGCCAGTGAGGAGGTAAAAAGCAACATGGGTTCATTTAAGCATGGCAGGCTACACACACGCAGAGAGACACTTTGTCACATTCACAATACACACAGCATGTCAGCACAACACACCCTGCCAACTGTTAAGCTAAGTGGTTGAGAGAGGTGATGATTTGGGCTTGTTTTGCAGGCACAGGATCTAAGCAGCTAGCAGCAGAGTCAAACTTGAACTCTATAAACAAAAGTATTCTAGAATTAAATGTGAGGTCATTTTTTTAAACAGCTTTCTACATTGTTAGATACTGCTTGCAAATATTATTTTTAGCACATCACATATATAATCTGATATTTTTGTCTCTCATTCTTGTGTCGTATTTTACCAACACACTGGATCTCAAACATGCAAAACAAAACACTTAACAATTATTATTATTTTTTTTTTTTTTTACAATTTATGAATATACAGTATATCTATATTAAAAGGCTGATATTAAGTGTGTGTACATATATATATATATATATATATATATATATATATATATATATATATATATATAATTACACAGTGCATCCGGAAAGTATTCACAGCGCTTCACTTTTTCCACATTTTGTTACGTTACACCCTTACTTCAAATTGTATTAAATTAAACTTTTTCCTCAAAATTCTACACAAAATACCCTATTATGACCATGTGAAAGTTTTCTTGAGAGTTTTGAAAATGTAATAAAATTAAAAAGCAAGGAAATAATATTTACATAAGTATTCACAGCCTTTGCTTAATACTTTGTGGAACCACCTTTGGCAGCAACTACAGCCTCAAGTCTTTTTGAATATGATGCCACAAGCTTAGCACACCTATCTTTGTCAGTTTTGCCCATTCTTCTTTGCAGTACCTTTGAAGCTCCATCAGGTTGGATGGGAGATGTCTGTGCACAGCCATTTTTAGATCTCTTCAGAGATGTTCAATCGGATTCAAGTCTGGGCTCTGGCTGGGCCACTTTAGAACATTCACAGAGTGGTCCTGAAGCCACTCCTTTGAGATCTTGGCTGTGTGCTTCGGGTCGTTGTCCTGCTGAAAAATTAACCTTGGCCCCAGCCTGAGGTCAAGAGCGCTCTGGAGCAAGTTTTCATCCAGGATGTCTCTGTACATTGCTGCATTCAACTTTCCCTTTATCCTGACTAGTCTGCCAGTTCGTGCTGCTGAAAAACATCCCCCTAGCATGATGCTGCCACAACCATGCTTGACTGTAGGGATGGTATTGGCCTCGTGATGAGCAGTTCCTGGTTTCCTCCACACATGACGCCTGGCATTTACACCAAATAGTTCAATCTTTGTCTCATCAGACTAGAGAATTTTGTTTCTCATGGTCTGAGAGTCCTTCAGGTGCCTTTTGGCAAATTCCAAACGGGCTGCCTTGTGCTGTTTACTAAGCAGTGGCTTTTGCCTGGCCACTTTGCCAAACAGGCCTGATTGGTAGATTGCTGCAGAGATGGTTGTCCCTCTGCAAGGTTCTCCTTTCTCCACGGAGGAACGCTGGAGTTCTGACAGAGTAATCATCGGGTTCTTGGTCACCCCCCTGACCAAGGCCCTTCTCCCCCGGTCGCTCAATTTAGACGGCCGGCCAGCTATAGGAAGAGTCCTGGTGGTTCCAAACTCCTTCCATTTACGAATGATGGAGGCCACTATGCTTATTGGGACCTTCAAAGCAGCAGAAATTTTTCCGTATTTTTCCCCAGATTTGTGCCTCGAGACAATTTTGTCTCGGAGGTCTACAGACAATTCCTTTGACTTCATGCTTCGTGTTTGCCCTCTGACATGCAGTCAACTGTGGGACCTTATATAGACAGGTGTGTGCCTGTGTTTCTTAGTTTTTTATTTTTAATAAATTTTCAAAACTCTCAAGAAAACTTTTTTTCACATGGTCATAATGAGGTATTTTGTGTAGAATTTTGAGAAAAGAGATTAATGTAATACAATTTGGAATAAGGCTGTAACGTAACAAAATGTGGAAAAAGTGAAGCGCTGTGAGTACTTTCTGGATGCACTGTATATATATGTATATATATGTGTGTGTGTGTATATGTATATGTGTGTGTGTGTGTGTATGTATGTGTATATATATATGTGTGTATATATATATATGTATATATATATATATATATATATATATATATATATATATATATATATATAGGGCGGCACGGTGGCTTAGTGGTTAGCACGTTCGCCTCTCAGCGCTAGAGATTCCTGGTTCGAATCGAGTTTCCATGTTCTCCCCGTGTCTGCGTGGGTTTCCTCCGGGTTCTCCGGTTTCCTCCCACAGTCCAAAAACATGGATCAAGTTAATTGAATTCTCAAAATTGCCCCATTTAGAGTGTGTCTGTGTGAGTGAGTGTGTGCCCAGCGATGGATTGACGCCCTGTCCTGGGTCTATCTGCCCAGCGCCCGAGACGTTCTCCCCTGGATGGGCATGGGGAATCCCACCGCGACCCTAATAGAGGATAAGTGGGAGATAATGAATGAATGAATGAATGAATGAATGAATATATATATATATATATATATATATATATATATATATATATATATATATATATATATATATATATATATATATATATATATATATATATATATATATATATACTCTTTTGGTTTCGGTTTTACCATTTTTGGGTACTTTATTACACATTAAAAATATTTTTATCAAATTTAATTAAATTCAGCTGTCCATACTTGACCAATCAACATCAAGAAAAGAAAAACTAGAATGACATTTCAAAGTCAGGACATTTAAGAGAAGTTGATCTTTATGTGATTTGATCATAATGGAGTTCCATGCTATTCTTTGATTGGTTTTTAACAGTTTTTTTTGTAACTGTGATCAATAAGGATTAAAATTAAAACCAACCTACAATTTCCATAATGTCAGACTCACGATGTAGTCCTATTTAAACCTTCAACATGTTGTTTCTTCCCATAAGTATAGCACCCAATCAGCCAGCAAATTTCACATAGTACAAGCCCCCATCATACAGGGTACAGCTGTAGTATAAAGTTCATAACTAATTAAAATAATGAAATTACAGCCAAGTTCTAAACCAAATAGAATACCTTTTAAAAGTTTATAGAAATCCACTAGAGCCACTCGTGTGAAAAGTAAGCCAAATACAGTGTAAGAGAATAGTGATGCTCTTTGGTCAAAGATCCGCTGAAGTCATTCAAAATAACAGCTGTTACAGGTCTTCCTAATAATTTTTGACTGTTGTAAAATCTAGTAGTAATCCTACAATCATTGTTCAAATTTGATTATTTGTGTTTCTGAATGGTGAATAACCCCATGCTCTGCAGTGCCACTGACTTGGAGATGATGTGTTGGGGTGTGTGTTGCACTGAAATAAATGGATTAGATACAAGAGTTCTGCTGGGGTTTTAACTCTCTTACTGTGCCATCTTTTAGGAAAATCTACCTTATTACTTGGTCTTATAATATATGATGTAAAAAAAAATATATATATATATATATTAGCTGTTTATGTTCTGAATCCTCTAATACTCTTCCATATGTCATCCATCTAATGCATCATCTTCGAATACTTGATCAGTACTCACAAGTCACTTTCTGTCTTTTTAGTTCATGGGTTATTCTTATTTATGAAATGGGTAGTTCTGGTCCTTAAATTTCGTTTGTTCATGTATTTTTTTTTTAAAATAAACTGTGTTCTGTAATTTGGCCACTAAATGGCAGTTTTTGATCGTTAGAAAAACCTGAAACCTCAGTTACTCAGTGTCTGTGTTTACTTTAAAAAAAATGGACTACAATACACTGAGAAGACCAGTTTATTAACAATTTTGCTTTTGATAAACTCGTTTATGACTCAGACCTTGTTTATTAATTATAGTGTGTTTGTAACTGTTTTATGAAAGCAATAAGGCACTCAAGGTTGTGCTTTATTGTAAATAAATTATGGGAAAGAGTTGTAACTGTACTCCGGAACAAGAACAGAGTGAATATGATTGAACCGTAGTTTGAAATGAATTAAAATGATACGTTTTATATAATGTGTATTCCATAAAAAATTTGTCCTGTTTTTTGGTAAATCATATGCAACTTTACTGTTTTATTTGTAAATAATAGAAGTACAGAAAAAGAGAATATAAAAAAAGAAAAATTTATAAAAAATTAACTCCTTTTCTTTCTCCCTTACTTTTAGGCCCGCTCTCAGAACAGGTCACGCAGAGAACGTTCTATCAGTGAAAATGCAGCATTACGGCACAATGGTCAGATTTCTCGAAATGACTCCTCGTGAGTAAAACACACATATATGCCTACACACACAACTTTTAGGCTTTATGACCTAGTTAGTTTTTTTATGCTTTCAATTGTTTATACACTAAAGTCATAAGTAGGACTTGCACAGTAATGCAGGTTCAGTTCCTGGTATAAGTATTCATAAGTATTACATCTACAAACATGATTGTATTTTGCTGGGATTTAACGTGATAGACCAACACAAAGTAGCGAGTTATTGTGTCATAAAAGTAAATGATGCATGGTATTTAACTTTGTTCATTCATTCATTATCTTCCGCTTTATCCTATATTAGGGTCTTGGGGGGGGGGGGGGGTTTCCCCATGCCTATCCGGGGATAATGTTTCGGGCGCTGGGCAGATACACCCAGGACAGGGCACCAATCTATCGGTGGGCACACACAAACAAACACACTCTATATGGGGCAATTTGGAGAACTCAATTGACTTGATCCATGTTTTTAGACTGTGGGAGGAAACCGAGGAACCAGGAGGAAACCCACGTGGACATGGGGAGAACATGGAAACTCCACCCAGATGGGGATTCGAACCAGGAATCCCTAGCACTGAGAGGCAAACGTGCTAACCACTAAGCCACCGTGCTCTCCTATTTAACTATGTTAACTAATTAAAATCTAAAAAGTATGGCGTTTTTATCATCAGCTCCCCTGATTCCTTACTTACTCAAGTTTAACTCTAGGATTGCTTTGTATTCATTTAAAGCAGTGGCTTTTAAGTACCACCTGTTTTTCCTCACGGGACAGCATATGACAAAGATCAATTAGGTGAATATTAAAGCATTAGGGTACGAGAAAGTATTGCATTATTGATTAAAATCACAAAAAGAGGTATTGTTGGGCATGACTTGTAGATTTCTTATTTACAATAACACAAAACCTTGGCACGGTGGCTAAGTGGTAAGCATGTTCACCTCTCAGTGCTGGGGATCCAGGTTAAAATCTGGATCTGGGTGGAGTTTCCATGCTCTCCCCGTTTCTGCATGTGTTTCCTTCGGGTTTCTCCTCCCACAGTTCAAAAACTGTGTGTTATAGTGTGTGTTTGTATGTATGTGTGTGTGCCCAGCAATAGATTGGCACCCTGTCCTGGGTATACGAGCCAACTGCCCGAAACGTTCTTCCCTGGAACTAACCCCCCTCTTCCCTCCGAACCTAATAGAGGGTTAAGCGTAGGATAATGAAAGAGTGAATACACAACCTCGAGTGCCTAATTGCTTTTATAAAACGGTTAAAAACACTAATTAAAAACAACATTTGATTCATAAATGTCTGACTTAATGGCTCATCTCGTACGTGCTGTGGTATTTAGACCCAGTATCTTTTGATAGAATATTGTCACTTCTCTTTAGGCCAGTCAAGGTTTTCTTCTGAAAAATGTTACCTTTTTTTTCAGCAATAGTACTAAGGTTTCTTGTCACATATACTAGGTAAGCTTAAAGCAGCAGGAACAGGTTGCATGACTAATTCTATATTTCGTTTTTTTTTTTTTTTTTTACACATTTTTCTTAATACACATTTAGTGATTACTCACTGATTATTGTTCATCTGTGGTAATTTCTGGAGCAGTGTGTAATTCCGCATTTTTTTTGCGCTGTTTCAGTTTCAATCCTGACAATATAAAAGTGTAAAAGTGTGCTTATATTGAATTTAAATAATTTGTTACCTTATCATTTTTGTTACTACCTATTAAAGCAACCAACTTTCTCTGTGCTGAGAGCACATTTCCTAATAGACACTACATTGTTATAACTGCTCATAAAGATTTTACAGATACAGCCACATATGACTATAAAAAATACCACCATAGGAAAAAAATTCTATGTGAATGTCTATAGAAAATCTTCAAACCCCTTTAAAAAGTATTACGTCTCAACATCCTGAAATCAAAACTGAACAAATAATATTGATTACCAGATTTATTTATACATTTTACAAGTAATATAAGAAAGCTTAATGGTTCTGAAGTTTAATTTAGAAATATCATCAGTTTCCTGGTTTAATTCTTTGTAGCAGAATATCTTTCTTTAATGACAGCATCAGATTTATTTCCTACAATCTTCATAGATTTGCAACTATTTGCTTATTTCTCTATTCGTTAAGGGATTTGGATCTTGCCTTGGAAATATGTACTTGGTAAAAGTCACCTTCCAATCTTTATTAGCCTTTTTAATTAGCCTTTATTAGTTAAAAAAAAGGTTGTTATCAAGCAAATTGGAAAAGATAAAATAAATGTGACATTACAGCTGCTTGTGGAAACAGTGTATATTGTACCAACCCTATTATTAGTAATAGTACTTTTATTATCTGTGATTTCATTCCTGGGGGTCTCACCTCACAGTAAAAAGGTTTCTTTCGCAGGCCAGGGCTCCTTACTTGGAATTTGTATGTTCTCCCCATTTCTGAGCAACTTATTTCCCACCGTCCAAAAACATAATGAGAGCTGATTAGGAGACAATACATTGCTCTTAGTGTGAATCTATATCCACGTTGGTCATGTTAAAAACGTGCCACGGGGGTTTCTACACATTTTCCACTGCTTTAGATTATGCTTTAGCACCTCATGCTCTTGATCCTCATGAAGATGAAAAGTTTATTTATTATTTTTGGTGAAGCATCGTAGTTCTCATCATTCATTCATATTATGGCAGTTAGTCCATTTGGTTGCCTGAATTAATTGCAACCAACTGAATTGCAGGATTGGTAGCTTAATCAAATTGCTTGCGATGTGCGGTAAAAGTAAGAGTAGATGATGTCTGTATATACAAACGTATAACTTTTACTTTTTTATATATATATATATATATTATATATATCATATATTTTATATATATATATAATATATTTTTTATATATATATATATATATATATATATATATCTGTAAATAGATAATAAAAACTCTCATCTTGTCTGTTTAAATTATCAAACCTGATCTTGTATTTTCAATCATGTATGACAAAACTCTGATGCACAACATGACCTTTACTGGCAGACTGACAGTTCCATCACGTGTTGAAGCCTAATTCTTATGTTTTTTTTTTTTTTTTTTTTTTTTTTTTTCTTTCTTCTTAGGACTTAATTTCTTATTGAGATTTCACTCCCTTAATGGCTTCTTCTCTCTTAATGCTTCTCCATCTCACGTTTCACCTATTTTTTTTGCTATTTATCTCTCTCTCTCGCTCTCTATTTCATTCTCTTTCTTTCTCTCATTCTCCGTTTCTGTGGGGTTAGGGTTTCACCTTCTTCCCCTCCACGTACTCTGTCCATCCGTCGCCCTAATGAGGGTGAGCCTGTTTCCGGTATGCAGGGTGTTCTCTCCTTCCTCCAGTCCAGCACTCGCCGTGCTTACCAGCAGCTCCTGGAGGTCCTGGATGAGAACCAGCGCAGGTGACTCGCCTCTGCCCGTCACTGCCTGTAAATTTTTTTTTTTTTTTTTTTTTTTTTTAACACCCATGACGTCTATAGTTCCTTTCAGTTCCATTAACTAATCTTTTACCTTTTACTACATTACTACCAAAATAGAACTGGTTTTTAGCTTACAAGTTAAATGTCCAGTTCTGTAATTCTGCTGGTCAGGAACTAAGAACAGTAACATTTAACAGCCTTCTTGATTGAAACAACAAAGCCAACTACTTAAATGACACAATTGACAGAGCTTTAAAGATCAGTAAAAACACTGAGCTTTAACTGAACAGTCTAACTGTTTAAGCCTTTTCTAAACCAGTTTTCTTTTAGCGGTATAGCCTACAGTATACTATATTTTATAAATTTTAATACCATAAAACAAGTGTCAAAAGCTTAAAATGGTAAAAGTCAAATAGCTTAATATCATGTCCGAAAACAGTACTACATTTGATCTAGTAAGTAGTGTTTAGATGATAAAGCACAAGGCTCTGTTAGTAAGCAATGCTAACAAATATCATTCGACAAGAGGTCACACCACCACTAAAGGTTCTGATTAAAATTCATATCACTATTTGATAGGGGTGTAACACTACGTAAAATACTCGGTGTGGTAAGGAGATGGGGGAGGGGTCCAGATTTTTTTTTTTTTATATAGTTCACCACTTTATCAAATGCTTGAAAGCATGGTCCTTTACTACAGCATATGAAGGCTTCACTGTATTTTATATTTTTTTATTTTTATATATATATAATTTTTTTTGCTGTATTGATCATTTTTTTTCTTTATATGTTGCTAACATTTTGTAGGTTTGAAATTTTAGAAAGTGTTTAATAGCATATAAAGTGTTTATACAAGTGTAGGAAGGGTATATGAAGCCTTAAACATGTAAATAATACAATAATTATAACTATGTAAAGCTGATTTGTGACAATGTACTAATGTAAAAAGCGCTCTTTTAATAAGTTACTTGAATTTAAACTTGAATAATCATAATAATAATCATAATCAAATAAACATCATGGGTTCTCTATGACCTAACCCTTGCGATATGTGAGGGATTACTGTACATGCTCATTGCCTCAGTAATGTTTTTGGACAAGTCTTATTTCCCATTTAGGGAGCAGAGGATTAAGCTCACATTCATTAACTTGTGAAAATCGTAGCTTTAGTCAAATTAGTGTTTAAAAATAAGAAATAGTGTAAAAATAATCATTGGTTTACAGGATTTTTATCGGTACATGTGGGTGATTCCGCTGAATATGTGTTAGCACATTGGAAATGTTGACAAACATACCTCACAACTGCTGCATAACGCTACCAAATCTCCTATGTTACTGTAAATTACAGGGACCCAAGATCTTCCAACATGGTTGATTTGAATAAAGCAGGATGATCCGCCAATTTATTTGTATCGTTTCCACTCTTAACTAAGCTACACTTGGCATGCTTGGTAGTGCGTACAGCTATGGAACAACTTTGCTTGGGTGCTAGCCTTTTAATTTATAAGTTTAATTAATGAGTTATTTTGTAATTTTGCTTATTTTGTATTCAGACATGCAGTACTAGCTTATGACTTCTGCTTAATGTGAAATAGGCAGTTGATCTTTAATGAAGAATAAGCAAATGTTCCACAATGTATGTGATTTGATAAATATATAAAACATGACTTATGCTGTAACACGAGACTACCTTAAAAGTAACAAAATTGGGAGGTCTGAGCAAGTTAAACTAAAACCAAGTTGTTTTTTTAATAATAATAATTAAAATCAAATAATTTTTGAGAATAATAAATTAAGTCTGTATGACACATAGATTGTATATTCTATATTTAAAATTGGGTATTATGACTTTTCAAATTGGGTATTATGACCTTGCATACAATAATGGTGATATGCTTGATTTACATTAGTATAAATGGTGGTATTGATGATGCTTATTAATATGGTATATTAAATATAAAAACATATTAAAGCAATGTCAAAACAAATACACCAAACAAATGTGCATCCTAAAAAATGTAAAACACCAAGGGAGAGAATATAACATATTTGTTTATGTACAATGGATGTGCACAAAATGAGAAGCTGTTGGTTGCTTGGTAACAGAAAATACAACCAATAAAAAATGAATTAGGCACATGAAGCCAAATAATTACAGACCCTTTAGAAAACGAAAAAAGATAGTCTGCAAAAATGTTTTTATAAATCTTTTTTTTACCCCTTATACACACTGAGACACATTTTGTTTTTAAAACAAAAATGTTTGTGTTTTAGGGTTTCGGCATTTGTCTTAGAGTAGTGTGAATGGTAGGCAATACAGTAAAAGTGACATGTAATAATGAAAAATATCAGTATTTAACAGAAAGTTTTTATGTAAACATACTTTGTTATACCTGCCGCTAAGATGACAATACATTTGTAGTTCAAAGCTTCAGACCTTAGTTTATTAAATCTGTTTTTATTTAGTCCAACATTTTAACAACATTTCTGCAGTTGTACAGTGTACGCCCCGCTTAATGATGCTTGTAAAATGGCTTTTGTTGTTTCATGAAAGAAGTTTGAAAATTCGTAAACTCATCAGTGAACTCATTTTAGTGAACTGCATGTGGTGTGAACGCAAAAATCCAGTGTTAATAAAGTATTGCTGTCTATCTGTTCCTTGTCTTTTTCCCTCTCTCTCTTTCCTCCTTAGTAAGCCTTCTTTGAGAGGGGGTTCCACCTCCTCTAACCTTCAGCATGATACCAGGTAACTCTCCATCTTTGATCTCCTATTCCTTTAGCTCCTGTTCTTTGTAAACTGCTGGTCTGTCTTTTCTGTTCTGACTTATATTTTTTAGATTTTTTTTTTTTTTTTTTGGGTAGTATAAAAGAAATCAAACGTTTATTTAAATTCCATTTTTTAATTTTAAGTCTTTAGTTTTGCTGGGGCAAGCTGCATGCTGCTGGTGGTAAGCGTTTCTGTGACATCCGGTTGTGATGGCTGTTGGTGTCATGTTTAAATAGTCCAGTCACAACTATGCTGAATACATTTCAGTTGGACACCTTTTTTTTTTTTTTTTTTTTTTTTTTTTTTTTTTTTTTTTTTTTTTTTTTTTTTTTTTTTTTTTTGTTATAGTCATTAAATGTAGTGATGCCTTTAAAAGTTGTTGGCCTTTGAAGTAAATCATCATTCTGTATTTCGAGAATGAGGATGTACGCATGCCGCTAAGTATGTGCCATATCTGACTGTAATGTTTGTTAAAACTATAACTTTTTTTAATTTTTTTAAGTAATTCTTTTTTTTTATTCTCTCTTTCATTACTCTTTTTTTGCAAAAATAGCTGGAGTTTTTTTTTTTTTTTTTTTTTACATACTCTAACCAGTGTGTGTACATGTGTGTTTCACTGTATTGTTGGGTTAAATTGCTTCATTATTATTATTAACTTAATCCTCTACTAGTGTTGCGGGTGTGTCCAGGGAAAAATGTTTCGGCACTGGGCAGATATACCCAGGACAGGCTGCCAAGCTAGCACAATCTAGCTGGGCACATTCTCTTGCACACTCACTCACACACACACACACACACTCTATATAAGGCAATTTAGAGCATAAACTGTGGGAGGAAACCGGAGAACCCGGAGGAAACCCATGTGGACATGGGGAGAACATGGAATCTCGACCCAGATTGGGATTCAATCCTGGATCCCCAGCACCAAGAGGCAAACATGCTATTGTTGGGTTAAATTTGGGACAAATTCTTCTGTTTGTAAGTGCAGTAGGCAAAGTGGATCACTGTACCACTAACTCGCATTCAGTTGTTATTATAAGCCCAACGCAGGTTTATATGGTCTGATTAAAAAAATAAATAAATAAAAAATTTAAGTATTGACAATTATAAAACAATCGACATTTAATTAATAATTAATCAATAATCTGTAATTATGTTGTTGTCTTTAAAGCACATGTGTTGTACATCAGTGGTTCTCAAACCTTTCAGACCAAGTAGCACCCAATATCAAACCAAAACAGAACGACATGCGACAAATAATATGCTATATTAAAACAATAAGTTAAGAGAGGGCATGGTTATTGTGAATAAATCATGGGAAAGAGGTGTTACACCTCTTTCCCATGATTTATTCATTATAATGCACAACTTCGAGTGCCTTATTGCTTTCATAAAATGGTTAATAATACACTATAATAGACAAGATTTGATACATTTCAAATGTATTTATTAAAAGCAGTATCGCTGATAAACTGGACTTCTGCGATTTAATCTAGTCCATTTTTTTCCACATAGATTAAATACTTGCCGTTACTGACTGTTTATAAAATACATACAAAATGTATACATTATCTGGCCTTCCATCTCATGCCACTGTACTAGTTAGAGAACCGCTATAGTATATGATTTTGTGTGTGTGTGTGTATGTGTGTGTTGACTGTTAAGCCTTTTTTTTTATTTATTTGAATTTAACGTACATACACTGCTATCTTATTGATTGCACTTCAAAGTTGAATTTTCAAAGTTCAGCAGCAGTTTTGTCAAAAAAAAACTTGCCTTTTGTTGAACTATGTGCAGTGGAGAGGAGACGAGGCTGGAAAATGATACACAAGTGGGGGTGTTTGCAACTGTACTGTGCTCCTTGTACAGGACTGTCAAACCTGAACATGGTCACAGATTCACACTGCCAGTCCTTGTTAGGTTGTTCGGTAGGGAGAACTCTAAACAGTGTTCATAAAAATGTGTAATGTTTGGAGATTGGTAAATGTGTTCAACTAATTTATTTATATAGCACTTTTAACAATCTACAATCCACTTTTAACATCACAATGCAGCTTTACCTGACTGCATCCTAAACCTGCCTCCTGTCAGCAGACTTCGCCTATCAATGCTCACATCACGTTTGTTTATTAATTCTAGTTTAAAAAAGAGGAAGATGTATAGTGATGCTTGTTGCATTTCAAGCTTTTTTTTTTTTTAGAACAAAAATGCAAAATTCGAAGGAATCTTCATGCAAAATTCTGAAATCCTTAATTCCTTGTAAAAAAAATAAATAAATAAATGACCAAATAATTTGTTTTTTATTCAAAATTTAGTTGTAGATATGCAGGGTGCTGCAAAACTAAATGTTTATTACGGTTTCTCCACTAACAGCCTGACCAAAAGAAATGTCCAGCTGAACATTCTGATATGAGGTCGCTCCAGTAGTTCAGGTTAAGATTACAAGTTATGCGGCTAGAAAATAGTCAGATAGACTTTATTTTACAGATCTGTGCCTTAGTGCACAGTGAAATGAAAGAACTGTAGTAAAGCTTTATTTTTCACATATAAACTTTAGCAGGTACAATGTACAATGAAATGAGCCATATTTATATTCATGATTCCATTCAATAAGACAAGTGGCAAAGACAGAAGTGGAAAAAATGTGAATATGGAATACAGTGGGAAAGATTCTAGATTAAAAAAAGCTCCAAAGAGCACAGTGTGGGAGATGATAACATTGACAGACTATCCACGGGGGTAGGGTCTGGGTCAGGGTAAATTCAACTTCAAGCAAGCATCCATCTGGTTCTAGCAGCCATAGTATGGCGCTTACAACCGTCTTGCCGGACCTGGGGAGTCAAAACAGTGAAGGCGTGTTAAGTAGATGAGACAAGACCGGGAAGCGAATCAAATTTTATGTCATCATGTTAAATGTCAGATGTGTAATTCATTCGTTATCTTCCCCTACTAGTGTCACGGCCCCCCCGTGCCCATCCAATGGAAAATGCCTCAGGCACACACAGACTCACACAAACAGACACTATGTGGGGCAATTTAGAGTATTCAAGTTACCTTGAATCAATGTTTTTGGACTGTGAGAGGAAACTGGAGAACCCAAAGGAAACCCACGTTGACACAGGGAGAACATGGAAACACCACCTAGATTGGGATTCAGACCTGGATCCCCAGTGCTGAGAGGCAAACATGCTAACCATTAAGCCGCTGGTAACCGCCCGTATATATGTAATTACTCTGGTAAAGTTTCAACAATTTAAGTATTTAGAATAGGGTTCTTTATGTATGGTGTGCAAGGGTCCTTCATGGCAAATTTTTCTACCAAATATTTATTGCAGTGTTTTGTTTTGGCAGATTTGCTCTGTCCACATTTGACACGACAGTAGAAGGAGGAGAGGACATGGCTGTGGTTGATGCAACCGCATTACGGAGACAGGTAACAAACACCTCTGCTTGGTTTATTGCCTGTTTTTTATTGTTAAGTTATTTTCTTAAAACTTTTTGGGGCTATATTGTGACATAGAATTTGGCGCTCTTACCTCACAATGGAAGGATTGGCTTTTAACCCCTTGATTTTTGGTTTGGGGTGGATTTTTATTTGAATTCAAATCATTAACTTACTGAATTAGCTCACTTAGTTGAACAGGCCCCTGCTGTTACTGGTTTAGTTTTTTTTTATGTAATATGTGATTTGTTGGCTCTGTGCAGATAATAAAGCTAAACCGACGTCTACAGCTCTTGGAGGAAGAGAATAAAGAGCGTGCTAAGCGGGAGATGTTCATGTACTCCATTACTGTTGCATTCTGGCTCATCAACAGCTGGGTGTGGCTCCGTCGCTAAGATGGTACAGACCCTACCCACGGCTCCTCCCCCACCCCAACCTGTAGCTCTGTGTCAAACCTCAGCCAGACATTTTCACCTGCGCTTGTAAAAGCTCTCATGCAGCTCTGCCTACAAAACAAGACCAGAAGACATCTTCTGTTAAAAATGTATTTGGTTTTTAAGTGTTACAGTTGTTTTTGTTCTGTTTTTTTTAACAAAACAAGGCCAGGCATGATGTACATGCATTATCTTCTGTCTCATGCTTATCTCTCGTAGACAGGTGATAACAACCACAGTGTTCATAGTTAGTCATTCCCATTATGCTGTTTATTATAAGAATACTGATCTTGCACTGGTACATAGAAAAAAAGCTTGCTGATTCCAGATCAGTTTGACTCCGAAAAGGAGGGTGCACTGAATGATGTTGCGGTTTCTTTCCTAAGAAGCATAAATAATATATTTAGAGAATGCTGGGATGTATTCGTGGTCAATAGTGGCTTAATTATGTATTGCTGTTCATGTCTTTCACATGTTAAAAATAAAAATTGCTCCACTATTTAAGTTCATATTCTATTTATATGTATGTGTTATGTAATGGAAAAATGTCTGTAAGACCTGATTCTCTTTCCTCGTGATCTGATTTGAAACAGAGAAGGACCATGTACATGTTACGATACTTTCCTCACCTATATGGCTTGTACAGCAACATGCAATCATTTACTGAACTTCTCTTCAAATAAAAGTGCAACAGTACCTCACTATTTCTGTTTCTTTTTATCTTGACCTTACTCATTCGTTATCTTTGATACTGAATCCCGTCGGGGGATTCCCCTCAGACAGGAGGCTGCAGAGCATTAAGTGCAAAACCCGAAGACTGAGAAACTGCTTCATACCAAAAGCTGTAAGACTCTTAAACTTCATCTAAGCAGAGCCTCCTCATGGACACTTTCCAGAAAACCTCATAATTTTATTCTATAGTTTAGATTTATATTTTATACTTAAATGCTGCTATATTTTATTCCAAATCTAATATTTAAATTTTAAAATATGGAGGGCTCCCCATGCCCATTTAGAGGAGAACACTGGGCAGATACCTCCTGGGCATGGCACCATTGCTGGGCACACTCACACAGACACACACTGCAATTTACTACAAATCCATCTTTTGGACTGTGGGGAGAACCCAGAGGAAACCCACGTGGACATGTGGAGAACATCGAAACTCCACCTATATTGGGATTTAAACCTATTATCCATGTTCTCCCAGTGTCCATGTGGGTTTCCTCCAGGTTCCTCCCACAGTCTAAAAATATGGATTCATGGTAAATTTAATGCTCTAAATTGCCCCATATAGAGTGTGTGTGTGTGTGTGTGTGTGTGTGTGTGTCCAGCGATAGATTGGAGGCCTGTCCTTTGTGTATCTGCCCAGCACCTGGCACGTTCTCTCCTAGATGGGCGTTGGAAACCTCCTGTGACCCTACAAGAGGCATAAGCATAAGATATTGGATGAATAACATGATAGAAATACGCCATAACGGCACGGTGGCTTAGTGGTTGGCATGTTCTCCTTTCAACGCTAGAGATTCCCGGTTCGAATCCCCATCTGGGTGGAGTTTCCATGTTCTCCCTGTGTCCGCGTGGGTTTCCTCCGGATTCTCCGGTTTCCTCTCACAGTTCAAAAACATGGATTAAGTCAATAGAGTTCTCCAAATTGCCCCATATAGAGTGTGTCTGTGTGAGGGATTGTGTGTCCAGCGATGGATTGACGCCCTGTCCTGGGTGTATCTGCTCAGTGCCCGAGACGTTCTCCCCTGGATGGGCATGGGGAACCCCACCGCGACACTAATAGAGGATAAAGTGGAAGATAATGTATGGAATACGCCATAACTTAACCAAAGTCCACACCAGTTGGTGGCGGTAATGCACATCGAGTTTTTTTTAACCACTGCAGTAGATGGCAGTAGCTATTCCTTCAGTTCGATACCTACCGCTTTCTAAAGAAGAAAAGGAGTCCTTGTGGTGTCATGGCGGCGTGCGGGGCGCTCGTGAGACCTAGTGTATTAATGCTGGGGCTTCATTATCAGCATGTCTGCAGAGGTGTGCTGCTCACACACAACAGAGGAAAGAAGCGATGGATGAAGGCGTACATGAAGCAATTGGAGTGGAAGAGGAGGATGGAAGGACCTCAGCTGCCAAAAGCACGGTCAGTTCACCTCCCCGCAAAGGGCTTTGTCCCATTTCACCCCCTAACACCTACAGAACGAGTGCACTACCTGGTTCAACTTCACCGGAATGGAACGTTTCAGCCGAATAATCAGGTTTAAGTGTACAACGCTGTTCGCTAGAGCTGTGCGACACCGAGAGTTTTGGCATCGATCCGATACCAAGTAAATACAGGGCCAATATCGCGATATTCGATACCGATACCGATACTTTTTAATATTTAAGCTTCATTGATTCAAAAGACGGCGGCACGGTGGCTTAGTGGTTAGCACGTTCGCCTCTCAGCGCTAGGGATTCCCGGTTCGAATCCCCATCTGGGTGGAGTTTCCATGTTCTCCCCGTGTCTGCGTGGATTTCCTCCGGGTTCTCCGGTTTCCTCCCACAGTCCAAAAACATGGATCAAGTTAATTGAATTCTCAAAATTGCCCCATATAGAGTGTGTCTGTGTGAGTGAGTGTGTGCCCAGTGATGGATTGGCGCCCTGTCCTGGGTCTATCTGCCCAGCGCCCGAGATGCTCTCCCCTGGATGGGCATGGGGAACCCCACCGCGACCCTAATAGAGGATAAAGCGGGTGATATTGAATGAATGAATGATCCAAAAGACCTAGTATAAAATTTCGCCAAACATTGTAGGTGACAACAAAATAATGTATTCCAATCAACATCTTTGTTTATAAGCAATGGAACAGTAATAAAATAAAGTTTGCTTTAACATGAGGAAAATATATATTTTTGAGGTACAAAAGGAGAAACGACAATACAAATATAAAGTAAAAATGCTCCCCTCACTAGACAGTTTTTTTCTTTCTTTGTTTCTTTTTTTCAAATAGAATTGTTCTTAGGCAAAACAATAAACAAAAAAGGAATTTTCTTCCTTTCAGTGCAATTCTGTTTTTTCTTAAATGAACAGAGTGTAAAAAAATATCACTTAACACAACACAAAACAAAATTTTCTGAGTGTGTGTGCCTGTGCCACAGTGATATCAGCGTAAGAGACTCAGAGAATAGACTTTGATAAATCGGCGTGCGCACAATAAACTTGAGTATCGATCTTTTTACACAAGTATTGTTCAATACCAATACCAGCGTTGGTATCGATATTATCAATCCGCACAGCTCTACTGTTCGCTGATTCAGTACACACCAGGGGCCTTTTTAGGGTTTAGAAACATCAGGGGCTTTAGCCCAGATCCCTTATTGCCCCTTTGTCCTCTTTAAAAAAGAGTGAATTTATCTATTTTTCAAACTGTTGTTACATTCATTTTGTTCATCATTCATTAGTTATATTGGATAAAATTAAATTACATATGAAATATGTCTGTCAGCAGTGGAGAGCACATTCAGTTTTAATAAATGATGGTTTTGGCTGAAAACTTTTGAATAAACGAACCTGAGCTTCGGCAGAAAAGCATGAATCCGTTTTACAAGTCCGTCGCAGATTAGAGTTTTAACGAGGTTTTGCTTTGAAATACCGTAACTTTGCGACAGTTTGCGCCTTCAGAAAAATTCTGACGGTTTCTGAAAGCTGAGAAGCTGCTTTTTACAGCCAACATACAGTTATTACGGTAACGTTACTCTCGATACTGGCGCCTGGTACAGACCATTTACATTTAGTCATTTAGCAGACGCTTTAATCCAATGCGACTTACAAACGAGAACACAATTCGGTACTTTACAAGTGTTAATAAGTTCCACATTTAAAGCTACAACTCGGCAATAAACGAATTCGTGTAATTAGAGGATTTTAAAGTCCTCTACTGTTATTCTCGATATTCTTATTATTCTTTTTAAGCGGAATTTGTGCGATTAATAAAGCCCGAACCGCTCTACGTTCAGCAGTGATGAGTTGGTCGCGAACGATCCGACTCTAAGAGCCGGCTCTTTGAAGTGAATTCGGAGAGCCGGTTCTTGATTCACACACACACACACAGAGCGAGAGAAGTTCATTCATTCATTATCTCCCGCTTTATCCTCTATTAGGGTCACGGTGGGGTTGCCCATGCCCATCCAGGGGAGAAAGTTTCGGGCGCTGGGCATATAGACCCAGGACAGGACGCCAATCCATCGCTGGGCATACACTCACTCACACAGACACACTCTATATGGGGCAATTTTTTTTGAGAATTCAATTGACTTTATCCATGTTTTTGGACTGTGGGAGGAAACCGGAGAACCCGGAGGAAACCCACGCGGACACGGGGAGAACATGGAAACTCCACCCAGATGGGGATTCGAACCGGGAATCCTTAGCGCTGAAAGGAGAACATGCTAACCACTAAGCCACCGTGCCGCCCCAAGAGAAGTTTCTGCAATAAATAGAGAAATAAATAGCTGACTAGGTGAAAAAAAATAGTGATCGAAATCGTAGTAAAGTTTGGACGTATTTTAATGTGATGGACAGTTCAAAACTGTGCAAAATTCAAATTTCATCGAGACGGTGCTCCACAAACTGCACTGCACAGGTATATTCCAACTGTTTATTTATCAGTCCAATTAGAAGATAAAAGAAAAGCAAGAGAACCTAATGAAGGCGTGTCTACTGCAACTGCTGCTCCTACAGTTTCCACAGCATAATCCGGTGCAGAGGATCCTTGTTTTTATATATATATATATATATATATATATATATATATTTTTTTTTTTTTTTGTAGCAATCTGTTCCATGATAAGTATGTACATAAAACCATATTATTAAAAATAAACATTTATAATGTGTTTTTCCAATAGTAGTTAATTTTACACTTAATTTGATAATAAACTGCTTTAAGCTACAAAAAAGTCAAGGGATCCACTTGGGAGCCGGCTCTTTTTAGAGAATCGAGTGAAAAGAACCGGCTCTCCGAAAAGAGCCGGAATTTCCATTTCCATTTATATTTGGTTAATTAGCAGACACGGGGGCGGCACGGTGGCTTAGTGGTTAGCATGTTCTCCTCTCAGCGCTAGGGATTCCCGGTTCGAATCCCCATCTGGGTGGAGTTCTCCCCGTGTCTGCGTGGATTTTCTCCGGGTTCTCCGGTTTCCTCCCACAGTCCAAAAACATGGATCAAGTCAATTGAATTCTCAAAATTGCCCCATATAGAGTGTGTGTGTGTGTGTGTGTGTGTGTGTGTGAAACGTGTGCTGAATCCGCCTGGATTTAGCAGATACCTTCATCCACTGAATATCCACTTTATCCACATACCTGGAGCAATGAGGGTTAAGGGACCCTCTCTTCTCTTGCTCAAGGACCCACATTGGTAACTTCAGTGGACCTGGGATTTGAACCCCTAACCTTCAGATTAATAGCCCCACACCCTAACCACTGAGCTACTTTACCTCTCACTAGTTACATAGGTAATGATGCCACCTGTGCTATGTATATTTGCAGTTCGTAACATTTATAGTTTTTTAATAAATTAAGTTTTTAAGGGGGCGGCACGGTGGCTTAGTGGTTAGCACGTTCGCCTCTCAGCGCTAGGGATTCCCGGTTCGAATCCCCATCTGGGTGGAGTTTCCATGTACTCCCCGTGTCTGCGTGGGTTTCCTCCGAGTTCTCCGGTTTCCTCCCACAGTCCAAAAACATGGATGAAGTCAATTGAATTCTCAAAATTGCCCCATATAGAGTGTGTCTGTGTGAGTGTGTGCCCAGCGATGGATTGGCGCCCTGTCCTGGGTCTGCCCAGCGCCCGAGACGTTCTCCCGTGGATGGGCATGGGGAACCCCACCGCGACCCTACTAGAGGATGAAGCGGGAGATAATGAATAAATGAATGAAAAGTTTTTAAGGGAAAAAATCCCACAGGAAATGAATGGGGCCGATTTTCAAAATGCTGTAACTCTGCCATTTTTGTCAGCTACAGCTACAAAACTCCAGAGGCTTTGATGCAGGGTTAATGTCTAAAAAAAAATCAGTACAAATTTACAGACAGATTGCACTTTTTGTTCACTTTTTTTTTATCACACTTTGAATTTCACTCTATTCACGGTGATGGAAAAACTTGAAACACACACTAACACACTTTCACATCAGTGCCACTGCAGTTCGTAGAATTATCCACAGTTCAAACTGCTACTGTTAATAAAAACGAACTCTACAAAAGTCGACATAATCTACCAGTGGAATACCTTTTTATTTTCAACTACATCTGTATATTGTTAAAGCAATGAATAAAAATTTTAGAGTAATCTTCTGTACTCATTCATTCATTATCTTCCATTTATTCCTCTTCTAGGGTTATGGGGAGGTTCCCTATCCTCATCCAGGGGAGAACGTTTCAGGTGCTGGGCAGATACACCCAGAACAGGGCACCAATTGATCGCTGGGCACACTTGCACAGACACACACATGCACACTATATGGGGCAACTTGGACCATTCCATTTAATCCATGTTTTTGGACTGTGGAAGGAAATTGGGGGAAATCCATACGGACATGGGGAGAACATGGAAACTCCACCCAGATTGGGATTCAAACCTGTAATCCCAAGTGTTCAGAGGCGAACATGCTAACCACTAAGCCAGCATGCCTCCCTCTTCTGTATTCATGATTTAAATTTTGAACAGTGTGAAATTAAAGAAATACAAGTTTGTTATTGAGTAATAAATTACGACAGAGGAGTAGATGATGCTGAGAAACTTAAGTTAGCCTGTAGTGAATATGAAAAGAAGCGTAATCTGATTAAAAATTTGGTTTTGTTTGCCTTTTTTATGCATGGTTTTCTGATGTTCTCTTTGCAGCTCTCAGCAGCCCAACTGGGATTACCACGCTGAAGTGGAGGCCTTTGGTGCTCGACTAAAGGAGCGGTTTTCTTCAGATCTCCTGAAGACTGCTTTTATAAACCCCTGCTATGTGAAGCTGGAAGAAGAGAAACGCCGCTCGCTTGGTCTAGAGGCCGGAGCCACCGCACTAAACCTTAAAGATAATTCAGAGCTCCAGGAACATGGACGTAAATTTGCACTGGTAAGGGAAAATGTCACCCTTCTCTCCCTCCACACACACAATGTTATTTGCTGACAGACCTATTGAACTGTACACTTGTTTTTAAATGGATTTAGATGAAACAAAAACTAGAAACAGTCATCAAGTGGAGGGTTATTATTTTGTGTTGCCCTGGATTGATCATCTGGTAACTCCTCACTTAACACTGGACAGAAATAGTAAATGTAGTAATGTCCTATTTTAATGCAACATGTAAGAGTTTGTATGAGTATAAATGATAAACTTATAACATCTTTTTGTTTAGTGGTTAGCACGGTAAGGATTCCCAGTTGGAATCCCCATCTGGGTGAAGTTTCCATGTTCTACCCGTGTCCGCGTGGGTTTCCTCCGGGTTCTCCGGTTTCCTCCCACAGTCCAAAAACATGAATTAAGTCTATTGAATTCTTCAAATTACCCCATATAGAGTGTGTCTGTGTGAGTGAGTGTGTGCCCAACGATGGATTGGCGCCCTGTCCTGGGTCTATCTGCCCAACGCTCAAAACGTTCTCCTCTGGATGGTTATGGGAACCCCACCGTGACCCTACTAGAGAATAAAGTGGGAGGATGGTTGGATGGATGGTTAGCACGGTCACCTCTTAGCACTGGGGATTCAGGTTTGAATCTTAATCTGGGTGGAGTTTCCATGTTCTCCCTGTGTCCACAGGGGTTTTCGCTGTGTTTTCCGGTTTTCTCCCACAGTCCCAAAACATCGATTTAAGGTAGATTGAATGCTCCAAAATGCTCCATATAGTGTGTGTCTGTGTGAGGGAGTGTGTACCCAGTGATAGTTTGGCGGCCTGTGCTGGGTGTATCCCCCCAGCGTGCAAAACTTTCTCCCCTGGATGGACATGGGAAAATCGCCCCTACACTAATAGGGGATTAAGCGAAAGATCATGTTGAGTTAAAAAGCCAGAGTATAAAAATCCATTTTAAGACTAGTTTTAAAAGTGGTCATTGAGCCACAATTTAAGAGACGCAACTGAGAAGGTTTGAACCCTTTTGCGGCTCCTAAACTGGGGAACAACATACACCTAAATACCCAAAAATTATATAGTCCAGTTATCACTGTCCAGTTTTAAAATGTTGAGGGATAGAATACGGTAAAGCTGCTTTAGAGAATTCAATTTACCTTGAATCCATATTTTTGGACGGTGGGAGGAAACTGGAGAACCTGGAGGAAACCCTCACGGACACAAGGAGACCACTAAGTTTGGGATATGAACTGGATCCCCTGCACAGAGAGGCCGCTAAGCTACCGTGCCACCCTTGCTACAATTTATATGATAAATAGAGACATACTATTACTATAGTATGCCATCAATTCATTCACATAAGGTTGTGCATAGGACACTCCCATCTGACACACAAACACTTGCTTACTGGAGAAGAACCCCCTATATGTCAAAATTACAACAAGACACTAACAATTAAACACTTACTTATCAAATGCCCGGCCCTGCAGCCTCAACGATAACTATGTTTGCGTACAGACAACATCAAAGACAAGACTTCAGCAATGAAAATGTATAATTACTTACCACACCTCAAGATATAATTGGAATTGTTGTTGGCTATTCAGGTAAAAGTACATTTTAGAGTTTTTCTCTATATCGTTTATTCATTATTATTATTATTTTATTTAGACATTCCTTACAGCCTGGTGCAGGGAAAACTTTCCCAAACTGCCTGCAGAGGGAGTGGAGGCCATTGTGGGTCACTTGACGGAGGCCGAAGTTGTGTGTCACGTGGCCCGAAACCTTGCGGTGGAGGATCTAACGATGGCTGCCGAGACGCCTGTTCCGGATGATGTTCTGCAGAGAACGTTCTTCGCTGTGATCAGTGCTCTGGAGTGCAGCAGCGGCTCGGTTAAAGCAGAGCTGTTTCTCAGGGTGAGACGATCTGTTTACTAAGATACAACTCATTTCCAGGAATTTTTCATTAGTTTTTTTTTAGTAGACAATACAATAAAGGAATGATTTGCACTGTTTTTAAATACAGAATAAATTATTTTATTACTATTTATTACTATTATTATAAGGTCGAATCAAAGTCGGGGTGGAGTTTCCATGATGTCTGTGTGGGCTCCCTCCGGTTTCCTTCCACAGTCCAAAAACATGGATTCAAGGCAACTTGAATGCTCTAAATTGCCCCATATAGTGTGTTTCTGTGTTAGTGAGTGGATGAGGAAAGAGAATGAGTTCCCTACTGAGTCTTGGTCCTCCCTAGGCTTCTTCCTAAAAAAAAACAACATAACAGGGTTTTTCTTTCCACTCTTGCTTCGGCTTGCCCCTTGGGGTTTTAAGGCTTATAACACTGTAAGACAATGTACTATTGTAAAAAGTGCTATATAAATAAAGTACTTGAACTTAAATCTTTGCACAGGACTTTCTGGTGACCCAACTAATAGGAAAGGATCTTTTTGATCTCTGGAAAGTGGGGAACCCCATGGGGCTGTTAATGGAGGAGCTTGGTCGTAGAGAGGTGTCTCTTCCCGAACCACGCCTCATTCAGTCATCAGGAGCTAGCACCGTCCTCCCACTCTACATCGTTGGACTTTACTGGTAAGACAGCTTTGCCAGTCACATATCTACGTCTGTGAATAAACATTACATTTACATTTAGTCATTTAGCAGACGCTTTTATCCAAAGCGACTTACAAATGAGAACACCACAAGTCAGAAGCTATGAAGAAGATCATGAGAGATCATCTTGTTTAGAATGCTTTGGAAATGTGCATCTGCCACTACTGAATATATTGACAAGAACGTGGAACTAAATTAAATATAATGGTTACCCAAATACAGTACAATTTTAAAGGTTTGGACACACCCACTTATTGCTCCATTGTCTATTTTCTCCACTTACCATATACACTAGGTGGACTTTGTAGTTCTATAGTCCATCTTTTTTTTTCTTCTTTTTCTTCAACAGTCCTCTGTTGGTTCTCTGTTATCTTTTGGTCAAGACCATCATAAGACAGGTCTAATTTGGGTGGTGGATGTTTTGTGGGTTTTTTTTTTGTCAGTTCTACTGTGTCAATGATGCAGTGAGAGGGGATTTTGTTATTTTATTTAAGCACCTCATTGACACTGCTGGGGTAGGCAGTATAGAACTGTCCTAAACAGCTTTTCTCTGTACTAGTTTTAACCCTTCAACCTCAGCATTGTATTAATTGAACAGTCTTTGTGATTGTAACAGTCTCTCATGTGTTTTGGCCGAAATGCACAAGTCCAAAATATGCAAAATATTAAATAATTATAGATTAAAAATGCAGCATCTAAAATGAATTTTTTTACAACCATGAAACTTCTTACCTCATTTACTGTATTGCTTTGATTTATGTTTGCACTTTGTCTCCTATGGCCACGCTGCAATCACACTCTATGTACCCCTCTAGTTTCATTCGTAATTATTTAGGATTTTCATTATTAGCTTCAAGTAAAGTGTAAGGTGATCTATTTTGCCTACAGTGCATACACATAGAGGAATTAGTCCTCCACATTTAACCCATCCATGCAGTGAAACCCATGTGTGTGAGTGAAATGTAAACACAAAGCGGTGTGCAGCCTTTTATACAGCAACCGGGGAGCAATTGGGGTTAAGCTCCTTGCTCAAAGGCACTTTATTCATAGTACTTGGTTGGAGCGGGAATCGAACCAGGGACAAGTTAGTTAAACATACATATGCACGCAAAGTAAATTTGAGAGCAATTATGTCAAGAATCTAATAATTGTGTACTCGATGAACGAAAATCCACATTTCAAATACTGTGGTTTATATTTGTGTTTCGTTATTTTGCTTCCGAACACGTGTGTGTGTGTGTGTGTGTGTGTATAAATATATTACATTACATTAATTATCCATCCATCCATCCATTATCTTCTGCTTTATCCTCTATTAGGGTCGTGGGGGGGGGGGGGTTCCCCATGCCCATTCAGGATAGAACATCTGGCACTGGACAGATACATCCAGGACAGATGTATGTGTGTATTGCACACACACTATATGGGGCAATTTGGAGAACTCCAATTGACTTGATCCATGTTTTTGGACTGTGGGAGGAATCCGGAGAACCCAGAGGAAACCCACGTGGACACGGGGAGAACATGGAAACTCCACCCCGATGAGGATTCGAACCGGGAATCCCTAGCACTGAGAGGCGAATGTGCTAACCACTAAGCCACGTGCCGCCCAGCATTAATTATACTTAATTTTTTAATAATGTACTGTGGAACGTCTGTTGTTTCTAGTCCGTGTGTGGACAGCCCTGTACAAGGTGTCCGGGGAGCAACTGGGGTTAGGTGCCTTGCCCGAGGGCACTTCAGTCAAAGAACTTGGTGGAACTAGGAATTGAATTTCATGGCTTGTCTTTTAACCACAAACTTATGACTGCCCCAGTGCTAAAAAAAATGCTGTTTCTTAAATTGCTTTTACGAAAAGGTACTATGTTTCAGGAATGGTTACCAAAAAAAATGCATGACTTTTAAGTAGTAGTTCATGTAATAATACAAATTTAGTTTTATAATAAATAATAACTAATTCAGAATGTTTACTAATTTAAACATGATTTGTTTCCTAGTGATCGAAAGCTGCTGGCTATGGGACCTGGGGAGTCTCTGCAGGCTGCGGAGGAGGAAGCGGCTCGCGTGGCTTTGAGAACGCTCTTTGGCTATACAGACAGCCGCAGACCTTTCGACTTCAGCATCCCAGAGGAGCCCGAAACAGAAAGAGTTCCACAGACTCTCAGCAACAAATAAACCTTTCAATCTCAACCCCCTCAACCTAGTGTTCATTGTGTGTTGTTTCAGTTTCATCATGCCATGCTGCATTCATCAGGTCAGTTTACCCCTATACTGTTCTACCAAGGGGTGGCACAGTGGTGTAGTGGTTACCACTTCCACCTCTCAACACTGGGGATCTAGGTTCGAATTCCAATCTGCGTGGAGTTTCCATGTTCTCCCCCTTAGTCCATAATAGAGGACTAAGCGGAAGGGAATTAATGAATTTGGTCAAAACGAGCTTAGTTGGCTTAGTGGTAAGCACGTTCACCTCTCAGCACTGTGGATCCAGGTTCAAATCTCAATCTCGGTGGACTTTCCATGTTTCCACAGTCCAAAAACATGGATTCAAGGTAATTTGAATGC
Organism: Corydoras maculifer; assembly: GCA_019802435.1. Classification (NCBI taxonomy): domain Eukaryota; kingdom Metazoa; phylum Chordata; class Actinopteri; order Siluriformes; family Callichthyidae; genus Corydoras; species Corydoras maculifer. The sequence goes on along the minus strand of JAFMOD010001031.1, from coordinate 267,937 downwards.
TTTAAATAACCCTATATAGTGTGTGTTTGTGTGCTCAGCAATACATTGATGCCCTGTCCTCAGGGGTCTATGGGAGTCCATGCATTGATGTGTTTAGACTGTTTTTGTCGACAAAACGGAAACTGACACAATATTAGGAGGTCAGCATAATGTTATGTTTGGTCAGTGTGCGTGTTCATATATATATATATATATATATATATATATATATATATATATATATATATGTGTGTGTGTATGTTTGGTGTATTTGAAAATTACCAATGACAATATGCATTTCATACATAATAAATGTTAAATTTCAGTGCTGGCTGTCATTTACTTAGTGGCGGGATGTAAATTTTACATCGAGGCCTTCAGTAATGCACCGTCTGAATTAGTCCACCTGTCAAAAAATATATTATGGCTATAAAAACATCTTATAGAAATATAAAATTTTAGAAATGCAGTATAAAGAGCTGTTGTATTGCAGATGTTGTGTTGGTAGCTGTGGAAGAAAGTGGAGCCGGCAGCAATGGACTTTGATTAGAGATGCGCGGCTCCACCTGATGAACGTGTGTGCCCTTAATAAGCCACAGAGTTCGAACACTGCTGAAACACAAGGGGCAAATACCCTTAGCCTGCTTGGGTGTTTTAATTCCTAAGCCTGTAAAATCCTCGCTCTGGTCCTCATCTAAATCTGATTGGTTAAAGCAGCACTTATTTAATGCTACTGTGCCACAGAAAAAAATCCAGAAGGCTTAGGCAGAAATATTTAAAACCTGGCAACCAATGATTCTGAAATGTGATTGGATAAATGCTTTAAAAAGAATAATACATGTCTGGAATCAATGCAGAGGGAGAAATGTTATGAAAGAAGGTGGACATTTGGAAGTATTCATGGACAAAATTCAAGTGCTGTTGCACCACTTTCCTGTGATTTATTCACAATAAAGCAAAACCTTAAGTGCCTTATTGCTTTTATAATTGTTTCAAACAAACTATAAAAAAACAAGGTTTGATACATAAATGCATTTATTGAAGGCAAAATTGTTGATATACTGGTCTTCTGCAAATTAATCTATTCCGGTTTTTAAAATGAATATTGATCGGTAAGTAACCATAGGTTTCTGGGTTCTCTTACAATTAAATAATGGCATCTAGTGGCCAAATTACAGAAAACAGTTTATGAAAAAACAACATTGGGAAAATAATGTATTGTATATCATGCCTTGATACGAATGTGAGATGTATACTCTTATACATAATATAATATATACTATAATATAATGTCACGACTGGACAAACAACTCAGCCAATCAGATTTAAGGATTGTTTTATAATTATGTTTCTAGTACAATTTAAAAAACATTTATTATTCTTTCGTTTAATCCTCTAATCCTCTACTAGGGACTGGGGGGGTGTCTTTGTTGTTCCTCATGTCCATCCATGGGAGAACGTTTCAAGTGCTGGGCAGATACAACCACGACTGGGCAGCGATCCGATCTATCACTCTGCACACTCACTAACACAGGCACACACACTATAATGGGGCAATTTAGGGTATTCAATTTACATTGAACCCTTGTTTTTGGTCTGTGGGAGGAATCCGGAGCAATCCCACACGGACACAGGGAGAACATGGAAACTCCACCCAGATTGCGTTTCGAACCTGGATCCTCAGCGCTGAGAGACAAACATGCTAAGCACTAAGCCACTGTGTTGCCCAATAGTACAATTTAATGTAGATCCTTTTCCCCCAATTTTCAATGAATCATCCAACAATCTTTCTGGTAAATCACTTTTTTCTGTATTCTAAATTGTAAATAAATCTCGTTATATTAAGTATGTGGCGAACTTTAATTCCCCCACAACCTCCCCACACACAAGACACAGTCGGGTTTTTAAATTGCAACTTCATTTGAAACCATGTGCATAAATCTGAGGTAAGGAGGAACATATATTTGTAGATAATAATTGTATTGAATGGCGGCACGGTGGCTTGGTGGTTAGCACGTTCGCCTCCCAGCACTAGGGATTCCCGGTTCGAATCCCCATCTGGGTGGAGTTTCCATGTTCTCCCCGTGTCTGCGTGGGTTTCCTCCGGGTTCCCCGGTTTCCTCCCACAGTCCAAAAACATGGATCAAGTCAATTGAATTCTCAAAATTGCCCCATATAGAATGTGTCTGTGTGAGTGAGTGTGTGCCCAGCGATGGATTGGCACCCTGTCCTGGGTCTCTCTGCCCAGCGCCCGAGACGTTCTTCCCTGGATGGGCATGGGGAACCCCACCGCGACCCTAATAGAGGATAAAGCGGGAGATAATGAATTGAATGAATGCTAACTGGGCGGCATGGTGGCGTAATGGTCAGCACGTTCGCCTCTCAGCGCTGGGGATCCAGGTTCGAATTCCAATCTTGGTAGCGTTTCCATGTTTTCCTTAAGTCAGTGTGGGTTTTCTCCAAGTTCTCGGATTTAAGGTGAACTGAATGCTCTACATTGTCCCATACAGTATATTGTGTGTTTGTGTGTGTCTGTGAGTGAGTGTGCTCCGCGATAGGTTGGCGTCCTGTCCTGGGTGTATCTGCCCAGCGTCCGAAACATTCTCCCCTTTTTTCCCCCCAAGTTCTCCGGTTTCCTCCCAAAGTCCAAAAACATGGAGTTAAAGTGAATCAAATGCTCTAAATTGCCCCATATAGAGTGTGATTTAAAGTTTTAGAGTTTTTGTGTGTCTGTGTGCCCAGCGATAGGTTGGCAGCCTGTTCTGGGTGTATCCGCCTGGCGTCCGAAACGTTCTCCCCTGGATGGGCATGGGAAACCCCACCATGACCCTAGTAGAGGATTAAGCAAAAGATAATGAATGAATGAATATGGTAAACAGGCGGCGCAAAGCTTTTTCACCTCAGCGCTCAGGATGCAGGTTCGAATTCCAATCCAATCTTTCCATGTTTAAGGATTCAAAGAGACTTTGTCATTTATATAACATGTGGTACTTGAAATATAAACGAAATTGCATATTACAGGCCCAGTTTACCCCAAATAGAAGTTAAAATTTTAAGAACTATAATAAAATCAAGTAAAATTTTAAATATAGCAGTGTTATAATAAAAATATAATATAAAAATATAGTAGCATAAGAAGTAAACATAACATATAAAATATAGCAGCCGTGAGATAGTGTCTGTTGGAAATTGTTGAAGTGTTAAAGTGTTTATTAAGACTGTCTATTGTTGTAGGTGGAGTTTAAGAGTCTTCCAGTATGAAGCTGTTTATCAGGCTGGTTGTTTTGCACTTAATGCTCCACAGCCTCCTGCCTGAGGGGAGCAGGACAAAAAGTGAGTGTGCTGGGTAAGTGGGGTCCTTCATGATGCAGGAGGCCCTTTTCCTGCATCTGGAGGTGTAGATGTCCATGGTGGTGGGGAGGCTGACTCCAACAGTCCTCTGTGCAGCCTTCTCCACCCTCTGCAGAGCTTTCCTGTCTGCAGCAGAGCAGCTTCCATGCCACACGTTGAAGCTGGAACACAGGACGCTCTCCACCACACATTTGTAAAAGGAGGAGAGGACTAAGCTCCCGAGTCGAACGCTCTTCAGTCTCCTAAGGAAATGACTAAGGTGGAAGTGTTGGTGCTCCAGAAGAGGTTGTTGCTAAGTTGTACACCCAACTACCTGTAGTTGGAGACCACTTCCACTGCAGAATCTCGGACGTCTAGAGGGAGGTGGGCATGTCTGCCCCTTCTGAAGTCCAAAATCATCTCCATGGTTTTATTTATGTTGATGCAGAGGTTGTTTTTTCTGCAGCAACCCTCCAGGTGTTCCACCTCTTGTCTGTAGCCAAACTCATCACCGTCTGTGATGCATCTAACCACTGCTGTGTCGTCCGCAAATTTCACAATATGACAGCCCAGATGGTTAGGTGAGCAGTCATTACATTACATTTGCATTACATTTGTTAATTAAGCAGACGCTTTTATCCAAAGCGACTTACAAGGTGAGCACAGGGTTAATCACAACATCCCTGGAGCAATGAGGGTTAAGGGCCTTGCTCAAGGACACACATTGGTAACTTCAGTGGACCTGGGATTTGAACCCCCAACCTTCAGATTGATAGCCCAACACCCTAACCACTGAGCTACCATGCCCATAGCAGTCATATGTTAGCAGTGTAAACAGGAGTGGGCTCAGCACACAGCCCTGGGGCGAGCCAGTGTTGAGGATTATGGTGGACGAAGAGGTGTTGTGGATCTTCATTGACTGCGGCCTGTAGGTCAGGAAGTCCAGGACCCAGTTGCAAATGAGGGCTTTCTCCATGTTCATGTGGGTTTTCAGCCAAGTTCTCCGGTTTCCTCCAACAGTCCAAAAACATGGATTTAAGGTGAATTGAATGCTATAAATTGCCCCATATACTGTGTGTCTGTGTGAATAAGTGTGTGCTCAGTGATAGGTTGGCACCCTGTCCTGGGTGTATCCGCCCAGCGCCTGAAACGTTCACCCCTGGATGGGCATTCAGAACTCCAACCGACCCTAATAGATACTTAATAATGAATGAATGAATATGGTGAAGACAGTGTTTAATTCATTTGCTTCAGTGCCCAGGATCCAGGTTCAAATCCCAATCTTGGTGCCGTTTCCACGTTTTCCCCATGTCCAAGTACAAAAACATGAATTTACAGTGAATTGAATGCTCTAAATTGCCCCAAATAAAGTGTGTTCGTGTAAGTGAGTGTGTGCCCAGCAGGTTGGCATCCTGTACTGGGTGTATCCTCCCAGCGCTCTAAACCTTCTCCCCTGGATGGACCCTAATTGAAAATTAAGCAAAACATCCATCCATCCATTCATTATCTTCCGCTTTATCCTATATCAGGGCCGTGGGGGGGTTCCCCATGCCCATCCAGGGGAGAACGTTTCGGGTGCTGGGCAGATACACCCAGGACAGGGCGCCAATCTATTGCTGGGCACACACTCCCTCACACAGCCACGCACAAATACACATTCTATATGAGGCAATTTGGAGAACTCAATTGACTTGATCCATGTTTTTGGACTGGGAGGAAACTGAAGAACCCGGAGGAAACCCACGCGGACACGGGGAGAACATGGAAACTCCACCCAGATGGGGATTCGAACCGGGAATCCCTAGTGCTGAGAGGCGAACGTGCAAACCGCCAAGCCACCCCTTAAGCAAAACAAAACATAATAAATGAATTAGGTGGTACGGTGGCTTAATTCTCCAAATTGCCCCATGTAGAGTGTGTATGTGTTCTCCCCTGGATGGGCATGGGAAAGCCCCCCCCCAAGCCTAGTAGCACATAAAGCGGAAGATAATGGATGGATAATAAATGAATTAATGAATGAATGAATTCTAACTGGGGCGGCACGGTGGCTTAGTGGTTGGCATGTTCGCCTCTCAGCACTAGGGATTCCAAAAACATGAATCAAGTCAATTGAGTTCTCCAAATTGCCCCATATAGTGTGTGTGTGTGCGTGCCCAGCGATAGATTGGTGCCCTGTCCTGGGTGTATCTGCCCAGTGCCCGAAACATTCTCCCCTGGATGGGCATGGGGAAGCCCCCCCTCCGCGACCCTAATAGAGGATAAAGCGGGAGACAATGAATAAATGAATGAATGAATGAATGAATTCTAACTGTCCTCAACGCTGTATCAGGTCACGGTGGACCCGGTCGCCCTTTAGGGCGGCACGGCGCGTGCGCAGTGAGGCGAATGCGCCCTCTAGCGGGGAAGGTGTTACGCGTCGTCGGTGCTGCTGGAGGCAGCGCGAGGCCCCGCTGTTGGATTCCGCTCAGACTCCTGTCTGCGTCCGTCCCCGGTCTCCGTCCTCCCTTTTGCTCACCGAGGCTCGAGCCTTCCCTGCTCCCGAGTTCGGCTTGGCCCCTCTGGTACTGACAGCATGGCGGCGAGTGCGAAGCGCAAACAGGAGGAGAAGCACCTGAAACTGCTGAGAGAGATGACGAGCCTCCCGCTGAATCGAAAATGCTTCGACTGCGACCAGCGAGGTCCGACCTACGCCAACATGACGGTCGGCTCGTTCGTCTGCACCTCCTGCTCGGGCATACTGTAAGTAGCGCCAACTACCTGGGCCGTGTTCCAAATGGGCTCTGTGCATTCCACGAAGTGTGCTAAACGGGGCGTTTGCTTTATTATCTCCAAAGCTCGGTAGGGCACTGGCACAGGGAGGAAGGGGACCATTTGGGATTCGGGCTGCATGTTAATTCTAGAATAACCATGAAGTTTATGGGGCGGTTTTGAAAAACCTTTAACTGACACACAAGTGTTTATTTGGGGGTGTTTCACCGGTTTATCTACAGTTTAAGTTAATTTGAAAATGACTGCGAAATTGTGTGGAATCGGAATATGGGTGGGGGGTCGGTTAGCTTAGCAACTAACGCGCTAACTTAATTAACGCAGCTCGCTCTCTAAAGCCACCGCAGAGGTTCTGTCTATTATGTTTGGTTTCACTTATCTTTAACTAACGGAGTCTCAGTTAAGGAGCCACATGGCAGTTCATCAGTACCAACTCCTAACTTGTTAACCAGCTAGCTAGCTGACTACCTGTTAGGCAATGAGTTCACCGTTAACTTGTTATAGGCCAGAACCGCTATAAATTAATAGTTTTATATTTGAGGAATACGCAAATACTGTGAAATAAACTGTCTGAGTGTTATTTGGAAAGTGTTGGGTTTATTGAATGTGCTAGTTGACTGTTTGGGTGTGTACCCTGTTAACTGATCAAACTGAACAGTAGACTAATATTAATCTGAATTCCTTATTTTAAAGAATTTGCCATCATGTCTATTTGACTTTTTTAATCTCCCTTGTTCAGTTTTCATTCTTGTGTGTTAATGCATAGACATTTTAGTTACATCTTAGTCATAGAAAGATATTTATGGCAACCTTTTAACAATCAGGTTGGTGTTGATTTCATCAGTCATTCTCTATTTAACCAGGATACATTTCCATTTCCATTTAGAGTTTTACAATAGTGTCCTTATTGTGACAAGAAAGCAGCTCATGTTAGAGATACAGATTTTGTTTAAGATATATCTTAAAAGAATTATGATTGTGATAAAAAATTTGCAAAAAAAACGGACTATACAGTATCAGTTATTAATAGATTATGATACTTATTGTCATCGTTACCATGGAGCAACATTTACCCTCATTCTAGTCTAGTACAGTCATTTTAATTCAGTTTTTTTCTTATTGAAATTGTTTTGTTACCTCTCATTTTTGGAGTGATTTTAACGTTTATTTATAAACTACATGATGTTATATTCTATATTCATCCCATCGTATTATCTTTGCTTAATCCTGTACTATGGTAGCAGGGGTTTCTCAAAGGCCTTTCAGGGAAGAACGTATCTGGTGCTAATCCATCGCTGGGCACATACTCATACAGACACACACACACACACACACACACTAGATAGGGTCAGTTAAAATCAGCCATTTCACCTTTTATTTATAAACTACATGATGTAATATTCTATATTCATCACTTTTATTATCTTTGCCTAATCCTGTATTATGGTAAAAGTGTTTTTATTTATTTATTTTTAATGGCCATCCAGGGAAAAACGCTTCGGGTACTAATCCATTGCTGGGCACACACTCACTGGCACACACATTAGATAGGGGCAGTTAAGATCAGCCAAATTCACCTTTTATTCATAAACTACATTATGTAATAATTTATATTCATCTAATCGTATTATATTTTTCCCTACTCCTGTACTAGTAGTAGCAGGAATTTCCTAATGACTATCCAGAGGAAAAATGTATCAGGTGCTAATCTATCACTGGGGGCAATTGAGAACAGCCACTTTACCTTAAATCCATCTTTTTGGACTGTGGGAGTACACAGGAGAAAACTTACATGGATATGGAGAGAACATGGAGACTCCATCCAGATTGGGGTTTTGAAACGTCCACTACGCCACAGTGCCGCCCATTGTGCTCTTAGGTATTAGACCTTAAACAATATGCTATTTATTAATAATTAGCTATACTATATAAATGAACATGTATATACACAGTGTATGGACAAAAAGTATTGGGTCATATAACCTTTTGGAGGGGGGGGACTTGATAAGCTTGTGGTTAAGGAACAGTTATAAACGTTATAGCAAATTCAGGGTTAATATACCTATAACCTTATCCAAAAGATATTCTCATCAGTCCCTCATCAGTATATAAAATCTAATCTAATTCCTTCTGTAACAGGTAATACAGCATACACTCACTGATCACTTAACACTTTCCTTTTTTACACTCCTTGTTTAATTTATCTTAACTAATCCTACAATTACAGACTAATCCTCCGGTTTCTTTACATGCTTTGTCATTCTTTATACTTTTGTATATACTGTTCTTTACATTTACATTACATTAACATTTGGTAATTTAGTAGACACTTTTATCCCAAGCGACAAGGTGAGCACAGGGTTAATCACAACATCCCTGGAGCAATGAGGGTTAATGGTCTTGCTCAAGGACCCACACTGGTAACTTCAGTGGACCTGGAATTTGAACCGCCAACCTTCAGATTGATAGCTCAACGCCCTAACCACTGATCTAGCGCTCCCTTTTTATACTGTTGTATACTGGTGGGACCACCATAGAGCAGGCCATTTTTGGGTGGTAGATGACACCGCAGTGGTGGTGTCAGTGCATTGTACTGTTTGGCTGAGAACACAGCTTGCTTTGTAGTATTGAAGCACATGGCAGTCCGCATTACAGGATGACAGCATTTGCTTTCCAAGCCACATTACATGAGGACAAGTATCTGAGATTACACATGCTAGTTGTCCCCCTGTTCGTATTGTATGGCCTTGATTACAGTCCAGAGCAGACTGAAGTCTGCTGCCTTGTCCGTCCATGCGGCTAAGCTCCATCTTCTTTAGAAGGTGCTATTTTTTTAAGGTGGCTTTTCAAATTCTCTGGTTTATATTTGTGTTTCATCACAAAATTAAAGAGAAGTGTAACCGGTAATTGAATGCTGGTTACCATGGCAACAAGAAAGCTGGGCGCGTCTGATGCGTGCTTTTCTCTGTATATCTTTTTTTTTTTCAAGATAAGACAAGTGCTATTTAGTACTTTTTGTACTATATATAATTAGATAAGCAATAATTATTTTTGATGTACAGTGGAATCTCTGTTGGTTCTAATCAGTCAGTAAACAATCAATAAAATCTCCAATTGATGTAAACCGAGGCACCTATTTCCATTTAAATCAATGTAAATGCAATTATTTTCTTCTCGAGACTTAAAAATACTTAATACAGTCAATAGAGAATAAATAGAACAGACTTTTATAAAATTAAAATAAATTAATACAATGTGAACATTTTAACACAATAACATTCACATATTTCCCCATCAAACTGTTTTTGATTCTAACTTTGACATTTTCAGTCTCTGTTTTGTAAGCGAATTAATGCCTTTTGCCACAATAGCCTTTTTAATGGCTTCCTTTTTCACCACAATGGTATATTTTAATAATTTCCTTCCTTAATTCAATCGTGTTTCTGGTCTTTTTCTCTGCGCTGCTGTCGCTGGAAACTCTTTTGGTCCCACGATGGAGCTAAAAGTAAGGAATTAACTTTACTTTCACTTGGCAAAGGTAATTAAACAGGGACAATAAGATTTGTCCAATCGTCACGTGAGCATGTTGATTAAATACGAAGCAACAGGTGAAAACGGAAACGTAATTTTTGCGCAAAAAATCGAATCCTGTGATATCTGATATCAACGAAAAACACTATTTATATTTTACAAGCCACCCAGAAGCTGATTGATGGTGGAATATTTTAAAATGAGTAATCTTATTAAAATTATTATTATTATTATTATTATTAAAATTACTGGACGTAAGAATGTATCATCCCTTTTTCTCAAATAGTTTACTTTAAATTATTAAATCACCAGCTGAGAAGTTGTTTCTTGGTAAAAAAAAAAAAAAAAAAAAAAAAATGCACGGACAGTACATATGACACAATATTTTATGGACTATATATGTTAATAATAGATGTGTGTATATATATATATATATATATATATATATATATATATATATATATATATATATATACATATATATACATATACATTATCTTCCGCTTCATCCTCTATTAGGGTTGCGGGGGGGTCCCCACGCCCATCCAGGGAAGAATTTTTTTTTTATAAACAGTTAGTAATGCACTTCTAATAACAGAAACAAGTTAAATGGGTTATGGTCTTAAAATAATATGCTAAGATTGGTTTTAAATTTTTTTATTATTATTATTTTTTTCTTCATATGTCGCTGATTTGCTGCCATATGGAAGCTTTGCTGTGCAGACACCCCGGCGCGGATGTTTGCGCTCTAAACGCTTGTGCGTAGCAGTTGTACTGGTATGAAAAGCCTACATTTTGCAAATCTGAAATACTCCCACACTTTTGATGCACGTGTGTGATTTTTAGCAGCTGCACTCTGGATAAATCAAATTTTTCAGTAGGGCGCCACAATTTTGTTGACACATCGACGCAAGTTATGCAAATCACTGTATATTGATTATCGATTACATCGACATACTCAATGCATTGTCCCAGCCGTACCGTGGCCCACCAGTTGAGAATCACTGCTCTAAGGTATGCTAATGCCTCATCATAATGAATTAATGGGTGAATCTCTCCTAACAAACGCTACAGGTCTTTGTTTCGTGGCGATCGTAAATAATGATTTTAAGTAATCCTGAATCATGGGGTGCCTATAAATCCAGCAGTTAATCTGATATTCTCCCAGAGCATTTGTCAAAATCTTGAATATAAAACATTAAAAACCTCATATTTTTATTTATTTATTTTTTGTGTTGTGCGATGGACTTGTCTGCCATGGTTTCAACTATGTACTGTTCTTTTTCTTTTTTTTTTTTAATAGTTTCTAGTTTTTTAGTGAAAAGAAAACAAACTACCACTTGCATAGCAATGATGTAGCATGTGTCCACCATGTGTAACATCTACTTTTTGAGGTGTGCTTGCCTGCTCTTGTTTCTGCATAGTTTTGTAATTTGGAGCCGAAGGTTAGGTTATGTAGACTTTTTTTTTTTTTTTTGTGTAGATCATGTAGTATGGGGACTTTGCTGGTTAACAGTTATCAAGGACAGAAAGATCTGTTAAAGTTATTTTGTGTGTGGTGTCATGTTTTTAACATTATTTTAATCTTATTGTTGGTAAGAGAAACCTCAAAGAGCCATGGGTGTCATTTTCACTGTTTGATTATCACTCATCTATTACACAGACGACACAGTCTTTCTTCTTTAGACTGTGTCTGGCAGGATAGTTCTTTAAATGTAGGTCTATCATGAATATCAAAATCCAAGACTCATTATCTGTGCAAGGATATTCTTACCCTGACAGTAATCATGGCTCAGTTTCCTGCTCACAAACGGTGTCGATAAAAGGGATAGCGCAGAACAAATCGGTTAATATTTAAACATCTTATACTTTGAATAACTGGATAATCATGTTTTCTGAACTAGAGTTTACTTTAACTGTAAAATTTCAAAAGTTTGCTTTAAATGTCACCTTGTTGAATACAAAGGTGAAACCATGACGAATTGGGTACAATTAGTTTCACTACAGGGGAAAAATGGAAAATGCAGTGCGCACACACAATTTCTATTTCATAGTAACATGTGGAATATGTTTCAAAATAAATAAACTTCTGGCGTTTTTTTTAGACCAATCTGTTTATTAAAGTTTTCATAAGGTAGAGAAAAAAACATTAAAATGTACACCATACATAATTATACACCTTAAGTAAAAGAAGGTAAAAACAACTAATGTTGTACATGTGATCAAATATAACATCTAAAAAGGGAAGTTAAAGAAAGAAATGAAAAGATGATATAATCCAAATAAATGCATGGACAATATTGAGATCGAATTATATTACAGTTACAATTACAAAAATTAGTCTATAAGGCATGTAAATATAAAAAATAAATATGCAAAATTTATAAAGTCATTAAGGGAGATCAAGAGGAAATGCATTTTAAACATAAACCAGAAATGCATTCCCAAATTTTATGTAATTTCTGCAAAGATCTAATAATTTGGAATTTTTCCCCCAGTTTCAGGACATTACACATTTGCTGATTTTCCGAAATAAACATAATGGTCCTTGGACCCCAGTCATGCCGAATTAAATTGATTATTAAAACGCATCGTACATGTGCTCTTAATTAGCCGTAGCTACTAGTTGTAAATTTAGATGATCTGCCCTTTGTTTAAGGTTTACACCATCGATTTTCGATTCAGGAACGATTTTTTTCAATTGAAATGCTCTTTAAATTTTGTTTAAATGATGTGATTGACAAGATGAAACGAAGATGTAAACTAGTAGAACATTTATTTAAAAGAATACTTTTAGGTCCCTTTTTGTTTCAAATCTTTGTGCATCATTTTATATTTTTTTTTACAAAAAATAGAATTGCGATGAATTACAATGGGCAGTATTAGGTTAGGTTAGCTGCCTGGCTTTTTCTTACATAAAAAAACATCCATCAATGAACAAACAATTCAAAATATATTAATACAAAACTTACCCATAGTGCATTAACCTTTAATCCAAACTAAAATACAGTCTTTACTGTCAGTGCATTTAGATTTAGCAAATCTTTAAAACTTAACATTAAAAAATAAAATCCATATTTCAAACTTTAACTATATTGCACCAACATTCGCTACATTTTTAAAACTTAACCTTAAATATTAAACAACTTCTTTTTGCTCAAGCTGATGTTATGACAAAAGGGCTCTCTCATTTATCGTGTTTCCAAAGTATCTCGATTTCATTTTACACTTGTAAACAGTTTCTCTCATGTCGAGAGAGCAATTCTTGAACATTTTGAACCGATTCTGAGTCGCCTGGACTACGAATCACAATTCATTGAAGAATTGATTTTTTTTCAGCACTCCTAATGTCCTCCAATTCACTTCCTGCATATGGAGCATATCGCGGGATCACTTTTCAAGGCTTTACTGTATTGCAGTTTTGTTTTTAAACAAATCTAATTCTATATCAGAGTTTTTGCCGTTTGCGACATTTTGTGTTACATGTTGCTAACTTTCCTTAGGCTTGACCGTTTGGAAAAAGTCCCTGTGATATGTGAAGAATTAATGTACATGCTGATTGCTTCATTGATGGATTTATTCTCATCTGATCTCTCATGTAGGGAGCTGAGGATTAAGCGGGCACATGTTAACTCATGAAAAAAGAAAAGCTTAGGTTTAGTCAAAATAGTACTGTAAAAAGTAGCTCAGGTTAATCGTTGGGTTGCGGGTTTTTTACGAGCTCGTTTTTTTTTTTTTTAATGATTCTGCCCAATATGCGATAGCATGTTCAAAATGTTAATTTAAATGAACCATTGTATGTAAATTGCATGTATTATTTCCACTCCTGGTCCATGCTCCGCCTCTAAACTGAGCTACACTTAGCGTGGCATGCTTAGAGGTGTTGACAGCTAAGGTGCAACTCGGCTTTGCTTGACTCTTAATTTTAGTTCCGCCTAGTTTTTTGATCTTCGCTTATCTTGTACCATTGTATTCTGCATACAGGCCCATACCTAACGGTTCATGATGAATACAACTTACCGCTAGACCCCTACTTCTGTTTCTTTAAGGTCATATAAATCTGCTTTTTATTCAGCATTTCTCTGACATTCCTTTATTTGTTGGGTAAAGAAGTGGAATGTTGCAGTTAAACTTTACATGCACTGTAAGGTCATAAAAATCTGTGAGTAGTTTGGCTCATGTGTGTGACTGTGACTATACAAATTCATGAACCACTCCCAAAAACTTTTGTGGACTATTTGTTTTGTGAGTGGTTAGTGATTACATTTCTTACTTGTACTTCATAACACTGTCTCCTCAACAAAAATAATGTGATTGTTTTGCTTTGGCACATAGCACCAAGCAATGGAATGTAGTGAAGTTGTTTTAATATTTAAACCAAACTTAGCATTTTATTTTTTGAACTGTAGACCTATATGCATTGTTTTTCATTAGAGAAGTCAAGCAACATGAAATCAATATACTGTAGGTTTAGCTTTTGATTTTAAGAGACAACAGAGCCCTGTGAGTTGCATTTTATACTTTCCACATGAAGTGAAAACTTCTGCAAAGCTGGACTACTGAGAAGAACGAATGTAAATTCGTCCCTGTGTGTGCGTGAGCCTGGACAGACTGAACATGAGTGCTGGTCTATTTCTTTCTTAATCATATTTAATTGCTTGGTGAAAAAGTCCTGTTTTAGTTTCTGCCGTGTTCAGTCCAGCAATTAACACTATATTATTGTATATGAACCTTTGCATTATTTAATCAGTTGTTTGATCTTGAGAATTCCAAAAAAAATGTAAAAAAAATTTTAATTTTTTTTTTCCCCCTTAATTTTCTTCCCCCACGTAACAGCTTTTGGTGGTTTTGCTTTTCGTCCATGTGCAGCTGTTCTGAGGAGGAAATTCTGCTCTTATAACTGGAATGTAAAGGAAACGTTTCAGGACAGTGGAATGTAAGGGCGTTTCCCATGTGACCTCTGTACTTCGATTTTTGGAGAAATTATTTTTATTCGTTTACTTTTTGGAAAATGTGCACTAAAGCTTTGATCAGCATATAAGCACTTTCTATTTTTGTTTAATCAATATGCTGTATTATGCCTATTTACCTTCAATTATTTTATTTTTATTTTGTGTACTTCCTGGAGCTATTAGTTCAATGATGAACACACTGCATTTAATTTTGATGTTTTAGAGTTTTGTCAATTATTTTTCATCATGAATTTAGAGCACAACAATTAAATTTGGACTTTAAATTACAATTATTAATTGATAACATTGAGCATAGTTTAAGAGTTTTAATGCATATTGGAAGCACGCAGTCTGCTGTCAGTGTACTGTAATAAGGGCAAAATTTACTTTTAATTTAAAAATATATTTGAAATAATTCACTTTTCTTTCACTGAATATTCAAAATAAATAAATAGGGCTGGGGCATTGTAGCAACTACGTACGAACGAAATTGATTACAAAAATACGTGGATTTGCATAACATGCATCGACAAGTCAATAAAATAGTGACGCCCTACCGCAAAGATTAAACATCTGCGCCAGGACGTCTGCGCAGCAAAAAGTTCCACATGGCGGCAAAACGGCGATGTAGGTTTGGTTTACTTGTTTTTTTTCCTACCGTAGCATATTATTTTAAGACTTTTAACAAATTTAATGTTTCCATTTTTTAGAAGTGCATTAGTAATAGTTTCTTCATTGTCCTGTGTATATATGCAGCTTTTCCTAATACTGCTCATTTTTAATATCGTTTTCACATCACTTTAAATGTCCACGCTTGTATATAGTCGATAAAAAACTTAGTCAACATATATAGTCCATAAAATGTCATATCATATGTATCTCAGAGTACAGTCAGTGCAGGTTTTTCACCAAGAAACTTCCCGTTAGGTAGTGATTTAATCATTTAAAGTAAATTATTCTTACATCCAGTATTTTTGATAAGACATTTCAGTAGTAAAAGACTCATCTTGAAATATTCTGTGTTCATTCTAATGTGCCTTATATTATTCTTTAATTATTGACTCTCTTGTGGCTGAGATGTTTGATAAAGCATTTTTGTGCTTGAATAGTGCCTCTAAGAGCACTGTGTTTGATTAAAGACAATATTTCAGCATTAAAACTTTTTATTTTTTCATTTTTATATTTTATATTTTTCATTTTTTGGAGAAGTTATTTTAATTCCAAACATAATCTCATTAGAGTAATAGTTTTTAGATTAAGTGACTAATCGGAAAAAATAATTGTTAGATTAATCGATAGCAAATTAATCATTGGGTACAGACCTATAAATTAATAATAATTAATAATCATATTGCAGGTGCCCTGTTTCTAGTTTTTATACAGAAAAGGATTAAGGGAAAAAGTACTACTATACGTAAGTATTATTAAGCACAACCAGAAATAAAAAGCAAAAAATAAGATGCAAATTTAAGTTCATCTAGTAATAATACAAACTAAATGCATGTCTTTTTATAAAAATTCTGACCACACAGACATTTTTCTGATATTAATAAACATCTACAAATTAGGGCGGCACGGTGGTTAATTGCTTAGCATGTTCACCTCTCAGCGTTGGGGATCCAGGTTCAAATCCCAATCTAAGAGAAGTTTTTTTTCATATTTTCCTCCAAGTTTTCTGGTTTTCTCCCACAGTCCAAAAACATGGATTCAATGTAAATTGGATGCTTGAAATTGCCTCTGTATAGTGTGTGTCTGTGTGAGTGTGTGGGGGGGGGGCATTAACCGTGTGCAGCAGAAGGTCACACCTAACAGACTGAACAGGCTCCAGGTAAGGTAATTTTATAGTTGTATATGTAACACTCATTATTAAACCACATTTAGACTGACAATGTAACAAAGGGTGCTATATCAGTGTTGTAATATAAAATTAATCTTATCCTAAAAGCACATGTAATTCCATCCCACAGTGTTGTGAGGGTACAATAATTATTAAATTCTTAATATATGTTTAACGAATTTAAGAAAATATGACCTATTGGGGAAAAAACACAATAAATAAATAAATAAATATAGCAAAGAAGTAAAAGTGTATATAAAAATTCAATAAGTGATCTATTACTTCTGCTTTATGTAGTATTATTATTATTATTTTTTTACATTTACGAATTTATTCAAAATGCCTGACAAACAGGAGGACTAAGAGACTGAGTTACCACGACCGCCTTTGCCTGCTGTGACGTGAACTCTGTTGTCCATGGTATAAAATTAATTACCATATTTTAATAAATCAATCTATCTGTTCCGTTGTACATCATTGTACATATTTTAAGTCTTTGAGGTCCCCAAAAGTGCTATATAAATTAAATGTATTATTATTATTATTATTATTAAGTTTCTGGTTGTTATGTAGTTCAGAGATGAAGTTACATTTGTAACATCTGTTACATTTCAACGACTGCTGAAGGTCGTGTCTTTGGGTTGTCTGTCTGAGCCAGCCTTGTAAACATGATATCTTAGAAATGCCAGGAGGAATTTTCTTTAGATTTTGCCAAATCACTTTAGTTGCTTTCTGGATTTTATGCTTAAAGGTCACAATGACTGCACATTGTATTGTGTTCTTGTGAATAAGATATAAATGACCCAAGGGAGCAACCTTACTTTCTGGCAGAGGCTTGCAACCATGCAATTGTGGTTTTAGTACCTTGTAGTATCGGGGCCCCATTATATGGACAGGTATATTGATTAGAGGTGTGACTCATCATATTGTTCACTATAAAATCATACCATATTGTGAATATATGTAAGGCCACATGGTAACTCTGATCACTATTGTTTTTTTTAAGTAAAAACATTACTTTTGCCACATTTATGTATATGTGTGTATATATATATATATATATATATATATATATATATATATATATATATATATATATATATTTTTTTTTTTTTTCAGATTCGGTAAATCAGATTCGGTTACTGTTTGCAAAATTGAAACAAAAGATCAGTTTTTTATATTATACTGAATTTTGAAGCAACTTTTTTAACAGTGGAATGTTTTTGAAATTAATACCTTAATTGCTTTTTTTGTCATTTTGCCAGAAATATCACTGAAATACTCTAATATATTATGATACTGTTTAGGCCGTATCACCCACCCCTGGTATCGATACACAAGTTTTATGACCTCCCATCCCACTTTATAGCTTAAAAAGCTTTCACCCTTGTAGGAAGGTTTTTACAATGTGTGTTTATAGGAATTTCCACTTTATCTAGATGAGCACTTTAAGTGTGAGGTAGTGAAGTTGTTCCAGACGTGAGTGCACATAATCATTTTCTAATGGTCATTGGTTTATGCACTGGTGATCAGAAAAAGCACTCCCTAAAATATTTCCACAAAGACTCAAATTTGGATATTTGTCAGAATTAGTTAACTCGGTAAAGGGCCTTAGATTGGATCACTAAGAAAAAGCTTGTTTTTAGTATTCTGAATATTGCATTCATTCATTTGTTTATCATTAATCAAGAAAACTATTCTCCATGGTTCATTTGAGCCCAATACATCAGTATACATTGTAGATAAGACTCAAAGAAAGTGCTGAATAGTGCACTAAATAGCGAACACGGAGGGTATTTTATTCTGTCTGTGCCCAAAGAGAGCTTTCCGATATTGCACGATGAATCAGTGGTGTGAGTGGAATAATGTTCAATATTTCAGCTGTAATATGACTTTGGTTACGAATAAAAACAATGTATTGAGTTCTTTGATCGAATAGATGTCATACTTTGATGTAACTTTACAAAACAAGTTTTGGGAGGGTGAGGGCTTCATGCATAGAAATTAAACTAGGAATCTTATGTTCTGTACTGCCAGTTTGTTCACCTGTGTCCCTATGTTATAATAAAGCTTTATTTTACTGGTTTTATATGGACCACTGAGGTCCATTTTATCATATTGCCTTGTTTGCTCAGCCCATATTTTGGCACTTATGTCACTTTGGGTTCCAAGTAGGATTTTTTTTTTTATTTGGCTAAAATATATAAAGTTCTAGAAAAAAAATCACCTCTCATACACTCTATGAGCAGAACCCGATATGTGGTTCCTGGTATGTGGTACTGTTTTCTTTATGTACACCACTATATTCTGTAAATTATGAGCGAGTGAGTGGGGCAGAGAGTGGTAGACACTGAGATTGTAACACAGACAGAGGATGGGAATCTGACAGGAAGACAGTAATGCTAAGCCGTATAAACATCATTACTGTGACCTACAGGCAGAGAAGTAATATTATGACCGTGTAAACCACGTTTGCGTTTAAAGTTTTATGTGCTGCATGTCTCTAAAGGATGAAATAATGTTTGTTTTATAATTGATTATTAAGGAAAAAGTAAATCATTAGTTATTTGAAATAGATTTGTGTTGTGTTTTAGGGCACGTGTGTTGTGCTGCTGCAGTTTATAAAGTATTTATAAGTGTTTATAGATATAACTCATTTGACTCCTCCGGAAAAGGCTGCGGGACTAAAGTCCCATCAGAGAGAAGGTGTCACTCAGTGAGCTGCGGTGTGGTGAGTGTGTGTGTGAATGTGCAGGAAGTCTGTGCTGTTTTTCAATTCACCAACATCATGAGGTCTGTATCTGCAGAAGGAAGTGAAACCGGCAGGAAAGGATGTTTTACCCCAGTTTGGCATTTGTACGTTTGTGAAACAGTGATTCTGTTCGTCAGCAATTCTGATTTAGTTTTTAGTATTTAAACACTGATTTACTTATGTTTAGAACACACACAAATGCACACCCTTTACATTTATATTTATTATTGTATTAAAGTGCTGATCTTGCAGTGGTGGAGGTCTCAACAGACCTATCAGACTTATCAATGAGACTCTTTTGAAGACTTCTTATCTTTTTCACACTCTCATAGAACTGTTCACCAATATGCTGTTTTCTTTATTAAAATCTATCAAAAACAACACTTACAATTTAGTAGTTCTGATAGGATTGGCTCAGTCAATATATTGTCAAAAATGTAAAAAAATTTTTTTAAAAAGCCATTATGAAGAGCTGTGTGTAAATGCACACTAAATACACACTCCTGCTGCAATTTCACAACGGCTTCCAGATCAAGTTTCACATTCTAAAACGGAGGTCACTAATAAATAGGTCCGGGTCCGAACCCAGACATTGTTCACTGCAGACCCACACTGAATCTTTTAATTAAATTTTGACTTTTTTTTTTTTTATTTATGTATTTTTATAGCAGAGGTACCTTTCTTGTCTTTACGGTACGGGCATTGTTGTGCACTAAACTTACAAACCAATCGTGTGCATAGTAAGATTACAAGTCACTCCTTAGCCAATCAGAATTGTGCAGATTCCAGAGAACAAAGCATGCACAGGCACGATACAAAGCGGGAAGCAACAGTTGGAGAATAAATTTAGTCAAAGAAAGGCATACTAAGATGGTACATTCTGAAAAAAAATAAAGTAATGAAAAGGCAGCAGTAAAAACGGAGAGAAAAACAACAGGGTATTAAACCATTACGTGCAAAATTGAGTTAACAAGAAGATTGTTGTTTAATTCACTTTATTAATTAGCATGCACTTTGTAATGCGCATTTTTCAAAAGCAATTTGTTTCTTTAATGTGGCTCTCGTTTTTACTTGAAGGAAAATAAAGTTAGAAATATTTGGGGTCAGCATTTATCAAAAAAATATGGTTAAAATATATTAAATGATATTTGTAATTTGTTTTGTCTTTCACTTGTTGTCATAAAATGCTAATATAACTACTAGGCTGCTTTAGTATACAGGATATGGCACTAAATCATAACAAATTAAAAAAATTGACAGTCTGTACCTTGGCCTGACAATTTCCTCTTTCACCCTACTGATTTCTAATTTAATACGGCTTTTTCTAAAGAATTTTCATTTGCTAATGTAAATGATTATTAAATAGTGTTATTCTTATTCTTTTTCTGTTATAGAGCAGCTAGTAGCCCCATATTTTTCTTACAATATATATAATTGTGGTCAATATCACCGGCACCTTTAATTGTATAGTATAAAAAAGGCTAATATCTTCAGAAATAAGTCAATATGTTTCCAATTTGCATGTTTTATTGACCCCTATAAATACAGTAAACATACAATCTGTAATTTTACAAACATAAAAATGAATATAGTTTAGACCTAGACATGAATTCAAGACACGCTTCCCTAATATTTAGTTGCACAACTTCTGGCAACAATGCCTCCTGTGATCATCTTTGAGCCTCTTGTACTTGTCTTTTTTAAGTTTCTTTCACTTTTCTATTCTATTTCACAACAGTCGCACAGCGTTATGGATCCTTCACCGTGTTTCACTGTAGGTAGGATGCACTTTTCTTTAAGGCTTCATCTTGTCCTTTTTTAAATATAGCAATGATGTGCATTGCGAAATGTCTTTTATCTGTTCATGTAAAATTTTACCCAAAGAATCACTGTTTAGCTGTAACTTTTGGCTTAATATAAATGTTTGTCTGACTTTTATTTACCTTTGCCCATAGTGCCTCATTTTGTTCCACGTGCAGAGTGGTATACAGGTTAAAGACTTCACTCTGAATGTCTCAGCCTGAAGGTCTTTGCATGTTAAACAGGGTTTCTCTGCCACATTCTGAACTGAAATTTTCCCCTTTTTTAACTGTTATATCAATTTCCAATTTTCTTTGTCCTCCATTTTGATAAAGGTTCTCGACCATTTAATGAGCAGCTTTTTAAAAGCACTGTGATGAATAATCACAAAGTAAGGCCACATCACATTTAGATGTTTTTTTTGTGTGTGTGTATTATTATAGAGGGCTATTTATGTTTATATTGGTCAAATATTTTCCCTTTGACACATTTTATAAGTGTTGAAACGCCTTACGTACCATGTCATTTCTCTCGTGCCATTGGGGATTTATGGCCAATCAGGATGGAGTACCATGAAAATAAACTTGGGACTTAAAGAAGAGGCTGGGAGGAGGTTAGATACCAGTATGTTTTGGTTCGTTTTGGGAGTATATCCATTATCAGAATCTGGATAGACAATTTAACTTTTTTGTTGGCATGCAAGCCTTTAACAAATTTTTTGAACTATTTTTGCTCCAGCGTGTATAAAGTAACATTAGATATTTTTCCATTGGATTCCCAATACATACTACTTTAAAGGGTTTAGATTAAAGGGTTTACAAGACCGCGGTGTCTCTTTGGTGCTTGGATTCAGATTCTTGCGATCTCGTAACTTCGTTCATTCCAATATATCGCAAGTTATGTAGAGACACTGGATAATCATAAAACCGTTACATACACACACACAAATTCACACACACAATCTCAAAGAGTAATAATTAATATCAAATCATGTAGTAAGGTTTTTTTTTTTCGTGTCGCATTATGTACCATGAATTCTTTACTCATATGTGGTTCTATCATACAGTTTATTTGGGTTAACATTCCTTAAAATATGTTAACGGTAAAGCTATATATCTGACGTAGATGATTAACATACCACTTCTATCTTACATATTGGTGTGATTATAGGAATTCGAGCACTATAATTACTATTAGTTACAATTAACTAATTGTACTGGGCCATCCACTCTAACAACTATAACAACTATAAAGATGACCTTTCAACCTGATGACCATTAAAGGTCAATTATTCCTACACAAACTAAATCCATTAGGATGTAAATTGATAAAAATCCTCGAAATACCAGAGGCATTGTAAGAAACAATGAATGGACACTTTTTCAAGTTTGATCTGTCTCTCATCTCACTGTTCTTTGCCATGTTTTGCTTTGTTCATCAAATGATCCCTTGTTCGTCATTGTCATTATTATAGTCATGTTGTAAACATCTGCCTAGATTAGAAAAATGTTTACAGCTATGTACAATTGATTCATTATCATAGACACTCTTTAATGGTTAAAAAAAACATGTAATTTCTTTACAGGAAAACTTACTTTAAGTGACTTTTTGAGTGCAGCAAAAAGTTAACAAAGCCAGTTTTGAGTAGATCAATTTTAATGTCGATCCGGAAAATCATGTAATCTTGACTGGTCATCGGTGCTAGACCAGTTTTAGCCGTATTGTTTGAAATGAAGTTATACACATACACAATTAATGTCAGTCAACATGTGGTGCACAGTCAAACAAACTGCGGTCAAATGCCTGTATGTGTCAGCCCTGCTGCAGCTATTTTGTCATACTAAATTATGAAAATTAAATTATGGGTTAAAAATGAGCGTTACTAGGCTTACATATAAAGGCTGTATACATAAAGGTCTCTCACTCATTATCTTCCACTTAATCTTATACTAGGGAACTAGGGTCATGGGGTGTTCCCCATGCCCATCCAGGGAAGAAAATTTTGGGCAGATACACTCCGAACAGGGAGCCAATCTATCGCTGGGCATACTCATTCATACTATATATGGGCAATTTTAACCATCCCGTTTTACTTTTGGACCATGGGAACACTCTGAAGAAAACCCATGCGGACATGGGGAGAACATGGCAACTTCACCCAAATTGGGATTCGAACCTGTATCTCCAGTGGTGAAGGGCGAAAGTTCTGACCTCTAAGCCACCCGTGCCACCCGTTACATAGTTGTAATTGATTTTATTTAAATTGTATTACAAACTCTAGCACTTCAACTATTCATCCATTCATTATCTTCCCCTTTATCCTCTGGTTTTTTCATTTGTTAAATATCTGTACATGGCTGTCCTATACCGTTGTTGCTGCCTGGCTACTCAAGGAGTCCCCCACTGAGTCTTGGTCCTCCCAAGGTTTCTTCCTTAAATAACAACATAACAGGGCGTTTTTTCTTGCCACTGTCGCTTCGGCTTGCTCTTTGCGGGTTTAAAGGCTTTTTATTCTGTAAAGCTGCTTTGTGACAATGTACTGTTGTAAAAAGCACTATATAAATAAATAACTTGAACTTGGTTTGTGCGGTGGTCACATCACTGATTGGGGCAGTCTATAATTGGAATGCGGGACATGGGGAGTTTACTGTTTGTAGCTCAAAAATTGATATATATGGTTTTCTGAACCAAAATTACCAATCACGCCCATGTTTTCCTGATCATCACAGTCTGCAAATTCTAATCTTATGATGTGTTTCAGATGCGAGGCAAAATAGACCATTTCAGAGCATTTGATTTTCATTTTATTAATGAAAATATCAGGATACTATTTTTTTCTGCATGAACCAATATTCTTCCAGAATTATTTCTAGTGGATTCTGTACCCCGACAAGTTGTGTTTTTATTTTTATTATCCATCCATCCATTATCTTCCACTTTATCCTGTACTTGGGTTTGGGGGGGGGGGGTTCGCCATACCCATCCAGGGGAGAACGTTTGGGGAGCTGGGCAGATACACCCAGAACATGGTGCCAATCTATCGCTGGGCACACACACACACACGCATTTTATTCGGGGTAATTTTGAAGAACTCGTTTGACCTTGATCTATGTTCTTAGACTGTGGGAGGAAACTGGAGAACCCAGAGGAAACCCACATGGACACAGGGAGAAGATGGTAACTCCACCTAGATTGGGATTCGAACCAAGAATCCCTAGTGCTGAAAGGTGAACGTGCTAACCACTAAGCCACCGTGCTACCCAATTTTTATTATTATTATTATTATTATTATTATTATTAGCAATGCTCTTCAAAGTTTACCTACAGACACACTCACCAATTTCTCTAGAATGTCTTGAAGCTCAACTCCCAGTCTGGCATGCTTTTGATTGAATTAAGTGGATGTCTCTTCCCCCTCACAAACATATAACACAATTTATAGGCTTTAATATAAACATAACCAGATCTCTGCGAAAGACACTTTGACCTGAAAGTGCCTGGCTGTCTAACCTTGTCGTCCTTGTCCTAGATTGGTGAATAATAAGTCAGTAACTGGGTTTCCTGTGGGGGGAGTCTGCTTAATATAGTGTACACACTCACACTCCGGGACTGAAGAAGTATAACACATCCCCAATCAAATTAACCCCTGTTCTTTTTGTTTTTTTTTCCTTATTTTTTTTCCATTTTACACATCCTGCATGTTACACTCAGCAGCACGATATTCATCTGAAGCTCGAAAGCGGCTGTAACTTAAGCTGGGTAGTGAAACTAGGACCATAGCCAAGTTGATTTGCATTTCTTGGTAATCTGGTTACGGTCAGGAATGAGAGTTTGTACAGGCTTCTCTATTATGTGAGCTGGCCAGGGCTGTGGTTAATCCTGTGAGTTCAGTAGAACCCAAGGCCCTGCGTCTGAAACCAGATTCTGATTTGAATTCAGGCTTACATCATTTTTATTTCTTTCATTTAGCTTGAGCTTTAGATACACAGCGATTCTGAATCAGTAAATGTATATAGTACGGATGTACAAATTGATCCACCATTTTGTAGCACCTTTGTGTGTAAAGAAGGACTGTCTTTCAGTCTCTTGATTCTGTCTTTCCACTTTGTACCACTACTATTAACCATCAGGCAAATCAAGTTCACACACCGATCGTAAGTTGTTTCACTGTAAATAAAGTCGATAAAAGCATTTAGTCTACAGCGTCGAAACATTTGGAAATCAGCAAATAAGAATTAAAAAACTGAATAAGCCAAGAGAATATTGGGTTTAGAGTGAAGTAGCTAGTTGCTTTTGGATGAATATGTTCACATAAAATATGATGAAGTACTACCCCACAAGTACTTTTTTTTGCTTTATATTTTTTATTTTATGATTTTTAAACAAGACATTTTCTCCTATATTTCCAAAGCCTATAATAGTCAGTTGTTCCATTTGTCCCGTGTATTGTTTTTCTTCCCCCCTGACACTAGTCTCTTGTTTACAGCATGTTACTTCAAGGTCTTTTAAAAAGAATACCATCCAGATGTCTAAACAGTTTTTCTTACATTTATGTTTACAGCTACAAACAAATAATTATTTTATTATTTATGTTATTTTAGGGCGGCACGGTGGCTTAGTGGTTCGCCTCTCAGTGCAAGGGATTCCCGGTTCGAATCCCCATCTGGGTGAAGTTTCCATGTTCTCCCCGTGTCCGTGTGGGTTTCCTCCAGGTTCTCCGGTTTCCTCCCACAGTCCAAAAACATGGATGAAGTCATTTGATTTCTCAAAATTGCCCCATATAGAGTGTGTCTGTGTGAGTGAGTGTGTGCCCAGCGATGGACCCTGTCCTGGGTCTATCTGCCCAGCGCCCGAGACGTTCTCCCCTGGATGGGCATTGGGAACCCCACCGCGACGCTAATAGAGGATGAAGCGGGAGATAATGAATGAATTTTATTTTAATTAATTTATGTTGCCCCTTAATAGATTAATTGGTACAGCATTGAAAAGCAGGCAGACATCAAAGTCTTCTACAAGAAAGTTTTCTACAAGATTGTAATGGTTTCAGTTCCCAGTTTAGCAAAAATTCACGTTCTCTATGTGGGTTACTTTCGGAGTCTCATTCTCTGTCTTGTTTGCATTTATGATCTTCTGCTTAATCTGCTACTGGGGTCACGGGGGGGGGGGTTCCTCAAGCCCATTTAGTGGTGAACGTTTCGGACGCTAGGCAGATGCAACCAGATCTACCATACGGGGCAATTTAGAACATTAAATGTACCTTAAATCCATGTTTTTGGAATGTGTAAGGAAACCAGAGAGCCCGGAGGAAATCCACACAGACACGGGGAGAACATGGAAATTCCATTCAGGTTGCAATTCAAAACTCCCAGAACTGAGAGGCGAACATGCTAACCACTAAGCCACTGTGGTACCCCTGCCTTGTTTTTACTGTTGTATTATTTTTCTCTTAAGCATACATATACATGGCTAATAATGAATTGAAAATATTTTTCAGCTTTTTATTTTTATTTTTTTCAGCTGTAATGATTGTTTTTTTTTTATATTTGTGATTATGTACCAGCCATGTTTTATGAATTAAGACTGTTTGGTTTGCTTGTGTCCGATTTAAGTTATTATATTTGCATGTTCCCCCTGCTGGATTCTATGTATTGCTGTGGCTGCAGGCTGTCCTTACAGTAAAGTTAAAATTTTACATGTTGGATTCAAAAAACCTGTAGACAACTCTTTATACTGCATGCACTACCACACAGTAAACATTTGGTTAGAGGAAGTCTGTCTGTTTCAAAACTTCTCATTTATGTCTCGTTTCTTTTTGTCTAGGCGCGGTCTGAACCCACCTCACAGAGTAAAGTCGATCTCCATGACCACTTTCACGCAACAGGAAATCGATTTCTTACAGAAGCATGGAAATGAGGTAACATCAGTATTCTGTTTGTTGTACAAGAATACAAGAGTTCTCTAAACATGTGAAACTGGAAATCCCATAATTTCTGCTGTAAATAAATTGATTGGTAAACTTGATTCGGATCAATTTTCTAACATGCAAAGTAGTAATATTGAGTGGATTTAATTTTAAGGAATATTGTCAAACTGGTCAACATACTTTGTGGATCATTCACTAATGCTTTTATATAACCGTGTGCCTAAATTACTGTAATGTACCTTTGACAGAATATTCTTAAAACAACTAATAAGTGTAATGAGTATAAAATGCTTGCAGTTTTAAATTTGTTCAGAATCCAGCAGCTGAATTTCATTTAACTTGTTTGCCAAATCCAATAATAATAATTTGTAATAACCTCCCTGCTTCTGTAAAGGATTCTGATTAATTTTCATTTTAGATCGAACATATTTTTTTCCACACTAGTTGAAAATATTATAATAATTTATACATAAATACCTCATTTTACCCTTATTTTAATATCCACACTGTTTGGTACATGCTTTTGCACTCAAAATACAACGGTACAGAATTTACAGAGACTATGAACACAAGGCGGACAAGCTCTACACCTAAACAGAGTTACAAATTGCTTCGCTATAAACACCTCTAAGCTCTAAGTGTAGCTCAGTTTAGAGGCACCTAAACTGGGTGTCCAAACCCTACAAAAGCATTACATGTGCCCCCCCCTCCCGTTTTTTAGGGTTTCATTGGTTTTCAATAATTTGTCCTTTAAAGCAAAATAATTCTTGCCTTCAACTTAAACTAAATTTAAATACTTTTAACTACCCAGCAGACAAACCAACAAAGCACAGTATGACATTAATTCATTTGCAAAATTTGCTAAAATTTCCCCCTCACCTTCCAGTGATTTGTAAAAATGTCAATATGATTTTAAAAGAGAAAAAGTTAGTTTTTTAATTTTAATAGTATGTGAATTTAGAGTTAAAGAGAGAGAGAGCTCTTTAGTATAAAATAACAATTCCTTTTGTCGAAGTCATAGATAAGACAACATGGAGTTATAAAAAACAAACAAAAACTCCTCCCTGGATTTTGCTATAGATGTTCCCTGATAATTCCTTAGTGCATAAAATGAATGATGTCATGATGAATAATCTGTGTTTTTCGCCTCACAATGCTTGAAGACAATCTATGATTAGCCTTCTTTTTAAATCAAGTGAATTAGTCAAGTGATTTTAAATTCAAACACATGCATGTGTTGTGCTTATTATAAGCCCTTAATAAGGTCAAATGTCTTATTGAGTCCGATCAAACGAATTGCTTCAAAAATAAGCAAAATCTTCTCACACAACTCCAACATACTTTTTGTGAATGCAGCTAACTTGTTATAGGAAGCTTGAAACCCTTTTTTGGCTGCAGATCGATTCAAGAAAGATGCTGTTCAAATAAACTGGCTGTCTAGAGATTTAGTTTTACTGGCAAACTGATTTTTTGGTTTATCATAAATTACATAAAATCTTAGAAGATTGAGTGCTGTGACTGGATTCCAGCTACATAGAATCAAATTGTCTAGGCTTTAACAGCTTCCATTGGTTTCAAAGAACGTAATGATAAAACGTGCTTAATAGACGTAAATTAGGTGTTTCGTTTGTAAGGTTGTAACTGTTGTGTGTGTGTGTGTGTCCTGATGCAGATGACGAAGCGATGAACAGCCTCACACTGTTTGCCACACATAGTGTGTGTTCTGTAAGTGTGTGTGAGATCACACTGAGCTCCTCTTCTTTCTGAGAGGATTCACTGTGTTTGCGCCATTATTAACTCAGTCTCGTTTCTTTGCTCAGTAATGTCTCTGTCCTTTTTGTTTTTATATAAAGCTGATTATTCGCACTAAATGAACCACTTCCTTCTTTATAAGAAGCTGTAAATCTAATCTAAATGTCTGTAGATGCACCCTTTTACTCCTACCTCATTTAATTTACAATGGCGTTGAAAGTGTGTGAACCCTTTTATTACATTTGCATTTAGTCATTTAGCAGACTCTTTTATTCAAAGAGACTTACAAATGACAGATCAGTGCCTTGTACTTAATTCGAGCAGCTACAGGGAGCCAATAGAGAGACAGGAGTTTGCTTGGGCTGGTTAAACACAAGTTGGGCTGCAGAGTTTTGAATCCATTGTAGAGGACTGATTGTGCAAGCCAGGAGACCGGCAAGCAATGCTTTATAATAATCAAGCTGGGATAGCATAAGGACTTGAACTAACAGCTGAGTAGCAATGTCTGATCTTCCTAATGTTGTACAGAATGATTCTGCAGGAAAGGGCAGATCCTTTTTATATGAAGGGATGCATTTATCCTTAAACAAATTAAAAATGTTAACTGGAGAGGTGCGCTTGCTGAAGAAAATGTGAGTGTGATTACAGCTTTGCCATAAGAGACATGGTGCGTTCGTTTTTCGAAGCAAAACTGGGAACAAGATTTTAAAAACTGGGCGTGGCTACACATGGTGTGTGTGTGTTTGATCACAGTGAGCTTATCTTATTTTTTTTCTTACAATTTAAATGAGAAGTGTTGTGCTCAGAGAAAGAAAATGCATTCCAACATAAAACCTCCCATCTGTGGAACACATTGGTGTTCAAAGCTGGTTTATAAGGTGGAAATGGCTAAGATTCCTCCAAGTCAAAGTGCGTGACGAATCAGCAATTACGGAGTTGTTTAGTTGCAGTCACTGCTCCACCAGTGGCTCACACAAGGTACTGAAAGCAAAGGATTACATTCTTTTTTTTTAACTCCGTGATGTGTATTGTTGTCATGTTCCTTAATCGTTCAACAACGCAAATTTTTTTTGTCTTTTGAACACCAAAGGGTAACCAGAGAAGGTGTCTCTGTGTCTTTTTGATGAGTCTAGACTGATGCAAAACTTAAGTGTGAACACCAAAAAGTGGTGAAGTTAAACGTAGATGCCAGCTTAAAGATTTAACTGGAGAGATTAATTTACATGGATGCAGGTCATGGGACTAACTTGTTTGCACACCTTAGAATGCAAACACTACACAAAGTAGCAGAAATGATCGCACTACTTTTGCACAAGGCTTAAATACTATGTTTAATTAATAATGTTTAATAAGAACCTGAAAATGCTACTGGCGATGTTGAATCCCACTTTTTTTTTTTTTTTTTTAAGTTAAAAAATTTGGTTAATTCAAGATGCTTAATCAGCTAATAAGCTGTAAAGCTGCTGCTGGAGGAGCGAGTGGCCCCTGGTCATGTTTAGGTCCGTCTAAGTGCACCTAGTTACCATTCTTAGCTAAATCCCATTTCCTTTCTCACACAGCGAGGTTTGTACTGTTTAAAATGTGTTGTGATTTTAAAGTTAAAAAAAAATACCACATTAAGTAGCAAGTATCTTACACTGTATTAGGGGTGTAAATCGGAGCCGCCTTGATTCGATTCTTAAGAATTCCCCACGATACGATTCGATACAAATATAAATCAATAAGAAAATCATTTGCCATTTATTGGGAATACAGAAACAGTATTCTATTCACACGAGTCAAAATAAGATCGATTGTATGCTTAATGTGAAGGTTTAGTCTTATCTATTTACTATTTAAATTTAGACAACAAAATGAAAACAGACCTCTACAATCAAATGGGTTTAATCTAAGAAACGTGTATATTGATATCTATCTATCTGTCTGTCTGTCTCAGAATATAGAACCTTGTATATTAAAAATATTATAAATATATATTTATCAGAATACTTTATTGATCCCAGAGGGAAATTGCAGATGTTACAGTTGCTCATATATAAAATATACAAATTTTAAACAGTACAGGCTTAATAAAGCAAAAGAAAAAGTCTTAGGAGATGATTAGAGTTTGAATTACTGTGTTCTTACGTGTCCACAGCACTGTTCTGATTCATGCTGTCTCGTGTCTGATAGTCCATCGTGAACCAGTAAAACACTTACAGACATGTTTTACAGGATATTGTGTACCTGACATTTTTTAAAGGTGTGGATTTACTGAGCAGTGCCGCTGTTTGGAAAGGTGGAAATCCCGTTCTGTAGGCGTGCGATACAAGACGCTAAATTCAAATATTAAATAAAGGACAATTATTTTCAGTGTGTAGCAATTCACTTCCTCTTGTAAAGCCTCTTGTCGGTGTGGTAGCTCAGTGGTTAGGGCGTTGGGCTATCAATCTGAAGGTTGGGGGTTCAAATCCCAGCTCCACTGAAGCTACTAGTGTGGGTCCTTGAGCAAGGCTCTTAACCCTCATTGCTTCAGGGATGTTGTGATTAACCCTGTGCTCATCTTGTAAGTCGCTTTGGATAAAAGCGTCTGCTAAAATGTAATGGACCAAATGTAATAGAAATGTAATGTAGAGTTGGAAGACAAATGAGGTAGTGCCACTCGCAGGTTTGGAGGAGGTATTATGTGTACCTCAGCACAGGCAAAAAAAATAAAAATTTGCGGCATTATAAACACATTGAGGGCACGGTGGCTTAGTGGTTGGCATGTTCTCCTCTCAGCGCTAGGGATTCCCAGTTCGAATCCCCATCTGGGTGGAGTTTCCATGTTCTCCCCGTGTCTGCGTGGGTTTCCTCCGGGTTCTCTGGTTTCCTCCTACAGTCCAAAAACATGGATCAAGTCAATTGAGTTCTCCAAATTGCCCCCTATAGAATGTGTTTGTGTGAGTGAGTGTGTGCCCAGCGATGGATTGGCGCCCTGTCCTGGGTCTATCTGCCCAGCGCCCGAAACGTTCTCCCCTGGATGGGCATGGGGAACCCCACCGCGACCCTAATAGAGGATAAGCGGGAGATAATGAATGAAAACACATTGAGAGGCATGGTGGCTTTGTGGTTAGCACATTTGCCTCTTAGCGCTTGGGATTCAGGTTCAAATCCCAATCTGGGAGAAGTTTACGTGTTTTCCCAGTGTCCACATGGGTTTCTTCCGGGTTCTCCGGTTTTCTCTCACGGTCCAAAAACATGGATTCAAGATAAATTAGAAGCCCTAAATTGCCCCATATAGATTGTGTCTGTGTGAAGGAATGTGCCCAGTGATGGATTGGTGCCCTGTCCTGCCCATTGCCCGAAACGCTTTTTAACTCTCGCTATATCTGTAGTAGTTATGATGTCAGGTTTATCATTAGTCATTTGAAGGTTGTTTTGTTGTAAAGGAATGTTTATCTGACCCTCAAACTCTCTCTGTGCAGGTGTGTAAACAGATATGGCTTGGACTTTACGATGACCGAAGTTCAGCTGTACCAGACTACAGGGAACCCCAGAAAGTAAAAGAGTTTCTCCAAGAAAAATATGAAAAGAAGAGATGGTGAGAGAAATCATGTTCTACATTGAATGACACTGACTGTGCTCAGTTTCAGTAGCCTTTTTTTTTACGGATTAATTCACATATTTTAAAAAGCAGAACAAGAGCATGTTATAATAACAAGAACATTTTATTTAGCACTCTGGGATTTCCTTTACTTGCATGCAAAATTTGTGTAAAATATATTAGGGGTGGGCGGCACAATGGCTTAGTGGTTAGCATGTTCGCCTCTCAGCGCTAGGGATTCCCGGTTCCCAATGTGGGTGGAGTTTCCATGTTCTCCCCATCTCCGTGTGGGTTTCCTCCTGGTTCTCCGGTTTCCTCCCATAGTCAACAAAAAACATGGATCAAGGTTAATTGAATTCTCCAAATTACCCTGTATAGAGTCTGCGTGTGTGTTTGTGTGAGTGTGTGTCCAGCGATAGATTGGCGTCCTGTCCTGTATGCATTTGCCCAGCGCCTGAAATGTTCTCCTCTGTATGGGCATGGGGAACCACCCCGTGACCCTAGTAGAGGATAAAGCGGAAGATAATGGATGGATGGATCTGTTAGGGGTTTATATATTAATCGATTTGAATCGATGCATTGATACATCCGCAAGAGTTTCGATTAATGTGTATATATTCCGCATTTTTTTAGGCGTACGCATACATCCATGAAAGCTGTGGGTGCTGCTACATCACTTTTGTCTTACAAATTTAATTTATATTTAAGTGTTGCGTCCCATATTGAACTAATACAGGACCTGATTCCTGTAAAAGGATTCCCGCTTTTCCAAACACTGATGCACCTCACACAACACCCAAGCCTTTTGAAAATGGCAGGTACTCGATACTCTGTGAGTGCACAGTGGACTATCAGACATGAGAGGGCATTAATGAGCACAACACTGCAGACACGCAAAATACAGTTCATTCTCCATACTCCATTCATTTTCTGAATCTGTTCCCGTATGGAACACTGTTAAGATGTGATATATATATATATATATATATATATATATATATATATATATATATATATATATATATATATATATATATATATATTAGGTTGCCTGGTCTGATGAGTCTCGATTTCTGCTGCGACATTCGGATGGTAGGGTCAGAATTTGGCGTCAGCAACATGAAAGCATGGATCCATCCTGCCTTGTATCAACAGTTCAGGCTGGTGGTGGTGGTGTCATGGTGTGGGTAATATTTTCTTGGCACTCTTTGGGCCCCTTGGTACCAATTGAGCATCGTTGCAACGCCACAGCCTACCGGAGTATTGTTGCTGACCATGTCCATCCCTTTATGACCACAGTGTACCCAACATCTGATGGCTACTTTCAGCAGGATAATGCGCCATGTCATAAAGCTGGAATTATCTCAGACTGGTTTCTTGAACATGACAATGAGTTCACTGTACTCAAATGGCCTCCACAGTCACCAGATCTCAATCCAATAGAGCATCTTTGGGATGTAATGGAACGGGGGATTCGCATCATGGATGTGCAGCCGACAAATCTGCGGCAACTGTGTGATGCCATCATGTCAATATGGACCAAACCCCCTGAGGGATGCTTCCAGCACCTTGTTGAACCTATGCCACGAAGAATTGAGGCAGTTCGGAAGGCAAAAGGGGGTCCAACCTGTTACTAGAATGGTGTACCTAATAAAGTGGCCCGTGAGTGTGTGTGTGTATATATATATATATGTTAGAGACTAGACTGTGTGAATAGATTACTGTTTCTGTGTCTCAATAAAAAGGCAAACAATTTTCTAGTTGATTTATTTGAAAGTTAATAAATAAAGGGAGTTGAGAATTGAGACAAGCTTGCAATATCCATTTTATATGGATTTTTTATTTAAAATGTTAAGAGGTTGCTTAATATGCCATTGACTGCTGGTATTATTTTCAGTCCACATTTTTTTCCATGTATTAATGGCAGATTTAAAGATAAATATAAAGTTCACAGGAATCATTCTGACATGCATTTTTGCTTTAATTTCCATATACTGTAGTTATACAGTTCCAGACTAGTCCTTTTTTTAGGTACTTGTCCCCTTTTCTCTGTTCTACTTTGGTAAGGATCCTCAAAGCATTGATACAGACCAGTACAACAGTCCTATAATGTAATTTTTGAAACCCTGTCCTCACTTTCACTACATTTTATTGGATACTACAACCTTATTGTGCACCTTGTACATGTAAAATCTGCTTGGGTCCTGATCATTGGAAAACAAAATAATAGGAACTAAGAAATTATTTAGAGAATTAAATAGACTACAGTCTAAAATAGTGTTAACTACAAAGTGCATCTGTGTACTAAGTGGAACTGATAAAAATAGACAGCGTTTGTGGAAACCAAAAGATGAACCTAATAAAGTGAGTGTATATTAGAGGTAAACACCTGGGCTACACTAATAAAGAGATGGTGGTTTTTGGTCATGACCACATTTAAGGAACAAGTCAGACTTTGTTCGTATAGGAAATGTGATTATTCCTTGTTGTAGGTTGCGATTAAATTGTGTTTCAAACATGAGACTGAGTTTGACTCCATGTGATTCATAGTGTGGTGTAATTCATCCAACATATAATGCAGAACTATAGAACATATTTAATCAGGTTTTTAGATCTGAAATTATGACAATAGACATACCATACATACAAGCTTATAAAGCTGATTTAATTCAATGGGTTATTGTAAAATGTGTGGTGTATATGTAAACAAAAATTGGACCTCTCAGAGGATTTATGAAGCATTCGGACCTCTTTGTATTTTTTATTTCCCCCTGTATTTATATTATTTATATGGTCTGCTCTTTAATTACCCCATATCAAATGTTTTAAAACGCATATTTATTGTTTTGTTTTCATTAAAAAAGGGTTTGAATATCTTTTAGCTGGCACGTTCAATTTCGGTTAGGTGCGTAATGTTTCCTTTAAAGCTCTTTTAGCTCTTGGTGAAATGTCCGTAAAGCTATTGAAATGCCTGTGATCACCATTCTGCCAGGAGGTAAACTAACTATTCAGATATCTAGCTTCATTAGTTTGCAGAAGTGATTATTGCAACTCAAAAATACTAACTTACGTTATCTGTTTTTGGGTATTATTGGGCATTATTAAGTTCCTTTTGTTTCCTTACTGGATTTACATACTGATTTATCACAATAGTACAACAAAAAAGCAATAAAATTATTTAAATATTCCTTAAAATCTGAATCTTAGTTTTTCATAATAATTGATTATTCAAATTTTACTATACTCCACTAAGCAACACAGTGCTATTAGTTTTGTTTTTACTCTCTTTTACTTACTTTCTATATCTCTGTCAGGTACATTCCACCGGAGCAGGCCAAAGTGGTCGCCACAGTTCATGCCTCCATGTCCGGTTCCTCAGCGAGCAGCACAAGCAGCACTCCTGAAGTGAGGCCTCTCAAAACTCTGCTAGGAGAGTCAGCGCCTGCGTTGCACCTCAGCAGAAATACCCCCAGTCAGGTACTAAATCCCCACCATAGAAAAGAAAGCCAGCTATTGTGAAATGGGTTCATGACTAGAACTTCACCTATACTTTATAAAGTTTTTTAAAAATGGACATGTTTGTTACTGTGGAAAGTGCAGAGAGAATAATGGGAACAGCTCAATATTTGTTTATCTTTATAGGCCTATTCCATGACGTGAGCTAACTCAGTAAGTTGGGCTTATTAAGATGAGTCTGGCTTATTCTGCTCAAATTCAGATCCACGAAATGCATATACATGTGAACAGACCTGCTCAGTACCAGGTTATAGTTGCCGCTTAGCTGGGGGGGGGGGGGGGGGGGGGGGGGGGGGGGGGGGGGGGGGGGGGGGGGGGGGGGGGGGGGGGGGGGGGGGGGGGGGGGGGGGGGGGGGGGGGGGGGGGGTTTTTTTTTTTTTTTTTTTTTTTTTTTTTTTTTTTTTTTTTTTTTTTTTTTTTTTTTTTTGGTAAAAAATTTTTTTTTTACTTCTCAGAATTAACTTGGGTACTGCTGGGGAAAGTGTTTGTTCTTGCTTTACCCCTCTTAGCTTAATGATAAACTTATATGTATATAGATGGCCCCTTACTTAGGCTTTTGTTGTTTTTAATTCGTAGATTATTCATCTTATTCCTGTTAATGTGTTGCCTAATATATCCCAATCTTTAGTCACGTGTCCTGTATGTAGTTGCAAAATTTTGACATAAATATTGTATAAATTGTACACGACTTAAGAAAGAGGGCGAGAGAAGCATGTAAACCACATGAAAGTAATTGTTCTGTACATAATTATTAGTGAATAAATTTAATTAAATTCAAATTATATTAAAAAATGAAAATTAAGTTAATTAGATTCAAATGTTTTGGTTCATAGAAATTGCTTGCTGTCCTAGTTCCTAGTAAGCACAACTGCTGTTTCCCATTAAATTTAAATTTCTGCATTATTTTGTTGGTTGCTTTTCTTCCACTCAGTCTCCTGTGGCCTCACGGACTCAGTTGCCCCCGCCTGACAGGAAGTTTGATCTCCTTGGAGAGCTGGGTGGAGACATTTTTGCCCCATCTTCCTCACAATCTGCTGGCAATGCCAACTTTGCCAACTTCGCCCAATTTAATAGTCACCCAGGTAAAATCGCTCTATCTTAGACATGCACTCAATTAATACATTTTATTTGCATTCAGTAACTCTATTACACTGGTCTTTTGTAATGTTTTATACACTGGTCTTTTATATATTTATTATGAGCTGGTGGCAAACAATGGCAAAGAAATAATAATAAAAAAAAAATTTACCTTTAAACAGGTCTTGGATTACTGCATTCTTCTGTGTGTTTGTCTGTCATCTGTGTGTGTGTCTGTCATCTGTGTGTGTCTGTCTGTCCTCTGTCTGTGTGTGTGTATGTCTGTGTCTCTGTCGTCTGTCTGTCTCTGTCGTCTGTCTGTCTGTCGTCTGTCTGTCTGTCTCTGTTGTCTGTCTGTCTGTGTCTGTCTGTCTGTCTCTGTTGTCTGTCTGTCTGTCTGTGTGTGTCTCTGTTGTCTGTTTGTCTGTGTGTGACTGTCGTCTGTGTGTCTGTCTGTGTGTCTGTCTGTCGTCTGTCTGTCTGTGTGTGTGTCTGTCTGTCTGTGTGTCTGTCTGTCTGTGTGTGTGTCTGTCGCCTGTGTGTGTCTGTCGCCTGTGTGTGTCTGTCTGTCTGTGTGTCTCTGTCGTCTGTCTGTCTGTCTGTCTGTCTGTGTCTCTCGTCTCTCTGGGTTTGTGTCGGTTTGGGTCTATGCCGCTGTGAGTCCGTCTGTATGTGTGCGCCTGCATGTCGGTGTAAGTCTTGGGGTGTGCCTGCTGTTGGGGGGGTGGGGGGGCTTTGGTATTTTGGTTGGTGTTGATGTGCTTAGTGTTTGACTATTAATCTCAATTTAGTGTTTATTTCTTTATTTGTTCACTGCAACACTATTAATCCCCAGGGGAAATTGCAGGAGTTACAGATGCCCCATTTAATAAAGTATTTTGTATCTGAACCCCTTGTATCATTCATTGTAGAATGAACATTTATTCATGAACATTGCACAATGCACACAGAACAACATTCAATCAACTTTTTGAACTAATGAGCCAATTTAGCTAATTTAGATAAATAAATAAAATATTAACAAACAAATATTGTAGTTTGTAGTGTGAAAAAAAAGTACTTATTTGAAAATCTCAAGAATTTTTTTTAATGAACTTTAAACTAGTTCAGAATTAAAAAAGTGAACTTTGAAAATAAAATGTTCACTTTGAGCACGTATGAACTGAACGTGAACTAGTTCAGAAAAGCTGTAAACTGGAACAACACTGCCTGTAAGCCAGCGTCAGTTAATGCTAGCGATATATAGTGTTAGCTAGCCAGTTTAACAAAATCGCCCTAATTATACAAACAGTAAACACTGTATATGTTACAAATAGCATCCCGAAACATTATTATAGCGTTAGCTAGCGCTAATTAGTATTAGTTAGTATTAGATCAAATGACGAATATCTAAAAATGCCAAAGATCGGCCGGCCGATCAATCGGTCGATCATTACCCTCAACCCTCAATTGCTCTGGGGGGGGGGGTCCTTTGGGGGGCTCTGTATTCTGACCACATCAAACTTGGATGATAAATTTGCTTTGGGGGATACCTGTACGGGTTCAGTTGTGTGTCTTTCATGATTCATCTTCATGTTTTTGTTTTCATTATTATTCTGAATGTTGTTTACACCCTTAACCTGTGATATTTATCACTCATTCATCCCATCTTTTGTTTATGGTGTTTAGCAGCACAGAATGCTAACACCAATGCAGACTTTGCAAATTTTGATGCATTTGGAAGCTCTGCAGCTGATGCAACACAGAACGCTGCCTTTCCATCAACTCAGCAAACACCATTTCAACCAACACAAACAGGTATCTTTCTCCTGCACACTCCCTCACATCACACACACACACACATGCACTCACACTTCATCCAAACACCATTTCAACTAGAACAAACATGTTCTACACACAATCTAATAAGAAACTCCGTTTGGTTTGTCTGCTTCTCAATCTATTAAATATTTGACATGATTTTTATTTATCATATTGCCTGTCTTTTCTTCTTTGTTCTTCATTCACCCTTTTTGTTTATTCAACCTTTTGCCTTTTATAATTATTTTCCTCATTTTCTTTTCATTTCTTTGGGCTTTTTTTGTTGTTGTTGCTTGTGTTTGTGCCAGCATTTTCTGCTCTTCCATCCAGTCGCAGTGTGGGAGATTTCCCCTCAGTACTGGCCACCTACAGTAAGTCGTGTGATTGTGTGTGTATGCTTCTTTCTTTTTCTTCTTTTCTAATTTCATCCTCTGCACTCTTTTGAGTTTTTGTGATTGAGTTTATACGTACATATTTTGTGCAACAGTAGATTGTTTCAAATCCCTTTCTCAGAAGTCATTGAAGAGTAAAGTATGTCTTTGACTCCATTTGCACCAATGTTTTTAAATATTGCTCAGTTTTTTCATCAATTAGCCAGTCTGGTTTTATGTTTGGTTTAAGGTAAATTTTTGACTTACATTTTCATCTTTGGTGGCACGGTGGCTTAGTGGTTAGCACATTTGCCTCTCAGCACTAGGGATTCTTGGTTCGAATCCTTATCTGGGTGGAGTTTCCATGTTCTCCCCGTGTCCGCGTGGGTTTCCTCCGGGTTCTCCGGTTTCCTTCCACAGTCCAAAAACATGGATCAAGTCAATTGAGTTCTCCAAATTCCCCCATGTAGAGTGTGTCTGTGTGTGTGTCTGTGTAAGTGAGTGTGTGCCCAGCGATAGATTGGCACCCTGTCCTGGGTGTATCTGCCCAGTGCCCAAAACGTTCTCCCCTGGATGGGCATGGGGAACCCCACCGCAACCCTAATAGAGGAGCGGAAGATAATGAATGAATGAATTTTCATCTTTCAATATTTCAATTTATTGATTTATTGTCATTTAGTCTAAAAAATGGGATTTCTAAAAAACAGAAATTTGTTGGTTTATTGGAATCATTATTACAGATAACAGATTTTTAATGATATAATGATGGTTTTTAGAAACTTTCTATCACTTAACCAACTATTTTAAAGCATAAATTAAATAGATTACAAAATTTAATTGTCTTCAATGAACGTTTAAAATGTGGGCAAATAAAAAATAAAAATTATAGTAACACTGATCTGGGTGGATAATGTGTTAAAAAGATTGAGTTTAAATGCAATATACACAAAATAATTTGCAAACAAGGATAGATTGCAGTTTAAAAAAATAAGTCTTTCAGCAGCTACAGTTAATCCATTCATCCATTATTTTCTGCTTAATCCTGTACTGGGAGGGGGGGTAATGACGGGTGCAGTCAGGGCTGTACCTTTTTAATTTATTTTTTCCATTGTGAAAAACATACAATACAATACCATACAAATTATCCTTTCCATTTTATATATATATATATATATATATATATATATATATATATATATATATATATATATATTAATATAGACACCAAATTACATAAATAAATAAAAACATAAAAAACAAAGTGCTGTGTAATAAATCCCAAGAAAATCCTAAATATTGCAATCAAAGGGAAATGTTAGATTTACGCCAAAAACCGTAAGACATCACTTTTTAATATAAACATGAAATTGGTTTTGCCCTACTTTCTGTAAAATAAAGGTTCAAGAAAATGCAAATTGCGATTTTTTTTTTTTTTTTTTTTTTTTTTTTTTTTTTTTTTAAGCAACTTTCAAAAATATATATGAACATGTTTGTAGTTGTAGTAGGATTTTAACATTTTTAAAAAATGGGGGGATTTTCAAAATCTTTGACCTATTAATTTTTTTAAAGAAAGATCGATAAGGCTGTGTAAATTTTTGTTAAACATGTTTTGAATAGGGCTTAGTGGCTTAGTGGTTAGCACGTTCGCCTCTCAGCGCTTGGGATTCCTGGTTCGAATCTCAATATGGGTAGAGTTTCCATGTTCTCCCCGTGTCCTTGTGGGTTTTCTCCTGTTTCCTTCCACAGTCCCAAAAAATGGAGTCAAGGTAAATTGAATGCTCTAATTTGCCCCATATAGTGTGTGTATGTGTAAGTGAGTGTGCCAAGCGATAGATTGGCACCCTGTCCTTGGTGTATCTGCCCAGCACCTGAAACATTCTCTCCTGTGTGGGCATGGAGAACCACCCACCCACCCACCCCTTGTGACCCTATTAGAGGATTAAGAGGAAGATAATGAAAAAATGTTCTTAATATTTTTATTTCTTTTGGTCTTTAATATTTTTTTACTATAAAAATGCTGACGCATACTCATCCTATTTTCTGTTTATTTAAACTTATTTATTTGTTATCACAGGTGGTTCAGCAGGACTGGCCAATACTAACTTTGCAAATTTTGACAACTTCCCCAAGTCCTGCAGTGCCGACTTCGCCTCTTATGGCTCTGGTCAGGCTAACTGCTCTGGGGGTGGAGCTAAAGCCGACGCTGGGGCAGTACCTGCTGATCGCTACGCTGCACTTGCAGACCTGGACAATATTTTCAGCTCTGGAAAAACGGAA
This sequence comes from Corydoras maculifer, assembly GCA_019802435.1. NCBI lineage: Eukaryota > Metazoa > Chordata > Actinopteri > Siluriformes > Callichthyidae > Corydoras > Corydoras maculifer. The sequence goes on along the minus strand of JAFMOD010001031.1, from coordinate 226,709 downwards.
CAAGGCAAGTCAAGAATTTAAACTCCCCTCAGGCTTTTTTGCTCTTAATTGTACCCCCCTACTTTTAAGTTATTTCAACAAAGGACTGGTGATGCCTGAATATTATTGGTTGTTTGGTGTGTAAATGTAATTAGTTTTTAGGTGGTTAAATGTCCCAATGCTGCACTTCGACTCGGTTCATCTCTGATCCAGAGGTGCAAAGCAGAATCTTAGGTTATGTTTCAAGTAGCGCTGTTACATTACTGCAAACAAACAAGTTGGTGCAACAAACAACCTTCTCCTAAGCAGATTTGCATTACTCTCCCTTCCCATTTCATATGTTTTCTGGCTTGTGTTCTGACACTTGAAAGTTAATGTAAAGTATTGTGTACTGTGCCTTATTCAAGGACTTTGTTCTGTAATGCTCCTTGACAATGACCAGTTTAAACCATCTTCTAAACTGACACTTCCTTCCCATCTTATAGGTTTGTCAAACTTTGAAAACAAGAATATATGAAAAGGAATGCAAAATGCTGTTGGACAGCACACTCGAAAATGTGGTGCAGCATACGATAACTGTCGACTAAGACAATTAAAATGGGTGGCAAGTTTTAAAGTTGGACCAGGTGCTGTTCATTCCTAATTAGGAAAGGGTCCAGATTAATCACACTGGTGCAGTTGAGCATTGTTCAGTTCCTGATAGAAATACAAATGATCCTGGCTAGGTTTGACTCATCCAAATGTGCCAAAGGAAATATCCCGCCAGACTCTGCTCTGGTTTTAAATTCTGTTGATCACTGTAATTTAAGGCATCGGCCGTGGTCAGGTTATATTTGATATCTTTCCTGGTATCTGTAGGTTCAAACTCTGCTCCTCCCTCTGCTGGTGTGGGACCACCCCCTCCTCAGGTGGCCATGTTGGGTGGGGATCGTTACGCAGCGCTGGCAGCACTGGACACTGCCTTTGGTACTGTGGTTCCTAACAACAGCTACAGCACATCCTCCAGTGCCCAGGGGTAACTAACACACATGCACACCTTGGTTTAAAAGCACTTTTTCAAAACTATTAATTCCAAACCGAATTAGTTGATTGAAATCAATTGAAATCAAAAGAAATATTGATAGTGTTGTGAAACTGTGGAATGAGGACATACTTTCTGTTAAAAGATTTTATTTTGTTTACTATGTGGTTAATGTAAAAAGCTATATTAAAGCACATTGCGTCAGTAATTATAGACAGTATGGCGAATGAAAATTGCCTAGGGGGTGGGGGGCCGCAAATCCCTGGAGTCTGCATTTGAGTAATTCAGAGCTTGTTTAGTGAAGTCAGTTCAGTGTGGATTAAAGCTGGTTGTCTAATGGTCGTTATTAAGGTCGTACTAGTGATAAAATAAGGCAATAATGCACAGCAGGGTGTTATTATTGTATTTATTGTGAATAAATCACAGAAAAGAGGTGTTGGTAGGCACAACGCATAGCGAAGTACAGTTAAAACCCTTTCCAGTGATTTATTATAATTATTATAATACTTTAATCTTTACTCTATATTTTCAAAATACACTTCAACTCTTTCACTACGTTCTAGTGATGAATGGTGATTCCACCTCACCCTGGTGTAAATTCTCACTCCGTTGAGTTCACCACTGCAAAATGGTGGAACAATCTTCCCAACTCTAGCTGGGTTCTTCCTTAAATACTGACCTGTGGTGTTCTCATTTGTAAGTCGCTTTGGATAAAAGCGTCAGCTAAATGTAAATGTAGGATACAAATATAATACTTGTTTTCATAAAAGTGATGAAGTAGATCACTTTTGCATTCTTTGCTTACACACAGAAAATTTGTCCTTCACATTTAACCCATCTGTGCAGTGAAACACACACACAACACACTAATGAAGTAAGTACATGTGCCCAGAGCGGTGGGCAGGCTTGTATAGGGTGCCTGAGGAACTATTTTTGGGTTGAGTGCCTTGCTCAAGGGCACTTAAGCCATTGTACTTGGTAGGACTGGAAATCGAACCTGGGATATTCAAGACGCAAGGCTGGTTCTTTAACCACAAACCTACAACTGCCCATTTATTCATTTATTTTCTATGGTAATACTGTGTTTTATTTCTACATTTAACAAAAATGGTAGGGGTGGGGGGGGGCGTATCAGGGGCTGGGAAGATGCATCCAGAACAGGTTGCCAATCCATCGCTGGGCACACTCACTCAGACAGACATACACTATATAGGGCAATTTAGAGCATTAAATTTACTTTGAACCCATGGTTTTGGACTGTGGAAGGAAACCAAGAACCCAGAGGAAACCCATGTGGACCCTGTTTTTCACTTGTTTTATATTAATCTGTTATTTTTTCCCTCTTACTTTTCCTTTTGTGTTTTTATATACCTTCTTAATCTATTGCCTGTTTCTTTCTTGTTCTCTGTTGTGTCTCTTTTCTGTCTCATTCTCAGAGCAGTATTTGGCAATTCTGGAGTTCCAGCAGCACAGTCTCAGCAGCAGGTGGCGCTTCCTCAGGGTTTTACAGGTTAGTTTGTTTACACTTATCTCCTTGTTTGTGTAATTGTGCTCATGTTGGTGAATGAAATGTGATAACATAGATCAGATCAGCTGTTTCGAGTTAAATGTATTAATTAATTAGTTATTAGTATATTCTTTATTTACTATTTTGTTTGCTGTTTAGCCACAAATTCAGATGCAGTGAACATGTGTTATTAGTATCTGATCGTGTAACTTAATACTGAAACAACAGACAGAACTGAGCAGTCAGCGGTCTTACGGATGATTAAATGCAGTGATTTATATTCAAGTAATGACAATTAAATTCATTGAATTTGCACTTTTTAAGCATTTAATATTCTAATATGGGTTTAACGGTTATTTATGAGATATTACTGCTGTAATGACCTGAGTTAACTAGATCAGTATGTCTGTGTGTCTCATATTTCTAAAAGAGATTTCTTAAAGACCCTCAGGGATTTTCTTTAAATTTGAACTCAAGTACATCCTGTTCTAAGAAAAGCTGCCCAAGTTCTGGTTAGGGTAGGCAGTAAATCTCGTTCATTAACTATTTAGCTAGTGTATATGTCTATTTTATCAGTACTTTTTTTTTGTTTCTTTCTAAAAATATTTTTTTATTTATTTGCTTGCCATTTACTTGCCATTCAGTGCAGTTAAATTTTTCTTTTTTACCTGATAAATGCTTACCGGAATTTATCTTCCTTTAATATCTTTTTTTTTTTTTTTTCTTTTATTGTTTCGTGGACATAACATGTTTTATCTTTAGAGTTTTTTAATCCATGGTGATGGCATTTAAATTCAATTTCAACTGTATTTAATTTTGGTTTGTATTTTTAGGCCAGTCGACGAATCCTTTTGTCTCCGCTTCCGTATCACAGGCCACTGCCGCCGTTGCCACTGCAACCAACCCATTTCAGACCAATGGAAGAGCAGCAGCAGGTGGGTTCTCACTCAGCTTTGACAGTCTGCCCCAAAAAATCCTGTGTAAAGTTTGTTACAAGGTTATAAAGCCATAAACTAAAAAAGATCATATGGCTTGTACATAAAACATCTACTGCATTGATTAGTGCATCAAGCTTGTTTCTTATTCAGTTCTGTTCTGAACTCACAGTTCTGGTAGAGAGGTATCAGTTTAAATAAAAGGTTTTCTTAAATCTGACACTGAGGTCTAATAGTTAAAAAACAATTTTTTTCCACTGACAATTTTGCTAGTATTGGATCAAGTAGCTTGAGGAAAAGAGATGTACTTCTTTTCTTTATCAGTTATTCAGGTCAGCAGAAGGCTTTGTTGAATTTGATCACTGATTATCTGGGTCAGAACCTTCTCTAAAGCAAGAGTGCCATGAGTGCCAGATCCTTTCTTTCTTGCCCGGGGGGGGTGACCATTCGTGGAATACGTTTAGTAGGAGGCAGACAAATGGAGTTGAAGTGGCCCGCTTTAATCAATCCGCTGGTCAGGACGTGCCCTAGAATTTCTTGGGTATTTCTTTCTCATTATCGACTCAAGATCCTTAGAAAGTGGTAGCTGAGGGTCAATTGGTAACTTTCTAACCTCAAATGTCTGCTTGAGTATACCGTTTCCATAGCCCTGGTGCAAAGTTGCTGAAGTTTCATGGCATAAGGCGGGGGTGAGCAGGGAGTAGGAAAAATGAAACTCTTCATTCTCAATATGGATAAGTTAACGGTCAAACAGAATTTTATGGATTTAGATAAGACTAATTGACATGGACTGAATATACAAGCAGTGATGATTGGCAACAGATCATTCTTTTTGAATCTTTCCTTTTTTTTTCCCTTTTTTTTTTTTTAACGTGATCACCTTTTTTGTGCATTGCTGGCACAGTTAAGAATGTTAAATAGTTATTTTCTCAGTACCTTTGAATTTGTGGGCTCTAAATGCAAAGTTGCATTCCTTCTTGAACAGGAGCAGGGGTGTGATCTCACTCAAGAGCTTATATAGATAGAAGAGGCTGAAATTGAGGCTTAACTACGAGGCAAGAAAAGACTTTTAGAACTAATACATACATCACCATCGACCGGTGTCTGCCCCCTAATTTAAGATGTTTAAAATGACTGAAGTATTGGCGTATACATAAAAGTAATACAAGTTTATTTCTAAGCATATTTTAGGATACCCAAGAACTTAACAGAAACATGAAGAAAATAAATTTAAAGGAAAAATAGAATAACAGCAAATATATTATTAAAGTAAAAGTTAAAGATAAGAGAATACAATTAGTAAACCAAAAACCAATATAAGCAAACTACAAAATTGTAAAAGCAAATGTAAAACGGTATGTTTTTAAAGTAACTAGAAATGTGGTTGTGCGGAGGTACAGTGGGATGGAGTTCCACAACTTTTGACCAACGACACTAAATGCTTTTTCACCATACGTGTGTAGATTTGCAGGACAAATGGGCAGAAGATGTGAAGTAGCAGGCCGCAATAAGTGTGATGGGCAGGATGTAGTGAGCAAAACAAAGATATGGAGGGGCCAAAACGTGCAGGGATTTAAAAACCAAAAGCAATATTTTGGTGCGTGTAAGAACTTAAAAAAATATATTTAAAAATAACTTATTGAACAGGTACCCTCACCCATTCTCCTGCTAGGCAACTTTAAGAGCCATAGCCTTTTTGTGGGGCAGTGTCAGTACTAACACCAAAATCAGAATAAAATGAATAACACCCATTCTGGACTGTACCATCAGGAGCAGGATGTCCTCCAGGGTGAAGTACTGTCTGGTAGTATCTTCAATATTAAATTCAATGGCACTGCCCAAATTCTGCACCCCAATGTCATGAATTACCAGTATTTGAATAGCCTCAGTAGTAGATTTTGATATATGGCTTATATTAAATAAACTCTACAGATATCTATAAATAAAATTCAGTTAAATGTTTGTAATTTACGCACCATGAGGTCACTACACCAGAGTCCAGTTTCTGTTTGCTGTTGAAAAGTCAGCTGTTTTTGGGCTGTGACTAGACTCCAGGTTTACCTTCAAAATCCATATCTAGTTCCTTATCAAACGGTGCCTGAACTCCGATAAGATGAAACTGGTGTTTTATGCTTTTGCATCAGTCAGGATGGAAAGCCTCCTTAGTGTAGTCACAGTCTTAACCTGGACATTTTCTAATTGGCTGGTTTAGTTATAGTTACCATATATAGATTTTAATGCATATTTTCTCTTTAAAGAATTGAACATTTTAAGGTTTTCATGTCTTAAGTGTTTAAAAAAAAAAAACAAACAAAAAAAACAATAATTTATTTCAGTTTTCTTTTAATTTTAATTGAAGCTTAATAAATTAATGTTATTGGAAAGCTCTTTCCTGAGCTATGAGCCATGTAAACTCTTTAAACTCTGACTCTGTCTTAAAACTGCCCCTAAAAATTATTGTAATTATTGTACTGCTTAAATGCAGCTAATGTATATGTTGAGTGTTTACATTGTTTTACACAATCTGCAGAAATATAAAACATTTATTTATTTGTTATTTTTTTAACCATGCGGTACAGACCTGTCAAGAGTTTTCCAGGGGCAGGTCTTCTCTGCAACACAATGTGGTATGCTCTTTTTCTTTCCCAGTGTGCCTTATGTTTCATGTTTTTGCCTTGGTGTGAAACTAACCCTCACTGATTTAATATTTTGTCTCAGTTAGTCCTGTTGTCTTGTTATGTATGCCAACATCCAACAGTGTCAAGTTCAGCCTTTTTTTTTTTTCTTTTTTCTTTCCCCTTAACAGAAACAGAATGGTGTCACCTGGAGATCATTGTTTTGAATCTTGTTTATAAGAAAATTTTTTATAATTTTTCGTCATGTGTCTCAAGTAACATAAGGGCTTTTTTTTATTATGTTTACTGATTGGCGCAGTTGTGTGTAAATGTGAGTTAGCTGATTAGTGGGAAGTTGACACGACTAAAAATTACTGATCAGAAGGGTGTGAAATAAATTAAAGGCCAGTTTTCCACCAACCCCTGCAGCCAGTTTCAGTTTCTGCCGTTTTGTGTGCTTACAACGTACAGACTGATTGATTTATTTAATTATTTTTTAAATATTGTTTTCCTGAATGCTCGAACACACATTTCTTCAGATCATTGGTTTCCAGTCTCTGAGTTGACTGAAGTATGGGCGTAGCTCATGATTAATAAAAAAATGATTAGGGGTCACCTTTTTTTTATGAAATATTTTATTTTTATTTTTTTTTCTTCTGGTCAGTTCTGTGCTATAATTAATCTTTTAAGGTTTTTTTTATTTTATTTTATTTTTTTACAGATTTCTTAGTTCTTTAAAATGACTTTGTTAGCGACAGCCGGTATTTAAAGGAATTTGAAATTAGACACCTGACTATTTCCTTAGTCAAATGACCGTTTTCAATGGGATTCCACATTTTTACAGGAAAATGTAGTGATCCAATTTAAGGAAGTATTGTCATCAGTTCTACATTTATAGGGGTTGGGGTGTTGTAAAGGATTGAGGACCAGAGAGACCGGAGTTCACAAGCCCACACCAACAAGTTTAAATGTACAGCACAAATGTACAGTTTCACTGTGCGCTCGCTTCCAAATCTTTCTCCCCATGGTATGCGATGTTCCGTGCTTTAAAGAATGCACACACTCATTAGACGGAACCACGTACGGTGTGATAATTTTCCATAATCAAAGTCCATTACAACTGGCTCCACCTACTCCCGCAGCACCACGTCACTCGTGCAACACTCCAAAGTCCCGCTTCTGTCGTCCATATATTTTAACATGCGTGCTAACATGCATATAATACCTACTCCTAAGCTGCGGGTCACGTTACCTCATTATTTTCTTCCAAGTTCCCTTATACATTTCTTCAGCTCATTTGCTTTCCAGTCTCAGAGATACATGGCTTATTATTGCTAAATAGATTATTAGGGATCACATTTTATTTAAGATTTGTCCCTCTTACTTTCCGCTCTACTGGTCAGTTCTGTGCTATGACTCATCTGGTGCGCTAATATATCTCCCTGATCGACGCCATCGTCTCCGCCTCTCCTTCCCCAGCACCATCGCACTACCGTCAAACAAGTATTTTAAAAACTGCCAGCCTCGTGGGGTTTTCTGGCAGCAGTTTGTAGCCATAGCAAGAAGCTATTTTCTCGTCATTGGCAAGAATTTGTAAATTGAATGCAGTCATGACGTCCAGCTCTTCTGAAGACCAGTGAAGATACAACAGGCCAGTAGATGGGTATCCTAATAAAATGTCAATTTCATACATGTTCACTTTTGACCTTTTTGGTCTACCGTTAAGAATTGTGTATTGAGGCTAGTCATAGTATGTAATATTTTTATTTCCCTCTATAGTGTAGACACACAGACTGAGAACCACTGCTCTGAAACAACACCATGTGTATAATACCACGTGTTCCTTACTATTTCCACTAGAAAACCCATTCTTTCCAGGCTGGTTGTTTACACTGTGCACATCTGGTTGCTAAACACACCAGATTTGGATTAAGATTGGGGACATGGTGATAAGAACCTGAGAAAGTAGATTTAATCCCTTTTAAACAGCCTGTAATATCAGTGTATGTGATGTAACACTGGGCTGTTGGTGCAGGTACTTGAATATATTTAACATTTAAGTCACTGGTGTTGAGCTGTTTTTAAGCAGAACATGTGTTTTTGTTTTTGTTTTTTTTCTTTTTTTTGCAGCATCATTTGGTCTGGGCTCTATGAGCATGCCTGCTGGCTTTGGCAACGCAGCTGCTTATAACATCCCTACAAGCTTTAGCGGAAACCTCCAGCAGCAAGCCTTCCCTGGCCAGAGCTTCCCCCCACCACAAGTATACCCTCAGCAACAAAATGGTATTGACCTTAAATGCGTGATCAGTCAGTCCAATGACCTATATGAACTTTGGTTGGATATGTAAGTTTTTTTTTTTTTGCTCCGATAATAGGTGGAGGTTTCGGGGCATTTGTTCAGGGTAAGGCTGTTCCCCCATTTGGGCCAAACATGGCTGCGCCTGGAGTCACCAGTAACCCATTTTTGGTTTGTTAACATGCTTTTTTTTTTTTTACAATTTTCAACTTCATAGAAGTAAAATGTGCAGACTTTTTGGGTGTCCTTCACTCTTTGTCTTTTGCTCTTTGTTTTTAGGCCGGCGCTCCAGCACCCCAGTATCCTGCTGGAAATTCTTCCACCAACCCTTTCTTATAGCGCATAGGCAGAAGACGCTCAGTCACACCTCTTGCACTGTTTTGTTTTTTCAAGTGATTTTAAACCTGGTTCTACAAACTTTTTTTTATCAAGTTCCTTCGAACTAAAATGTTGCACTCGCTGAAAATGGCAACCCTTCAAAACTGGCACACTTTTAAAAACAAAGCTTTGCTGTGAGTGGTTGTGTGTGGATGTGTGTGTGTGTGATTGCTGTGTGTTGGGCTATGGGTGGATGGGGGGCTGGAGTGCCGCCTTCCGCTGCCGAATCTGTGAAATTTCCAGGCCTGGAAAGAAACGTCCGTTTTTAAATTTAATTTATTTCAGATGTCCTCTTGCATTTTAATGCTGCAATCCTGTACATATCTATTTTCTCAGAAAAGCCAGATGTTTAGCTTTATATGTGCATATCAGTATTTGTACCTCCATTTCACATGTATGCATAAAACGACCGTGCGGTGAAAAGATGCTGGAGCTCACCTGCCGATTGGCTGTTCACTTGAAAGACCACCAGAGAGAGACTCTACCAAAGAAGAGCAGCTGTGCAGTTTGCTGTTATTTTTTTTTTTCTTCTTAAAAAAAACCTGGAATAATTTTTTTTTTTCATGTCTTTATTCTTGGTTAAGAGACTGCTTATGGATTCAGACCAGGTGCTAAAGTGAGACACCGAATTCAAACCATTTCACTTGAATGTTACAGGCATATATGGGCCTTTCAGTGCTGAGTGCTGGTTTGTGGAGAGGGCAGCAAGTCGTAAGTAACTTCATGTGCAAAACCAAATCAGAACCATTTTTTAAAGTTCCACTTAGCATATAGCCTGTCACTGTTTATTAAAATAAACCAATAATGTCTACATTAATGCATGGTTTGAAAACTGGCTTCTACAGTCTTTGGCCACTTTGTTAGGTACCCCTTATTTGTACGTTACACTCCTCCATTTATAAGTTTTACTTTCCGAATACACTTCCTAAATAAAGTTAAGGAAATCCTTGATCGTTACAATATAACACAAAGTCTTTTACGCTTCAGCGGAATTAATCAGACCAGTGATGCAATGTCAAGACAATCCCACAAAGACGATAGGTTTGCAAGAGGTAGTCAATCAATTACTCCTGGTTGATTTGGCTGTAGTTTTCTTTAGCCCTTTCAGTTGGCACAGAATGTTTCCCAAGAATGTTTCTGACCAGGCCACAGATTGTTAAACAAGGAAAGCGGGACCAGGTTGGATCTGCGTTTGCTTCTTTTATAGGAGGATCAGTGAGAGGACTGAAGGAGCCCTACTAAGAGACCTTCAGTGGTCAACTTGTGTAATATCTGAACAAACTCCGAAAACGACATCCTCTAGTCAAGCGAAGTAGGTCTCAAACTCTTCAGACCACGTACCATCCATTATCAAATCAAAACTTCCAATTACCACTTATGTTTTACGTCACAGGATGATACATGGCATATCCATTGGGTGTGAGTATATTAAAGCAATAAGGTATGAGAGGGCGTGCATGAGTGTGAATAAATCAGAGGAAAGAGGTGTTACACCGTAACCTTCCCTTAATACAGTCACAATAAGACAACCTGGGCGACACAGTGGCTTAGTGGTTTGCTAGTTCGCCTCTTAGTGCTGGGAATCTAGATTCGGATCCTAAACTTGGTGTTTCCATGTTCTCCCCGTGTCCGTGTGGGTCTCCTCCAGGTTCTCCGGTTTCCTCCCACAGTCCAAAAACATGAATTCAAGGTAAATTGACTGCTTTGAATTGCCTCATATAGGGTGTCTGTGTTAGTTTGCCTCACAATAGATTGGGGTCCGAAACGTTCTCAACTGGATAGGCCTGGGGAAAGCAAGGTTTGATTCATAAATGCGTTTATTGAAAAAAACACTATGTACTTTAGTCTGGATTTTAAAACCAACACTGCAAATTTGTCCAGTTTTTTAATGATCAAATACTGCCATGTAGTGGACAAATTACAGAATGCTTTTATGAAATACATCAAGGAAGATAATGTATTGTATAGCCATACCACTATCTGACGTACCACAGATGAGATACCACTACTCTAGTGGAACCGTTACTAACAGCCCAACACCATGTAGCTTGATTGGATGAAAAAAAAAATGAATTGAATTGGTAAGTTCCCCCTAATTTTTTATTTTTATTTTTTTTAACGGATGAGAGCAAGTTCACATTGAGCATGTAGGAACATGTCATCTGTGGATCATGCCGTCTGCAACATCATCCAGCATGATGCCTTGATGTACCAAAATGAAACCTTCAGAGCCATTGGATAAAGCGGAAGATGATGGATGGATGGAACCTGACTTTGGAACAACACGTATCCCAACACAGTTTGAGATAGAACACAGGGTTACATACAGCTTTCCCCGAGGAATGAGAATTAAGGGTCTTGCCCAAGGACCCACATTGGTAACTTTAGTGGACCTGAGATTCGAACCTACAACCTTCAGATTGACAGCCCAACACCCTAACCATTGAGTTACCACACCCTGGATGATGACATTGATGCCATTGATTAGGCTTCCGGTCCCCAAATCTGAATCCAGTAGGTAATTAATGTCTCGTTGCATCCAATGCCACCAACTTAAAGATCACACCACAAACTCACAGATATTCCCAGGTCTGGAAGGACATCCCCAGGACACTATTTGCTGTCTCATCAGAAACACAGCAAGAAATTATCAAGAGTGCATGCAAGCGTGTGACTTTGTGTTATGATGTGATGATTAAGTGTTCTGTTCACTTCTTTGAGGTGTAGGTGCCCTTGGTAGTTCTACAGTTATAACTGTAATCCTTCTGAATCTTTACCGTTTTTTTTTTTTTTTTTTTTGTCAGGGACCACGCATATTAACATTTAAATTGCATTTTAACGTAAATACACTAGAATTAGCTAGATGGCTAATTTCCATCTGTGGTCCTTGGGCTTGTTATGAACACAAATTACACTAACCATAAACACAACACGTAACACAACATATAATAAGAGTATGAAAAAAGTATGGTTACTGGTTTGGTTCATCTTAAGTTTATTTTTAAAGATTTTGAAAACTGTACTTTTACAAATAGTAAAATATATACTGTTTCAAAACTGGGTGGCTGTAATTGAAACCTGCCTTACTATTTTTCTCGTTTTTATTCTCGTTTAATGCCACGGTACTCTTTGTGTGGTGAATGATGCTCAGCACTGCACTGATACCACCATGGAAAAAGCGTCTTTGTGCTGGAATAAGTAAATAAGACACAGCAAATAAGTCTCAGCAATATTATTAGATGCATCCTTATTGTTTTATATTGCAGATGGCAAATCTGGAACGTTAGCTCAACTGTTAATAAGCAGTTCGTCACAGGCCGCCTACAGGATGCTGGTTAGGCACTTTGATCCAGCTGTGATGCTAAGGTGATTAAAAACTCTCAGCATCACTTGATCTGATTCACTCCAACATGTGCAGCATGCCAACACACCGCCGTGATATCACTTTCATTTCAGAGCTGAGAGTTATTCACCACTCAAATGGTACTTGCTGTGAAATTGAAGGATTCAAGGAGACTTAATTGTTATTTGCATCACATGTGATACATGAAACAAAACGAAATTGTGGCTCACGGACCCCATTCCATCCTAAGCAATTTCTATCAAAAGGAAAATAAAAAATAAAATATCTGATGAAGAATAATATATAAAATATAGCAGCAGTCCATCCATTCATTCATTGAGGGGGGGGGGGTTCCCCATGCCCATACAGGGGTGGCTTAGTGATAAGCATGTTCGCCTCTTAGCACTAGGGATTCCCGGTTCGAATCCCCATCTGGATGGAGTTTCCATGTTCTACCCGTGTCTGCGTGGGTTTCCTCCGGGTTCTCTGGTTTCCTCCCACAGTCCAAAAACATGGATCAAGTCAATTGAATTCTCCAAATTGCCCCATATAGAGTGTGTCTGTGTGAGTGAGTGTGTGCCCAGTGATATATTGGGCCCTGTCCTGGGTCTATCTGCCCAGCGCCCAAAACGTTCTCTTCTGGATGGGCATGGGGAACCCCCTCCCCCGCGACCCTTACAGAGGATAAAGCGGAAGATAATGGTTGGATGGAATAGACTTAATCCATGTTTTTGGACTGTGGGAGGAAACTGGAGAACCCAGAGGAAACCCACGTGGACACGGGGAGAACATGGAACCTCCACCCAAATTGGGATTCGAACCGGGAATCCCTAGCGCTGAGAGGTGTACGTGCTAACCACTAAGCCACCGTGCCGCCAATTTAGCAGCAGTATAATTTATAAATGGAGTATGGTTGCTAAGTGGTTAGGGTGTTGGGCTATTAATCAGCATCTTGTGGGTTCAAATCTCAGGTCCACTGAAGTTTCCTCTGTGGGTCCCTGAGCAAGACCCTTAACCCTCGTTGCTCCAGGGATGATGTGTCCAACCCTATACTCGATTTGTAAGGCACTTTGTATAAAAGCGTTGGCTAAATGACCAAATGTAAATGTAATAAATATGAAATATAGCAGCAAAGTAAACTAAGATATATGGAGTTTCATCTCAGAAACTCGGGCGGCACGGTGGCTTAGTGATTAGCACGTTCGCCTCTCAGCACTAGGGATTCCCGGTTCGAAACCCCATCTGGGTGGAGTTTCCATGTTCTCCCCGTGTCCACGTGGGTTTCCTCCGGGTTCTCCGGTTTCCTCCCACAGTCCAAAAACATGGTCAAGTTAATTAAATTCTCAAAATTGCCCCATATAGAGTGTGTCTGTGTGAGTGAGTGTGTGTCCAGTGATAGATTGGCGCCCTGTCCTGGGTCTATCTGCCCAGCGCCCGAGACGTTCTCCCCTAGATGGGCATGAGGAACCCCACCGCGACCCTAATAGAGGATAAGAGGGAGATAATGAATGAAAAAGGATCTCAGAAACTATATTTTAGCAGCAGTTATATGTAAAGGAGATAATGAGAATGTGTCTGTTTGGCATGGTGGAGTCTTACCACTTCTGGAATGAAGCTATTTCTCAGTCTTGTTGTTTTGCACTTAATCATCTGCAACCTCCTGTCTGAGGGGAGCGGAACAAATAGTAAGATGGGGGAGGCCCTTTTCCTGCATCTGGAGGTGTAGATGTCAGTGGTGGTGGGGAGGCAGGTACCGACAGTCCTTTGTGCAGCCTACACGACCTTCTATAGAGCTTTCCTTCTGTGCCACACGTTGAAGCTGGAGCACAGGATACAATTCACCCCACATCTGTAAAAGGAGGAGAGGACTGAGCTCCCGAGGATGGGAGTAAAGCCGCTAATGTTCCTTCCTGACTAAACTGGAAGTGTTGTGCTGGGTGAGGTTGTACCTGTACCTGTAGTACCTGTAGCTGGAGACCACCTCCACCACGTATTTTGTTTTCTTTATATTGATGCAGGGGTTGTTTGTTCTGCAGGTGTTCTAACTTCTGCCTGTAGTTTGTATCCAACCACTGCTGCAAATATCACGATATGACAGCTCGGATGGATAGGTGAGCAGTCATATTTCAGCATTGTGAACAGGCGGGGGTGGCGGCATGGTGGCTTAGTGGTTAGCACGTTCGCCTCTCAGCACTAGGGATTCCCGGTTCGAATCCCCATCTGGGTGGAGTTTCCATGTTCTCCCCGTGTCCGCGTGGGTTTCCTCCGGGTTCTCCGGTTTCTTTCCACAGTCCAAAAACATGGATCAAGTCAATTGAGTTCTCCAAATTGCCCCATATAGAGTGTGTCTGTGTGAGTGAGTGTGTGTCCAGTGATAGATTGGCGTCCTGTCCTAGGTGTATCTGCCCAGCGCCCGAAACGTTCTCCCCTGGATGGGCATGGGGAACCCCACCGCGACCCTAATAGAGGATAAAGCGGGTGATAATGAATGAATGAATGAACAGGTGGGGGATCAACACACAGCCACTGCTGAGGATTATGGTGAAGGTAAGAAATGAATAAGAGAAAAATAAAAGAATATAATCCTTGCGTCTTCTGTATTAAAATCAGAGTCCAAAGGATCTATTAGAGCAGGGGTGCTCAATACGGCGATCGTAGGGGTGTCAGGTAGATCGTGATGGAGGTTTGAGAAAAAAAGCATTTATCACGTATCAGCACTTTTTTTACAGCACAGTATCAGAAGCGCTTATATACACACATTCACACACAATGTGATTCATTCTGAATCTGAATCTCTATCATTCTGCAAGCGATGAATCTGCCCCCCACCCGCCACGTCCCTCTCGCTGTTCCCAAAACCGATATGTGGCCACGCCTCTGAGCCTAAATCATCTCTGAGCCTCGAGAATCATCTCCATTAGATAGTTTCTGTTTGTGTTATTACACTTAATTTTACTGACAAGACGAGTGAAGCTCAAAAAGAACTAAAATGTTCCACTTTCATTCAGAGTGGGGGGGGGGGGATATTTTTTTGCAATGTAAAACTAAAAATGCATTTGCTTTGATTAATGTTTATGTTCTGTTTGGGGGACACAGTGGCTTAGTGGTTAGCATGTTCTCCTCTCAGCGCTAGGGATTCCCAGTTCGAATCCCAATCTGGGTGGAGTTTCCATGTTCTCCCCGTGTCCACGTGGGTTTCCTCCGGGTTCTCCGGTTTTCTCCCACAGTCTAAAAACATGGATCAAGGTCAATTGAATTCTCCAAATTGCCCCATATAGAGTGTGTCTGTGTGAGTGAGTGTGTGTCCAGCGATGGATTGGCGCCCTGTCCTGGTTCTATCTGCCCAGAACCCAAAACGTTCTCCCCTGGATGGGCATGGGGAACCCCCCGCGACCCTAATAGAGGATAAAGTGGAAGATAATGGATGGATGGATGGATCTTGTATTTGGGGGCGGCACGGTGACTTTGTGGTTAGCATGTTCTCCTCTCAGCACTAGGGATTCCCGATTCGAATCCTAATCTGGGTGGAGTTTGTTCTCCCCGTGTCCACGTGGGTTTCCTCCGGGTTCTCCGGTTTCTTCCCACAGTCCAAAAACATGGATCAAGTCGATTCAGTTCTCCAAATTGCCCCATATAGGGTGTGTCTGTGTGAGTGAGTGTGTGCCCAGGAATAGATTGGCGCCCTGTCCTGGATGTATCTGCCCAGCGCCTGAGACGTTCTCCCCTGGATGGGCATGGGGAACCCCACCGCGACCCTAATAGAGGATAAAGCGGGAGATAATGGATGGATGTTTTGTTTGGGGGAAATGCAGGTTACAGTGATTGATGGACATGCTGTATACTGTGTGTTTGTGTTTAACTAAAATCAGGTTTTTTTTTTCGTGCTATTTGCTGGAAGGTGTTTAATAAAAGAGCAATTCTAACAGACTCTACAATACTAACATGATGTGTGTAAACAGGTTTCAATATAAAAGCCTAAAAAATAGAGATTAACCCCGGTAGATCTCGATGGCCTGTCCAATGGAAAAGTAGATCTCGGGCCAGAAAAGTGTGGGCACCCCTGGATTAGAGTATGAAAGATTAAAGCATTTTAATAATATACAGTATTTGATTTTTGGGACATTTCATTTGAATCGGGCGGCACGGTGGCTTAGTGGTTGGCACGTTCTCCTCTCAGCACTAGGGATCCTTGGTTTGAATCCCCAACTGGGTGGAGTTTCCATGTTCTCCCCGTTTCTGCGTGGGTTTCCTCCGGGTTCTTCGGTTTCCTCCCACAGTCCAAAAACATGGATCAAGTCAATTGAGTTCTCCAAATTGCCCCATATAGTGTGTGTATGAGTGAGTGAGTGTGTGCCCAGCGATGAATTGGCGCCCTGTCCTGGGTGTATCTGCCCAGCACCCGAGACGTTCTCCCCTGGATGGGCATGGGGAACCCCACCGCGACCCTAATAGAGGATGAAGCGGAAGATAATGGATGGATGAATTTTATTTTAATTATACAGCAGTTAGGTAAAATGTTTGGGTAGCTATTAAAAGATAATATAGTGTCATGAGTACGACCAAGAGGCGGCACGGTGGCTTAGTGGTTAGCACGTTCTCCTCTCAGCGCTAGGGATTCCCGGTTCGAATCCCAATCTGGGTGGAGTTTCCATGTTCTCCCCGTGTCCAAGTGGGTTTTCTCCGGGTTCTCCGGTTTCCTTCCACAGTCCAAAAACATGGATCAAGGTCAATCAAATTCTCCAAACTGCCCCATATAAAGTGTGTCTGTGTGATGGGCATGGGGAACCCCACCGCGACCCTAGTAGAGGATAAAGTAGAGGATAAAGATGAACATGATGGATGGATGGATGGAGTACGACCAAGTATTTATTTATTTTTAAATCAAAACAAGTTAAATCACAGACAGTACAAATCTTTTTTTTTATTCATGGGGGGTTCCACATTCCCATCCAGGGAGAACGTTTCGGGCGCTAGGCAGATACACTCAGGACAGGACACCAATCTATTGCTGGGCACACACTCACACAGACACCATATGGGGCAATTTACCTTGAATCCATGTTTTTTGGACTGTGGGAGAAACCTGGAGGAAATCCACATGGAAGAGGGAAAACAGATGCCAGCTGTTGCCCAGCTCTGAGAGGCTGGGCAACTGGCTAACCACTAAGCCACTGTGTCACCTGCAGATCTTTTTTTAAAATAGCAATTAGTTTCAGGACAAAACCATGGATTCAAGGTAAATTAAATGCTCTCCAAACTGCCCCATACAGTGTGTGTGTGTGTGTCTGTGTGAGGGTGCCCAGCAATAGATTGGTGCCCTGTCCTGAGTGTATCTGCCCAGTGCCCTGAAAAGTTTGACCCTGGATCGGCATGTGGAACCCCCATCTCACCCTGGTGCCAATTGTCACTCTTTACTCTTTACAGCTAAAGGGTAGAACGTTCTTCCTAACTTGGCCTCTCATCTTTGTGGAAGTACTTACTTTTTGCTGGGGTGACCTCTAGTGGGAACAACAAAAAAGAACTGCATAACTACCTAATTAGTAACTTCGGAACTACCAGTAGCAAAACATTTGTCCATCCTTTTAGCATTTGCCCCCTTCGTTTTGGAGTTTAGTCTACAGAAATAACGTACTCACAAAACTAAAATCCCTGCTGCTACACAGCACACGTTAGACAATCACCGTTCCTCAGTCTACTAATTCTAATTTAAAGATGCTGCATAATTCCAGGAATGTGTATGAAATTATATCCAGAGACAAATATGTACAACATAATCAGATCTATTTATTTGTGGTTGGTTAGTCCTCTGTGGTGCTGTTATGGAAACAACTCTATGGTTTGTTATGTCTTAAAATAATTAGTAAATTTCATACTGGACAGCAATGTATGCTTTGGTAGCTGAAATTAGGATGGCAGAGGAGCTCTTTATTCTCTTTCCACTATCGCTATCAGACGAGCCTCGATTTCCTCCTCCATTAGAACTCTGTGAGAAAAAAAGAAAACAAAAAGTTTAATGGAGTTTAATTTAGGGGCAACCTCACAATCGGAGCCCCGTGGCCAAGACAAAACAGTTGTAAAACTAAGACTGATACATACGGGCACAGTTCATTTTTACTAAAATTAAAACTATAAACAGAGCCATAATGGAAATATTCAACCAGACCTAAACTCTATGTGTACCGTATTTTCCGGACTATAAGGCGCCCCTAAAAGCCTAAAATTTTACGTGTACTGAGATCCAAAATCCACACATTACCGTCCCTGCTGATCTGTGACTCCATGCACGCCCATCTCACAGAAAAGCTGAGTGAAGAAAATTAATTTGGAGCTCGCCGTCATTCCGGGAGGATTAAATAAAGAACTCCAACCGCTGGACATTGGCGTAAACAGGGCGTTTAAAGTAAAGTTGCGGGCGGCGTGGGAGCGATGGATAATAGACGGCGAACACACGTTTACTAAAACTCGGAAGGTAGCGGCGGGGGGGTTACGCCGGCGTCTGTGAATGGATTGTGGATGTCTGGGCTAAGCTTTCTGCTGTAACTGTTGTCCGAGCTTTTTCGAAAGCCGGTATCATCGCTGAACAGCCGCCTGGTGACGAGACGGACTCAGACATTGATGAGAAGGAACCCCGAGTGCTCGATAGTGAAACAGCTTTTTAATTCAGACACAGAAGACGAGGAATTTGATGGATTTGTGGGAGAAAGATTAATTAAAAAAATGTGTGTTTTGTCAAATAGTAGAATAAACTTTAATTATAAATCACCGTTTTGCATCCTTTACTTTTCTTGTAGATCGTATGTTTTAGCAAGTGCCTTATAATACGGTGCCGTACAGAATAAGTACCGTACAGAAATAGAGTCCATAATTGAGACTGCGCCTTATAGTACGGTGCACCTTATACGTGGGTCAAATACAGAAATAGAGTCCGTAATCGAGACTGCGCCTTATAGTACTATGCATCGTGCCTAATCACACCACTTTCCCGTGATTTATTCACAACAATACACACCCTCTCGTGCCTTATTTCTTTAATATATTATGTGGGTAATGTTCCAGAGTCAATGCTATGTAGCGGCGTAATAATTACTGTATTATTGATATGTGTAAGGCCTTCCCCTTCATATTAACACGTCATACAGTATAATTTTGCTAAACACTTTCTAAATTCTTAAACCCACGAAAATTAAGTAACATCTATAGTGCAAAATTCTCCAATATGGCATGTATGTCCTTTGTGATATACCTGAATTTGGGTTTGTCTTTGCTGACTACACCCACTTCCAGTTCAGTGGCCTTAAAGTCCATGGTGCGCCTTATACGTGGGTCAAATACAAAAATAGAGTCCGTAATTAAGACTGCGCCTTATAGTACAGTGCGCATTATACGTGGGTCAAATACAGAAATAGAGTCCGTAATTAAGACTGTGCCTTATAGTACAGTGCGCATTATATGTGGGTCAAATACAGAAATAGACCCCGTAATTTAGACTGCGCCTTATAATACGGTGCGCCTTATACGTGGGTCAAATACAGAAATAGAGTCCGTAATTCAGACTGCGCCTTATAATACGGTGCGCCTTATACGTGGGTCAAATACAGAAATAGAGTCCGTAATTCAGACTGCGCCTTATAGTACGGTGCGCATTATACGTGGGTCAAATACAGAAATAGAGTCCGTAATTAAGTCTGCGCCTTATGGTCCGGAAAATACGGTACTTTGTGATATACTTGAATTTCACACACCGAATGTCAAATTCAGCAGAATCATCCACATCCATATAAAACCAATAGATCGCCGCTACTTTTAAACACTAACTTCACTAAACGTACAATTTTTTTTATGAGTTAATGTGTGCGTACTCCTGAAATTTGAAATCTGACAGGAACAAATATTTTCCTGAAGCAATGAGCATGTACAGTAATCCCTTTTATAAATCTGATTGACTGAGCCGTATGTCCAGCCGTGACATTATTGACATTAACACACATCTTGTTGCACCTACGATACCCATTTGTATCAATGCGTGATATACAATATATTTTTCCCTGATGTTTTTTTTTTTTTTATAAACTGTGCTCTGTAATTTTGATTGTTAGATAAAGCGGAAATCTTTTACTCTGTAAAAACCAAACTAAATTAAATCGCAGAAGATCAGATTATTTATGATTTTGCTTTCAATAAATGCTTTTAGGAATCAAACCTTATTTTTTTCATAACATAGTATGTTTGTAACCATTTTATAAAAGCAATAAGGCACGAGAGGTTGTGTATTATTGTAAAAAAAATGACAGGAAATGTTTACTTTAGTTTCCATGATCTCCCCATGTCCACGTGGGTTTCCTCAGGGTTCTTCGATTTCCTCCCACAGTCCAAAAAAATGGATTCAAGGTAAATTGAATGTTCGAAATTGCCCCATATGGTGTGTGTCTGTGTGTGTGAGTGTGTGCCCAGTGATAGACTGACGCCCTGTCCTGGGTGTTTCTGCCCGGCACCTGAAATGTTCTCCTCTGGATGGACACGGGGAATCCCACCATGACCCTAGTAGAGGATTAAGCGGAAGATAATGAATGAATTAATGAAAATGTAATCGTGTATCCTGTATGTGGAATGTTTACATGATTTTATCACAAAAGACAAGAAGCTGTTACAAATATGGGTTGCTTTTCCTCTGAAAACTTTGTTAGGATACATTGCAGATAAAGGATACATTGCAGATTTTTTTTAAGTTAAAAAAAAAAATCAAATAAGCATCGTATGCTATGCATCGTGCCTAATCACATCACTTTCCCGTGATTTATTCACAACAATACACACCCTCTCGTGCCTTATTTCTTTAATATATTGTGTGGGTAATGTTCCAGAGTCAATACTATGTAGCGGCGTAATAATTACTGTATTATTGATATGTGTAAGGCCTTCCCCTTCGTATTAACACGTCATACAGTATAATATTGCTAAACACTTTCTAAATTCTTAAACCCACGAAAATTAAGTAACATCTATAGTGCAAAATGCTCCAATATGGCATGTATGTCCTTTGTGATATACCTGAATTTGGGTTTGTCTTTGCTGACTACACCCACTTCCAGTTCAGTGGCCTTAAAGTCCATGGATAAAACCGAAGACAGACATGAGATGGCCAGCTAGTGAACAGAAGAACGTAATTAAGAACAAACGAAAGATTATGTGATTTACAAATAGAAATTGGTAACAACTAGTCACATTAAGAAAAAAAAAATTATTCACATCTAAAATTCACATGAAATTTGGGTTAAATATATATTAAATACATGTATAATTAACATTAGTAAATTTGAAAACTGATAAATGTATAGGTATCATAATATTATACCATAATGTAATGAACCATAATACCATAAAAAACTTTTTTTTACACTACACTTCAAGTAGTTTTATTCTTTTTTAGTCTTTTTAAAATTTTTGATTCTGTAAATGTGTTTGTTTATATATCTTTTGCTATCATTGATGCTGTTGTAACTGCATATTTCCACCTTGTGTTATAAAAATTATATAAATATATATACATTCATCCATTATCGTCCACTTTATCCTATATTAGGGACTTGGGGGGGTTCCCCATGCCCATCCAGGGGAGAATATCTTGGGTGCAGATACACCCAGGACAGGGTGCCAATTTATCGCTGGGCATAATATATATATATATATATATATATATATATATATATATATATATATATATATATATATATATATATATATATATTAAAAAAAGAAATATATATATATAAAATATTAAAAGTTTATCTTGTCTTATCTTATAGGCTAAATACGTACTTTTGGCCTCGTTAGTCTGATAATGGAAAATAATTTAACTATTTAATGAAGTTAATTTGTTTAACAATATCTCATCAAGTTTGTCTCTCAGCGCACTGTCCTGGGTGTTTCTGCCCAGCGCATGAAATGTTTTCCTTTGGATGGGCATAGGGAGACCTTAGTAGAGGATTAAGGGGAAGATAATGAATGAATGAATGAATGAATGAATGAATGAATGAATGAATGAATGAATGAAAACATAATCAGTGCATCTTGTATGATCATGTGGAATGTTTACATGATTTTATCACAAAAGATGAAATTATATATATATTTCCAAAACCCCTTAAACCTTTAACCATTTTTAGTCTTCATCTTTATTTGCATGTCTGTATTAAAAACTGTAATCAGGTGCTAGCATATTGTGTCACAGATGGGCCTTCTGCTCCCTCTATAGGTTCCAATCGGCTTAATTAGACTCCAATTGGATTTCCAATTCTTCTGCATATTAGCTTCATCTGTTTGTAATTGTGCCACCCTGTTTCCTTTCTTCTCCTTCTGGCTGTTATTCCTCCCTGTGGAGGATCTTCAGTCTGTGCCTTCCTTCTGTCTCTACCGATTAACCAGAACCAGGCAGAAGAGCCTCCCCATCCCTGATCCTAGGTTCTGGCTAACACATGTCTCCAGAATCCTTGACTCTAATGGGTCTGAAGTCGACTTAGTTGTCACGATCCTGGAAGTCTCGCTTTCTAAGACTGTGTGCTATGTGTGAAGTTTTGACATTACAGAGCCGTATTTTTAGATTTACAACTCCTGGGTTTATTATTAGGGTGTGGCAGCTTAGTGCTTATGATGTTGGGCTATCAATCTAAAATTTGTGGGTTGAATTCCCAGCGCCACTGAAGTTACCAATTTGGGTTCTTGAGCAAGACCCTTAACCCTGATTGCTTCAGGGATGCTGACCAACCCTGCACATGCCTTGTAAGTCGTAAATGTAAATGTTGTAAATGTAATCGCTTCTACTTTTCTGTTAAATAAATGCCAACACAGCTAAAGACTGATTTGTGTGCCTTTCCCCCTAAGAGAGCATAACATATTGCTTTTTTTATCAGTGCAGGACTATGTTGTACTACCTCTATTGTCCTTTCGTAGTTGAGCTCTGGTCGCTTCTTAATTTTCTTCTCCAGATAGCTGTTAGCCTCTGTTTGCTTGGCTCCCACAGCCGTGGCATGAAATCCACAGAAATATCCAGCGGGATCGCACTTGTAGAGCACAGGACCATGCTGAGTATCCACTGCTATCAACATCATACCTGTTTAATAACATTAAACAAGAGTTTTTGGTGTGTAGAGACATATCTTTTCAGGATAGGATTTATTGTAGATATGTATATATGTAAATTTTTGCAGCTCTGTAGAAAGAATCTATTGAACTAATTGTGAACTCACAGCAGCCTAAAGGCCTCATCTCAGCGTTCTGTGTGTAAATCTGCGAGATATCAGCCATGCGGCGACACAGCATGTCAGCCGTGATGTCATAGCCATATTTGTACTTCCACTCTCCAGCCTCCACACGGGCACGGTGCACCTGAGAGCGACTGTCCGCTATTCAAAGGAGAGAACGGGAAGGAGAAATGTTTAAATAGAACTTAGATAGCAGAACAAATATCATTTAACCCAAGCTACATTTCACATACCAAATACAGTATGTGGCTTGTTTATGGTTAAAAGATTTTGGGTCTTATTTATAAAAACTAATAAAAAATCTTTAAGGGTGTCTCTATACATGAACGCTAATGGTGGACAATACTGATAAATGTATAGCTATCATAATATTATACCATAATGTAATGTACCATAATACCATAATATAATCTCTGGCATGCACAAAATACATACATGATACATACATGATTTTTATATGATAAAAATATGTTTATTTAAAAAAAACATAACATAAACATTGTCCTTAGAAGGCAGGACAATGGTAACGGTAAATGAATTAAATTTTTGTATAGAATTTGTATGTTCTGTTTATTTTGTGGGCTTTAGTTTGCCCTCAAAAATATGATATGGAGTTAATTGGGAATACTAAAGTACTACAGAGGGCAAATGTGTGTGTGAATGTTTTGTCGGTGTGTCTCTATAGGGATTTTTAGGTTGGCTCCTCCTATGCATATGTTCATGAGAAGAACCATAGAAAATTCTTAAATTATCCATCCATCCATCTATCCATCCATCCATCCATCCATCCATCCATTATCTTTGCTTTATCCTATATTAGGGTCGCGGTGGGGTTCCCCATGCCCATCCAGGGGAGAACGTTTCGGGCGCTGGGCAGATACACCCAGGACAGGACACCAATCCATCTCTGGGCACACACTCACTCACGCAGACACACTTTATATGGGGCAATTTGGAGAACTCAATTGACTTGATCCATGTTTTTGGACAGTGGGAGGAAACCGGAGAACCTGGAGGAAACCCACGCCGACACTGAGAGAAAATGGAAACTCCACCCAGATTGGGATTCAAACTGGGAATCCCCAGCGCTGAGAGGCGAACGTGCTAACCACTAAGCCACCGTGCCGCCCATGCATAAATTAATAAAAATGTAAATAATATTATCATTTTGGGCCCTACTCAAATTCATTATCTTCTGCCTAATCCTCTACTAGGGCCATAATGCCCTCATGCCCATCTATAGTTGGGCACACACACTCACACAGACAAACACACTGGATATGGGGCAAATTAGTGTATTCACTTTACCTTAAATAGATGTTTTTGGACTGTGGGACGAAACTGGAGAACCCGGTGGACACCCACGTGGAAAAGTCACCCAGATTGGGATTCAAACCATGATCCCCAGTGCTGAGAGGTAAACATGCTAACCACTAAGCCACCATACCACCCTCTCATAAATATAATGTGTGGAAAGTGTTTTTCTAAATTTCATATTACACAACAAAAACGTCCAGAGTTTTTATTTCTGCTGTCAGTCAAAAATTCTACCAAACTTTAATGCACTTCAAGCCAATTAAGGGCAAATGTTAGACCTGAAAAATGTTTAATGAAACTGTAAAAAAAATGACTTTCACAAAATAATCACACAAAGAGATGAGTATTGGAATTGCAATTTCTGGGATCTCCTCACAGGTTAATTCACTCTTAAAGACCCAGTCAGATGTTATTGCTTTGACATTGTTGTTGGCAAGGCAGCATCTTTTTCTATATGGAAGTCCACAATTTTAATTTAGCTCAATGACATAATTTATATTCTTATATTCTTTTAAGGGCGGCACGGTGGCTTAGTGGTTAGCACTTTCGCCTCTCAGCGCTAGGGATTCCCGGTTTGAATCCCCATCTGGGTGGAGTTTCCATGTTCTCCCCGTGTCTGCGTGGGTTTCCTCCGGGTTCTCCGGTTTCCTCCCACAGTCCAAAAACATGGATCAAGTCAATTGAATTCTCCAAATTGCCCCATATAGAATGTGTCTGTGTGAGTGAGTGTGTGCCCAGTGATGGATTGGCGCCCTGTCCTGGGTCTATCTGCCCAGTGCCAGAGACGTTCCTTCCTGGATCGGCATGGGGAACCCCACCACGACCCTAATAGAGGATAAGCGGGAGATAATGAATGAACACTTGACAAACTAAACCACCCCGTTATGTCCTTTTAATTTATTTACTTATTTATTTGTTATTTTTTTGCTGGGTATTGAGGCGTTGTTGCCATTTTGTATCTGTGTATTGCTTATTCCTTTTTTTTTTTTTTTTTTTGATATTTGCTCTGTGTGTTGGTGTGAATTTTCTTTTTTTCTGTTCTTTGTAAGAATGTTTTTTTTATTAAAATAAAATTGGGTATAATATACAAGTCTTAACCATCTGCATAGTTTTGCTTTGTTTGTACATTTGTATACTGACTTCACAATATAAAAATATAAAAAAATAAGTATTGGAGTTACAAGGGCTTACTTAGGATAGCTGAACATCAAACTAACAGCAGAATTCTAAATCAGCATATCATTATGTACTATTAAAGACATTTTTCCATATGGTAATTTTATGCAAATTATTAACAAACTAAATAAAATGTGCTATATGGTACTTGTAAGATTGTCTAGGTTTTGGTGTTTTGTGTGTGTGTGTGTATGTGTGTGTGTGTGTGTGTGTTTTGCCCACCATAATGTCCAGTCATCGCACAACCAATGCGTGGCGTGAGGCGAAACATGTTTGTAACAGTAGAAGCATCCAGAAGCTTGTCCTGAGTGTTTGGAGAAAAACCCAGAAACAAAAAAATCACTTAGTCTGTGTAATTTAAATACATCTCTCTCTCTCTCTCTCTCTTTCTCTTTTACACACTTACACACACAAACTAAAATATAAAAGTAAACCACTGTGTATAATTGTTTTCATGTTATATGTTATTATTATTTTTTGTGTAATCATGTAAGGTATCGTTCAATAGCTTTCATCACCAATACTATACCGGAATTTTCTTCTGTGTGACGACGACGGCACAGTCTTTCCCTTTGATGCCCACTGAGGTCAAGCCACTCTGACTGATGGCCTTGAAGGCATACTCTGATTAAAAATGACAATAAAACAAATGAGAATTAGGCTGTATTTAATAAAGTCACATTAATAAGTCCGTTATAAAATTAAACCCTATGGTTCTAATATATCTGCTACATTGTTACTTTGTTTGTAAAATGTTTCTGCACATGTAATTTTTGTATTGGAACTAAGAATTTTAATACAAAAATAACATATTTTGATAGATACACCTTTAATCTTGGAACAAATTTTTATTGTAGAAATGTAGGTGGCTTAGTGTTTAGCATGTTCGCCTCTCTGTGCTAGGGATCCTGGTTCGAATCCCAATCTGGGTGGAGTTTCCATATACTCTCCATGTCTGTGTGGGTTCCCTCTGGGCTCTTTTCCACAGTCCAAAAACATGGATTCAAGATGAAATTAAAGGCTCTAAAATGTCCCATATAGTGTGTTTGTGTGTGTATGCCCTGGATGGGCAAGAGGAACCCCCTCACCGACCCTAGTTTAGTTGGAAGATAATGAGTGAATAAATGAAGGTGAACAACAAATGTTTGCCAGAAGGATGTTAGGCTTAATGTTTAAAGGTTGAAGCCTCCTGACCACTAAAGGTATAATCAGGCCATAGTTAATCATAGTTGATCCATTATCCATTATCCATGGGTTCCCCATGCTCATCCAGGGGAGGAGGTTTCGGGTGCTGGGCAGATACACTCAGGACAGGACTCCTATCTATCACTGTACACAAACTCACTCACACAGAGACACTCTATGTCTTTTGTTATTTGGAGCATTTAATTGACCTTAATCCATGTTTTTGGACTATAGAAGGAAACCAGGAGAACCCAGAAGAAACCCACACAGACACGGGGAGAACATGAAAATTCGTATTCGATGCAGGAATCCCTAGTGCTGTGAGGCGAACATGCCAACCACTAAGCCAATGTGCCGCCCTTGACTCAAAATATCTAGTTTAAAAACTTAGTTGATTTGAATGAAAGCATGTGTAAAATGAGCCAAAGTGAAAAAAAAATTGGTGCAATTGTACTGATCAGAAAAAGTGACTTCATTTAGAGGCTTTTAGACCATGTGTACCAGTGCCATCTGCCCCGGACCTAAGATTCTCCACTATTATCTTCGCTTTATCCTCTACTAGGGTAGTGAGGGGGTTCCCCATGCCCATCCAGGGGAGAACATTTCGGGCGCTGGGCAGATACACCTAGGATAGGGCCACTCACTCACACAAACACACTCTATATGGGGCAATTTGGGGAATTCAATTGACCTTGATCTATGTTTTTGGACTGTGGGAAGAAACCGGAGAACCCGGAGGAAACCCACACGGATACGGGGAGAACATGGAATCTCCACCCAGATTGGGATTCAAAATAACATAGCCTGCTTCAGACCCCTGCTTACCAGAGGTCGTCAGTAATGTGTCAGCCCATGTCCATTTCCATCTGTGTTTGCATTGTATTTTATTGATTTAATAAAAGATGTTTCGATTGCTATCTGGCACTCAGTGTATGTCACTGCATTGCAAACACGCACCGGGTATTATACCATGTAGCTGCAGTGACTTTTTTAAAAAGCACAACCCACTGAGGAGGTTCTGAAACTACAGTAAAGTTCTTTTAGGATCTCTTATTCTGTTTGCAAACCACTAATAGGAATGAAATAGTATTACATTTTGTAGGGCAGATTTGCAATGCTCACAAGAAAGAGCTAGGCATAATAAAAAAAACTCATTCAAAGTTGGTAAAAAAATTTCACAGTTATTTGCCTGGTGAAAGAATTTTACTGAAATAAGTGTAAATTGTCAGACCCTCTGACAATCACCCATAATATCAGTAAATACCACACTGCCTGTTTGTTTACTCTGTTTAAAATAACCAGGGAATACCTAATCATCACATTCATTCATTCATTCATTCATTATCTCCCGCTTATCCTCTATTAGGGACGCGGTGGGGTTCCCCATGCCCATCCAGGGGAGAACGTCTCTGGTGCTGGGCAGATAGACCCAGGACAGGGTGCCAATCCATCGCTGGGCACACACTCACTCACACAGACACACTCTATAGGGGGTAATTTTGAGAATTCAATTGACTTGATCCATGTTTTTGGACTGTGGGAGGAAACCGGAGAACCCGGAGGAAACCCACGCAGACACGGGGAGAACATGGAAACTCCACCCAGATGGGGATTCGAACCGGGAATCCCTAGTGCTGAGAGGCGAACGTGCTAACCACTAAGCCACCGTGCCGCCCCTAATCATCACAGTATAACACAAATCACTTAAACAACTGACAACATGATTGTCAGGGCATGGTAGCTCAGTGGTTAGGGTGTTGGGCTATCAATCTGAAGGTTGGGGGTTTAAATGCCAGATACACTGAAGTTACCAATGTGGGTCCTTGAGCAAGACCCTTAACCCTCATTGCTCCAGGCATGTCGTGATCAACCCAGTTATTGTGTTGCTCAGCTTATAAGTCGCTTTGGATAAAAGCGTCTGCTAAATGACCAAAATGACCAAAACAACAAGCATATTAATCTGCTCAGTTCACCTGCTATAGCGCAAATAAAAGCGACAACAGGTTTCCGGAGAGGAAACATCAAAACAACCCCCAAAGAAAGAACAGTTTTGCAGTTTGTGGCCACAAACTGCTTCTTCTCTAGATTTTTGTTTGTTCTGGACACTACAAGTCATGTGACACAGCCAGCTCCTCCAGGAAGAAATTTCCAATCATGCTGTTGCAGAAAGGATTGCTGTGTCTCTCAGCACAGTCTCAAGAAACCAGGACACAGGCCATTACACAAGATGAGCAGGAAAGGGTCATACACAGGGGCATCGCCAGACCTGGGCTTTCGGGGCTATAGCCCCGGATGTTTTGTCAGTAGCCCCGAATCAAATGAGAGCAGCTTTCTCTGGAGCCTCTCCTCCAGCAGTGGGACCGAACGATAGAGTCACCTTCAGCTGTTTGTGCTTCTAAGGCAGTGGTCCCAAAGTGCCGGCCCGCGGGCCGGATGTGGCTGCAGTCTTATACGGCCCCTTACAAGTTAACAAAATAAGCATTAAAAAAAAATTAATAAGCTCACAGCCTGGCATGCGGCTTGCCAATGCAGGTCCAACAGTAACGCCCTATAACAGATAAAAGCATGTACATACTGAGTATATGTGACAATTGAGAGAGAGCCTGAAGAGGCCATGTCCAACACAATAACTGGTGTGGTGGTTGGTCTGGGGAGGCATATACTTGGGTATAGCCAATGGCATGTTGAAGGCAAGGTGGGGAGATTAAATCTTCAGAATCATTGTTAAACATGTCAGTAATGCAGTGGACCATGGGTTCCTCCTGGTCCAGGACAGTGCCCTGTATCATGTGATCAGGGATTGTAGGCAGTTTGTGGACAATGAAAGCACTAAGGCCATAGAATGTCCAAAGTGTTTCCCAGATCTAAATCAGTGCATCCAACGTCACCAGGTCTCACTACAAACTGTTCAGGAGTTCAATGCTAGCACTGCGGCTACAATGATTTACTACAAGTAGATGGAACCCTGATTTATATTGGACTGATTGTCCTGCAGGATGCTCTCAATAGACTTACAGTGGGTTGCAAAAGTATTCATACCCCTTGAACTTTTCCATATTTTGTCACATTACAACCACAAACATAAATATATTTCACTGGAATTTAATGTGAAAGACCAACACAAAGTGGTATACAATTGTGAAGTGGAATGAAAGTTATACATGAATCAACAATTTTTTTACAAATAAAAAACTGAAAAGTGCGATGTGCAAAATTATTCAGCCC